>CAMZMU010000058.1:45314653-45898727 GCA_947311845.1 Poa pratensis
GTGTGATGTTACGGTAACTAGCTAAGTTACTCCAAACACCTCTCTCCTCATTAACTACATCCCACATAAGCAAAATGGTCTTGAGATGTGTGATGTTACTAGCTAAGTTACTCCCATTGTGACTAGTCTCAGGCGTTTAAACTCATTGACGAGCAGATCGGTGAGCTTCCCCAACAGAGGGCCCAATGCGCCCTCCGAAGCGCTCACCACATCCATCTCTCTCTACTTGTCTTGGGACACAAGGCTCGTATTTGTGTTTGTGCACTTGATGGTGTTACAAGAGCAGGAAGAGCAACCAGTTGGGTTACAAGAGCAGGAAGAGCGGCCAGTTGGCTTACTCGCATAAATACTACTGCAACCTCTAGTTAACCAACCTAACGAGGCCTTACCTACTGCTATTCTTCTCAGACTAGCCATAGTGGGGAGTAACTTCAACTAGTAACATACACATATTACTAGATTATGTTACTACCCTCATAGTGCAAAGTAACATAGAGCTGGTGTCATATATGGTCTCATTTATTACTCTATAGACTCATTTTCTCTTGAAAAGTGTGATGTTACTAGTGTTACAAGTAACTAGCTAAGTTACTCTATTTGTATCTCTCCTCATTAATTATATGCCACATAGTATTTTTTGCTTAGGTGGCATCTATGTTACTAGTGAAGTTACTCCCACTATGGGTAGTCTCAGGAGAAAGACCCATAATGTACGATCGGGAGCAGGCAACATGGGCATCATTAAGAACAAGTTACATGTCAGGTTCAGAGCTGCGACCAAACAGCTCACAGCAAGTCGTAGGAAGCCAGATGTACATTTAGTTACAATCCTGTCAAGGTGTGAACATATAAGACTCTCGGTGTAGTATTATGAGATGGAGGGAGCAGTTTACGGCCATGATTGTAGGGAACTGCTCTGTGGCTGGACTGCATTGCCATTAATTCGATGGAAGCCATTAGGTCAAGTATTAATAGAGGTAGGTAATATACCTCCGTCCTGGTTTACTAGTCTCCGGCTGCGCGTTCGGTTAATATGGTTAATTCAGTTCGGTTTATACGGTTTTTTTTGTTTATACGGTTTCAATACTTCGGTAAATACGGTTTTGTACGAGAATACGGTTCGGTTTCGGTAATAACCATTTAATTTCGGTTCGGTTTCGGTAATAACCAAATTAACCTAAGTTGACGCGAATTTTAAAATGACAATTTCTTTTTGTGGCCATATATTACAAAATAACGGAATAGACTATAAAATTAATAGGCATATGATCCAAAGTAACCAAATAACCCATAAAGTTAATAAAAGTCTATACAAGTAGCAAATCACATGCTACAAGTAACCCGTAAAGTTAATAAAAGTAGCAAATTAATAAAAGTTAATAGGCATTTCGGTTTTTTTTGGTTAACCATTCGGTTTTCGGTTATTAACCGTATTAACCGCAAGGCATATGGTTAGCTATTTTACTAACCGTAACCTTAACCGGTAACCAAAATAACCAGAATTTCGGTTCGGTTTCGGTTTTTTTTAGTTCGGTTTCTCGGTTTTCGGTTAACCATGTGCAGTCTTAACTAGTCCCCTTCGTATTTTGGGTCAAAGTTTGACCACATATTTGACTAGCAAAACGTTAATGCATGTCACCAAAAATTATATTTTTGGATTCGTATTTGAATGCGTCCAAATGGCCCTAGTGCTACTATCCCTACTGCTACTATCGTCGCTCGGAATTGGAAGCCCCTCAACTCGAGGAAACGGCCTTCAAAGGATGACGTCAGTGACATCGATGGCGACACGCCACTACCGCTTCCCCAGTCGGCAAAATGGACACAATTAACCTCATGACGAAAGAATAACACAAAATAAACTCCGAACGAAACTATTTCATACCTCTAACCCTTTCGGGTAGCGCCTAACGATCGGGCGCTACACATTTGGTTATGTAGCGCTCGAGCCGAAGGCGCTACATGCACAGCTGTTTTCAAATGTTATTAGAAGCAGTCCTCTTATATGGACGTACGAATGCCCCGGCTTGGCCGGTCTCAGTCCATGTGCGCTGGAAGGTTGGTCGCGGGTTCGAATCCTGCTCAACACAGTTTTTTCCTTTTTTTTTTTGCTCCTCTCTCCATGAGTTGGCTGAGGGCAGCAGCAGGTGACCAACTCGCTCGGCCGTCTGCCGTCTCAGGCCACCGCCGCCGCCTGCTGTAGCCTGTATCCAGCTCGTCGTCTTGGGCCACCGCCGTCCGCGTCTCAGCCCACCGCCGCCGCGTGTTTTATCCAGCTCGCCGTCTCGGTCCACCGCTGCCGCGCCTGCTGTATCCAGCTCGCCGTCTCCGGCCGCCGTCGCCGTGCCTGCTGTTTCCATCTCGTTCCCGTGGGTCTCATTCTAGATCCATCTCGCTCGGGAGTTGACCGAGCAGCTCCTTCCAAAAAAAAAGGGAAAAAACAGACTTGTGCAGGACTTGTGCCGGACTGGGACTGCATATGTCAACATATGAGTACTGGCTGTAATAACCTCGGAAAATAGTTGTTTGTATAGCGCCTACCACTCGGGCGCTACTTAACCAACTAAATATTTAGCGCCTGATCGCTGGGCGCTACCCCGTAGAGTGTAGCGCTCGATCGTTGGGCGCTACCCAAAACGGTTAGAGGCGTGAAATAGTTTTGCCCAAAGTTTATTTTGTGTTATTTTTTCGTCATGAGGTCAATTGTGTCCATATTGCCTCCCCAGCCGCGTCTACACGCGCGGCCGCTGGAGGATACCGGCTCGGCGACCTGGGACGATGAAGGCCAAAAAGACCCTCTTGTTGCTTCCGGTTCTCGCCATTGGCGGGGTAGACGAGTTCACTTGGACAGATAAGAACTGACTAGGTGGTGGAAGGCGGAAGGCAATGGAAGAGTTTAGGGAGGACGGCCTTTGTACACGCGGGCCTGCTCCGTCCACTTCCCACTCCATGCGGGATTGTCGCAGCGCCGCCTCAAAGTTCCCACCACCGAGGCGTGACAAGTGTTGCGGTCACGAATTGATTTGGGGCAGAGTCCCGGCAGCAAAACTATAGACAACATACTAGCCCATGACGGTGACATTATTTTTTCAAAAACAAAGAATGGTGACTCAACAAACAAGAAAAATATTGAAAAGAAGAAATAGGTCCTTACTGGACGAGTCCAGTAACTCCAGTGGACTAACTAGTTTACTCTGTTTGTCACGAATTCCCTTGGTCGTTACACCCCTGTGATCTGATCATCTTCATTGTGAGAACATAATACGGACATGGTATCGGCAGGAACAGTAACAAAGCGGCAGATATCCAGATATCTTAAGATACACAACGTGCGACCTCGAATTAGTTTACTGAGAACAAGAACACTCCGCTACCAGTCTACCATTGTCATTGATCGAGGTTGCCAAATAATCTACTGTAGTTCCTAATATACGAAAACAACCAAGTACTTCTGTTGGTTGTGATTTACTTGAGCTAACGTTTTAGTTGAGAGGTACTTATTACGCAGAAGCTCCTGCCAGACCCCTTACTCATTTAGACGTTTAAACAGCCACTTTCTGAGTAAACATTTATTCTTGACCTCCAGCACCTCCACCCCCAGACCGTCCTGATCTTTAGGACGACATATGATGTTCCATTTAGTTAACTATATTTCCTTTTATTCTCATCACCCTGCCAAAAGAAGCGTGATCTGTAAAAATCAAGTCTTTTCCTCACCCCCTTGGGTAGTTCCAGAAAAGACAACATAAACATCGGTAGGCTAGTTAAGACCGCATTAACCAAAACTAAGCGGTCTCCATAGGACAGTAACTTTCCTTTTCAGCACCCTAATTTGCCTTCGAAACGGCTCTCTACAGGATACCACTCGGAGTTTCGAAGTCTCCTATAATGAATCGGAACTCCAAGATATTTAAAAGGTAACGACCCAGATTCACATCCGAAGATTTGTTTATACTGTGTCTCCTCCTCTTTAGCCTTCCCAAAACAAAATATCTCACTCTTATGAAAATTTATTTTGAGACCCGATAGTTGCTCAAAAATGCTCTTTAGCCTTCGCAAAGACGGTCATGCTACTGCTATCATCGCCCAAAGCATCCAAGGGGCTGGCCACGGATGTTTCTTTAAGCTGGTTATTAGGTATTAATTAGTATTACAGAAGGAGGAAGCATCCCAAGGGGCCGGCTGTTGCTGCGGAGTGGCTGGAAGAGAAGAGATGGCTGTTAGCTTGTGGGTTGACACCATTATTGGACCGTGAATCGTTCAATAAGAAAAGGGTCCGTGCTCTCCTGTTTTTAGGTGAAACGGGTGATCATTCATTGGTCTGTTCTCACCTTTTTCGTAATTTTGTATACTACATGTGAGCAGGTAAGCAGAATGACGTCTTCTGAAGTGAACCACGAACCTATTGATATAAAAAAAACATGGCTAAGGAACAAAAATAAGGACTTTGTGTGTTAGGAAAAACAGATGACAACGATATGACACGTTGTCGGTTGTGGATGTTTCTTTATGCAGGTTATTATCTTTACGAAAGGGGGGAACATCCAAGGGGCCGGCTGCGGATGTTTCTTTAAGCTAGCTATCATGTTAGATCTTAACCAAAATGTGAGGAGCTAGTGGATCAATATTTAGTAATCGCGTTGCGCTCATGCGCCAACTGCTACCTTGCTAATTGACACCATTGGCATCGTCACTCTCTTTTTTTAAAGAGACGCATGCTCATTGGCGTCTCTACCATTTTGATAGGCTACCACAGGACATGGTAAGCACAAGCAGGATGGCGATTCCTGCCTAAGCAGCGTGAACCGCGAGTCAATAATTACCTAACTATATTAAGACTGACCAAATCGGAGCTCTCTCTGCGCTCGCTGTAGCTAGCTACAGTACCCGAGGTACTGTTCCCCGCTACAGTACCGCGGTACTGTAGCATCTTTTCTTTCTTTTTTTTGCAAAAACTCCACCTGTTCCAAAAATTGTATACATGGAGCGCTGGACTGTAGCTAGCTACAGTCCCCCGAGGTACTGTTCCCGCTACAGTAGCGCAGGTACTGTACGTTTTTTTTTTTTTTTTGCAAAAAACTCCACCTTTTCCAAAAATTGTATACAGGAAATATATGCGTGTCGACGAGTATGTTCCATTCCCGTAATCGGTTTCGATTTACGCTAACTCCTTAATTTGTGATTACCTAACTATATTAAGGAGCACCAAAATGGAGCTCCCACATTGATTCACTGTTCCTGTAACAGTACCCCGCGATCACTGTGCCCGCTACAGTATCCACATGCCTCCGCGCCGTCGATCCGGATCTGACGGTCCGTCTGGCCATTTTACAAAAAAATCCCCGGGTTTACGTAAAATTACCATTCGGAACTCGCAGACCACGTCTCCTCGAGAGGAAGGTCCTGATTAAAATTTAAAAATGCTTGATTAGATGCATATTTGGAGCAAATACAAATTCATTTCCTCTAATTATGGACTTAATTTAATAAACACTTAAGGCAAAATACAAACATACTATATCATTTTAAAATGGTTCACATCTAAGGATAATACAACTAAACTCTCTCCAAATATGCAATTAAATTTAATGAATGCTCAAATTGGTGAATATTTTGATATAATCATAATGTACTTCCTCTGATTACGAAGTTAAATAAAATATTTATAGCAAAATAGAAAACATATTTTGCCATTTCAATTTAGTTAACATATTAGAGGTAATATGACTAAATTCTCTCTAAGTTTCTACTCAAATTTAAAAATACTTGATTTGTTGGATATTTGGAGCAAATACACATTCATTTCCTCTAATTATGGACTTAATTTAATAAATGCTAACACAAAATAAACTGGTGAATATTTTGATATAATCATAATACACTTCCTCTGAATATGAAGTTAAATAAAATATTTATGGCAAAATGGAAAACATATTTTATCATTTCAATTTAGTTAACATATTGGAGGTAATATGACTAAATTCTCTCTAATTATGTACTAACATTTAAAAATGCTTGATTACATGGATATTTCGAGCAAATACAAATTCATTTCCTCTAATTATGGACTTAATTTAATAAATACTTAAGACAAAATACAAACATACTATATCATTTCAAAATGGTTCACATTTAAAGATAATATAACTAACTCCAAATACGCAATTAAATTTAATAAATGCTCAAATTGGTGAATATTTTGATATAATCATAATGTACTTCCTCTGATTATGAAGTTAAATAAAATATTTATGGTAAAATAGAAAACTAAGCGTCTCCATAGGACAGCAACTTTCCTTTCCAGCACCCTAATTTGCCTTCGAAACGGCTCTCTACAGGACACCACTCGGAGTTTCGAAGTCTCCTATAATGAATCGGAACTCCAAGATATTTAAAAGGTAACGACCCAGATTCGCATCCGAAGATTTGTTTATACTGTGTCTCCTCCTTTTTAGCCTTCACAAAACAAAATATCTCAGTCTTATGAAAATTTATTTTGAGACCCGATAGTTGATCAAAAATGCTCTTTAGCCTTCGCAAAGCCGGTCATGCTACTGCTATCATCTCCCAAAGCATCCAAGGGGCTGGCCACGGATGTTTCTTTAAGCTGGTTATTAGGTATTAGTATTACAGAAGGAGGAAGCATCCCAAGGGGCCGGCTGTTGCTGCGGAGTGGCTGGAAGAGAAGAGATGGCTGTTAGCTTGCTGGTTGGCACCATTATTGGACGGTGAATCGTTCAATAAGAAAAGGGTCCGTGCTCTCCTGTTTTTGGGTGAAACGGGTGATCATTCATTGATCTGTTCTCACCTTTTTCGTAATTTTGTATACTACATGTGAGCAGGTAAGCAGAATGACGTCTCCTGAAGTGAACCACGAACCTATTGATATTAAAAAAACATGGCTAAGGAACAAAAATAAGGACTTTGTGTGTTAGGAAAAACAGATGACAACGATATGACACGTTGTCGGTTGTGGATGTTTCTTTATGCTGGTTATTATCTTTACGAAAGGGGGGAACATCCAAGGGGCCGGCTGCGGATGTTTCTTTAAGCTAGCTATCATGTTAGATCTTAACCAAAATGTGAGGAGCTAGTGGATCAATATTTAGTAATCGCGTTGCGCTCATGCGCCAACTGCTACCTTGCTAATTGACACCATTGGCATCGTCACTCTCTTTTTTTAAAGAGACGCATGCTCATTGGCGTCTCTACCATTTTGATAGGCTACCAAAGGACATGGTAAGCACAAGCAGGATGGCGATTCCTGCCTAAGCAGCGTGAACCGCGAGTCAATTATTAAGTAAAAAAGAATGAACAGGAAGGACCAGGCAAGCAGCAGATGAGGATTACCTCTGCGGCGCCTGCGGTGCTCCTGACCGGATGCGGGATGCCGGAGACGAGCTGCACCGCGCTCGCTTCTCCTCCCGAAATCCACCCGCTCGATGCCTCCTCGCCCGCTTCTCTGCTCGCCGCCCACCTGCGTGCACCTGCATCCGCACCGGAATTTCTTCGCCTGTTGCCTGCCTCCTCCACCGGCCATCGCCAGCTGATTGGGGAGTGGCCGAGTGGAAGGGCTGTTTTGGGAGAATATCTAGTGATCCCAACACTTCCATGCTCCCATGCTACCATTTTGAAAAAATAAACTTTATATGTTTCAAAAAATTCTGCAAAAAAGTGAGAATGTTCACACCGAATGTGTCAACAAAGCTCCAAAGATTTCAGAAAAAAAAAATCGAAAAACACATTAAGGAAAAAAAAAGACAAATCCATATGTGAATAGTGTCACTTTTAGTTGTTTGTCTTTTTGTGACACTATTCATGCTATATTTGTCTTTTTAGATTCTCAATGTGTATTTCCATTTTGGATCTGAAATTCTTGGAGCTTGTTGACACATTCCGTGTGAACATTCACACCTTTTTATAGAATTTTTTAAGCAACAAAAAATGATTTTCTTCAAAATGGTAGCATGGGAGCGTGGAAGAGGCTGGATCACTGGATATTCTCGGGCTGTTTTTTCTCTTTCCTTTGCCGCTGTGGGCTTGCGACGAGAGAACACGTCATGGGCCTGAGAAAGTAGATTTGGGCTGGTGACTAGTGAGGACAGTCTAGGAATGAGTGGGCTGGGCTATGTAAAACCGATTTGTTTTTTTTTTTTTTTTTATACCATGTGTGGGCAATTCCTATTTGAACCTTGTTGCGCCAGTAACGGCGCAACGCGTTTCTCCCATTGCTAATCGAGTAAAGTTTGGATTGGCCTGTTACACGGCGGTTGGGAGGAGAAAGAACAAGAAGACCACGTGCCCACCTCGCCAGAGACAGGGATAACACGGCTAGCCACAACGTCGCTGACACGCGAGGCATGGACATCATATCGGAGATGGGGATGATGTGGCTGACTGCGACATCGTCGACGTAGCTAAGGAAGAAACTTAACTTGTGAGGTGCAGGGAGCTCGTCCGCAACGATATTACGGTTTGGGGTGGTGGGGTTTCAGGGTTCGGCCCAACACATCATCTTCTTCCCCATCCTAATCTTCTTTCTCAACCGACCCCCCAGTCCATCTCCTCGACCCCCTAGCAGCTCCTCTTTCATATACAAATGGAGATCTATATGATAGCTAACTCCATGACATTGCAAATTTTCCTCAACATAAGAAACTAAAGGAAAACTTTGTGAGCAATGAATGCTAAGTTACTAACGGTAGAATAGTACTCCCTCTGTTCCTTGCTGTAAGGTGTATAATTTTTGAAGAAATATTCATAATATAAGGTGTATTTGCTATTTACGGACAATTTGATCTATAAAAAAATGAAACCTAGTCTCAAAAGAAGGATTTAACGGATTGTATTCATTTTGTGCCTACTTAAAACTCATCTCACGCGATTTTTTCAGAAAAAAATGAGTCCACCATATGCAAAATACCCATGTCTTAATATTAGTAGAAAACTATTCACACTACATTCAGAAACGGAGGGAGTATGTTTCTTAGAGCATCTCCAATGTATGGCGCTTAAAAAACTGAAATCCTCAATGCGTCCAAATGGCCCTAGTGCTACTATCCCTACTGCTACTATCATCGCTCGGAATTGGAAGCCCCTCAACTCGAGGAAACGGCCTTCAAAGGATGACATCAGTGACATCGATGGCGACACTCCACTACCGCTTCCCCAGTCGGCAAAATGGACACAATTAACCTCATGACGAAAGAATAACACAAAATAAACTCCGAACGAAACTATTTCACACCTCTAACCCTTTCGGGTAGCGCCTAACGATCGGGCGCTACACATTTGGTTACGTAGCGCTCGAGCCGAAGGCGCTACATGCACGGCTGTTTTCAAAGGTTATTAGAAGCAATCCTCTTATATGGACATATGAATTCCCCGGCTTGGCCGGTCTCAGTCCATGTGCGCTGGAAGGTTGGTCATGGGTTTGAATCCTGCTCAACACAGTTTTTTTTTTTTTTTTTGCTCCTCTCTCCATAAGTTGGCTGAGGGCAGCAGCAGGTGACCATCTCGCTCGGCCGTCCGCCGTCTCAGGCCACCGCCGCCGCCTGCTGTAGCCTGTATCCAGCTCGTCGTCTTGGGCCACCACCGTCCGCATCTCAGCCCACCGCCGCCGCGTGTTGTATCCAGCTCGCCGTCTCGGTCCGCCGCCGCCGCGCCTGCTGTATCCATCTCGCCGTCTCCGGCCGCCGTCGCCGCGCCTGCTGTTTCCATCTCGTTCCTGTGGGTCTCGTTCTCGATCCATCTCGCTCGGGAGTTGACCGAGCAGCTCCTTCCAAAAAAAAAATGGGGAAAAACAGACTTGTGCAGGACTCGAACCTGCGACCTACCGTAGGGCGCACATAGGCAAGACCGGCCGGACTGGAACTGCATATGTCAACATATGAGTACTGGCTGTAATAACTCCGAAAATAGTTGTTTGTGTAGCGCCTACCACTCGGGCGCTACTTAACCAACCAAATATGTAGCGCCTGATCGCTGGGCGCTACCCCGTAGAGTGTAGCGCTCGATCGTTGGGCGCTACCAAAACGGTTAGAGGCGTGAAATAGTTTTGCCCAAAGTTCATTTTGTGTTATTTTTTCGTCATGAGGTCAATTGTGTCCATATTGCCTCCCCAGTCGCGTCCACACGCGCGGCCGCTGGAGGATACCGGCTCGGCGACCTGGGACGATGAAGGCCAAGAAGACCCTCTTGTTGCTTCTGGTTCTCGCCATTGGCGAGGTAGAGGAGTTCAGTTGGACAGATAAGAACTGACTAGGTGGTGGAAGGCGGAAGGCAATGGAAGTGTTTAGGGAGGATGGCCTTTGTACACGCGGGCCTGCTCCGTCCACTTCCCACTCCATGCGGGATTGTCGCAGCGCCGCCTTGAAGTTCCCACCACCGCTTCGATTCCCCACTCGTGCGAGAATCAAGGAGACACGACCTATCATGCGGTGATTTCTATCAGGTAGCCGAGTCATGCAAGAACGCAAACGATTTGGTTATCGTCGAGGCGTGACAAGGTGTTGCGGTCACGAATTGATTTGGGGCAGAGTCCCGGCAGCAAAACTATAGACAACATACTAGCCCATGACGGTGACATTATTTTTTCAAAACAAAGAATGGTGACTCAACAAACAAGAAAAATGTTGAAAAGAAGAAATAGATCCTTACTGGACGAGTCCAGGAACTCCCAGTGGACTAACTAGTTTACTCTGTTTGTCACTAATTCCCTTGGTCGTTACACCCCTGTGATCTGATCATCTTCAATCTGTGAACATAATACAGATATGATATCGACAGGAATAGTAACAAAGCGGCACATATCCAGATTCCATAAGATACATAGAGTGCGACCGCGAATTAGTTAACTGAGAAGAAGAACACTGCGCTAACAGTTTATCATTACCACCGACCGAGGTTGCAAAATAATCTAAGTTCCTAATATACTACTACGACGAAGTAGCATCCCCCATTTTCGTTGAAAGAAGAGGGCGCAACCTCAATCGCCCCCTTTCCTACAGAAATTTTTATTTGGAAGCTCCCGATCCGGGCTGTCCTAGTTAGTGATTGCGGGATCCTGGTGGGGCTGGGAGTCTCCTCCGGCGGCGGCGGTGGCGCCCTTGTGGGCCATGAACACCTGAGGACCTTGCGGCGCTCGGCGACCTTGGCGTGCTGGGGCTCGACATTGGCGTCAGCGGCGGCGATGAGGAAGAGGCAGGCCATGGCGGCGGGGTGATAAGTGCTCTTACAATGCAATGATAAGTGCTCTACCATTTGAGCTACATCCCCATTTACATTCACTAACACATTAATTAGTACAAGTAATGAATTGTGATTAAGGATTAGTCAACCGCCAGTACTCAGCGTAACCTCGTATCCTGCAACTTCCATTCCATCCTATATGTACTCAGCGTGAGTCTCATAGCAAAATCTACAACTAGCTAGTTTCAAACACCAGGTTAATTTAATCGGTCTTTGATCGTTTTTGCTGACACCAACGGGTTCTGTACAAAATTCAGTTGCCTTAATGTGTCTACATATGTACAAGGATATATCTATGGTACTTGGAGAATGGTTCTGCAAGATTTTCCTTGCATCTTCACTCAATGTTGGACATTTCCTAGGAATTCAGGGGTATATTAGGAGAGAAACAATACTCATTTTATGGTTCAAAATGTTCACATGATCTAGGTGTTGAAACAAGACCGGTAGGCAGTATTGCTTCATGTCTTTGTGTAAGACAATCCAATCCTCTCTTCTTTCGTGTCCTGGTCCTGGTGTAACATAAATAGGTCGATACATTTATTATCCAACACGGCGATGATCGATGCATTTATTATCTAACGACGAATTACCACGTCTTCTTTTACAAGGAAGATGATAACCCATGCTCGTGTCTGTCGAGTAATCCATTTGATAGCTGCAGAACATCAAAGTGTTGATGGTGGTGGAGTTGCTGACTGCTGCCGTTCAATGTCAGCGTACCGGTCGGAGTAGGCAGAATGGCACCGGACGCGCCAGAGGCACATGGATGCGGCGCACATGAACTCTGCCGGAAAGCAGATACAGATGACAGGTTAGGCTGTTAGATAGAAATAGGAAGATTCGTATCTGTTACTAGTAACCGTATACAGGTATACATAACGAGTTTCATGATTAACATCCATATACCTGATGTGCTTGACGGTGATGCCGGCGTCCAGGAGGAGCTGCCGAGGATTATGGCGACAGGGCATGGCGCCGTCAACACACCACGCAGCGCGCCTCATGGACAGATCCGTCAGAGTGAGCCATGTCAACCACAAGTTCCTCGTCGGCATGAAAAAAGAGCAGGTCCTCGTGGGTACCCTACTGCTATGAGACGACACATAAGAGGTGGACAAGCCGCTCGGTGTTGGGCCCGACTACACCAATGACGTGAACGCGCCGGGTGCCAGGGTTGAAGAAGGCAAGGTCGATTAAGAGTTGGAGTATGCGGAGTAGCAGAAGACACAGTTTAGCGAGCAAGCGCACCAGAGGCTCGGTGTTTGGCACGCAGGAAGAAGAGGGTCGCAGCGAGCGTCTCGCTGAGGGGATTAGTTGCCTGAGTTGTTGGGTACACATAAAAGTGGCTGCCATTCCGTTGCTAAACAGATACATACAGAGGAGAGGTCAGGTTGCTGGCTACAGCAATACAAAGATCCAACCGGTTCATGAGTTAATACTGAATCTTCAGATCACATGAGTTAATACGTCAGAACCTACACATACCAGCGTTGACCCTGGAGTCCTGGACCCAGAAATATGATACCATTTTAAGCTTCACAACATATGTTTCATTGGGCTGAATAAAAACAGGAAGTGAATCAAGGAAATGGTTTGATGGGATGAACAGGAACATACTGTATTACTGTTGCATATCAGTCAAGTACCTTAATTCGCTCCTTGGTGAACTAGACAAGCTCACAACACAATTGCTCCATTGTTCAGCTTGGCAAACGAATACTCGACAAACATTGTGTCACCAATGTCCAGAGTAGTCATTGTACCCATTGAATCATGAATTCTGCTAGATTGGAGTTCAGAAGTTGAGAGGAAAAACTGAACGGGTACACCAAATTCACAGGTCAGTATGTACCAAGGCCTGAAAGCCAGCATATGGTACACCGGATTTCGAATCTATGGTCAAATCAAGGACACAACATCTTCAAAATATCTGGAGCAATGCTTCGTTGCTGTTTGGGCAGTTGTTCTTCTGAAGGCACTAGGCACTGAAATAAGAACACCATCTCGTTGGAAATAGCAGCTCTGCTTTAGTTTAATTGAAGATACATAAAATAGGTTGCGTAGCAATTTCCTAGTTAACCCTGCTGCCAAGTTTGCAACAGATATCATTACTGCGTATTGTGGTGACCGATGAATAATAAATCATGGTAAATTGCAAATACCTTGACAACATGCTTTGCATCATAAATAAGCAGATTAAATGGAAACTTCTTTGCATCATAAATTAGCAGATTAAAAGGAAATATTCCATACTTCCAATTTAACATATTCTGACTAGATGCCACACAATGTTCTAAACTTATCTTGGCAAGATTAAGGACAGTTGTAACTTCTTTTCTGACGGTAACATTATGTCCTAGCCATATATTGTGCAGATCAATATATTTTCTTTTGAACCAGATAAATATACTTGGTGAATTGGTAACTCTAGGAACTCCTAATTCCGAGTCTTACAGTTTGTAATGATGAATGAGGTACAGTATTTCGTCCTTAACTGCCAAGCACTTGTCTGACTGGTAACCTTGGATTGCCAAGT
Source organism: Poa pratensis (assembly GCA_947311845.1). Taxonomy (NCBI): domain Eukaryota; kingdom Viridiplantae; phylum Streptophyta; class Magnoliopsida; order Poales; family Poaceae; genus Poa; species Poa pratensis. The sequence goes on from CAMZMU010000058.1 coordinate 45,328,443, forward strand.
AAAAACTGTATTTATCTTTGAGAATTTCCAAACACTAGCACAATGACGCCCAAGTTATTGCTTCTGAATACTGACTAGTGACTACTTTGTCTGCGAGTTTCCTAAATGCAAGCACAATCAACAAAAAATGTTGTCATAATCAAAACTCACTTCAAGTGCTTGACAGTGACGTCGGCTGCCGGGAGGAGCCGCTGGATCCTGTGATGCCAGGGCTCCGCTTCCTCGAACACCCCATGGCGCATCCCGGACAGACTCCTTCAGAGCGGGCAAGGTCTAGCTGTGAGCTAGCAATAGAATGCTAAGTTTCACATGGAGCAACAATTCACAAGGAGCAAAAAGTGATATACATTGGCTTCAATTCTGGAGTCCTGTGCACAAAATAGGACACCATATTAAGCTTCAGAATGTACGCTTGGACAGTTATTCTTAAGGCACCAAGGACAAATAGGATATGAATCAAGGACAATGCTGATCCTAAGAGAACCGAAAAGATCATCACATACTTCCAAGTTAACACATCTGGGCAAGCTGCCACATATCTAATTTTCTTGGCAAGATCGTAAATACTGATCACACATGTTCTGTTCTTAACTGTTTATTTATTGTGCCTGAAACGAAGCTGCATCATACAAAATTATTCTAACAAGAATTTCGAAAGGTAGGGACCCTTGTTAGGAGTAGCAAAGACATCACCTTCGTGGCCAGTCGTATGTGCTTCGTGAGCTACGTTTATATCCTCTTCGTGCTCGATGAAGCTATAGAGTGCGCCCATGCGCAAGATGGACATGGTCCAGAGGCCGGGCATGCCGGTGCCAGGACATCAACGTCCATCTGTTTGGAACTCAAGGAGGTCACTCGTGTTGCCAATGAGGTAGTCCTGCCGATCGAAGAGTTGGTGATTGAAATCTGCCATCGTCATCAGAAGGAATGTTGCAGCTGCCTGCCTGGAGAGAGCCACATATCACCAGTCCTGCGGTGCAATGATTCATATCAGTTGCGCAGCAGAAGCAGAACCACCTTTTCCTAAACTAAAACTCACATTTAGTTTATAGAGTATAGACTAATTTGCTTACAATTTCTTCTTGCTTTACTCGTCTGCCAAGTCTGAACTTTGCATACGGTTCAGAATATACATCTGTAGTGTGAATTGGGGTGAGTAGCGGTGAATCATGAATCGTCTCAAGTACTTTGTAGGAATAGGTTGCAGCAGAAATAGAAATAACAAATGAGGGAGATACACAAAAAATTTGAAGTAGAAATGTTCCATATTTCCAGGTCAACATATCTTGGTGAGCTGACACAAAATGTTCTGTATTTTATTAGCTAGATTGTAAATACTGTTCTAAGTTTTTCTCTGACAGCAACATGAGGTTCTTAACCATATATTGTTTCCGAAAACACAGGTTCATGGCACAATTTTCCTATCACTTGGATGGGTGGGGAACCTTGGTGGTAGGTCACTTATAAGGTTGGTCCTAAATTCTTGATAAACATTGTAGGAGCGCCAAATCATGAACCTTAACTTGTGATGATCAATGAGATAAGAGTAACTGATTCTCAATTCGATATTTTATCAGCAAGACAGTGAACACTACACATGGTTGTTCAATTAAGGTACAAAACAAACCTGATGGGCTTGACAGACAACGGTGATGGAGGCAGGCAGGAGCAGCAGCTGGATCCTGCAGGGACAGGGCTAGGCCTCCTCGAACACGCGTCCCAGACGGACTCCTCAGACCCCGTCATCATAGTAGAAGAGAAGGCCGTGGTGGACGAGCCGCTAACTTGACTTGTAAGAAGTTTGTGTCTGACAAAACAACACCAGGCTTTTAACTGTATAGTGTGCCTGAAACAAAGTTGCAGGGTACAAATTACAAAACTTTTCCAACCATACTGAAAGTTCCTAAATTATTGATAAACCATACTGAAAGTTTGCTAGTTAGAGGAAAACAACAAAACAAACCTGATGGGCTTGACATCGATGGCACCGGGCAGGAGGAGCATCTCGCAGGGCCAGGGCCAGGCCTCCTCGAACACGACACAGCACGCGTCCTGGACGGACTCCTCGGAACCCGTCATCATAGTGGAAGAGCAGGCCGTCGTGGACTAGCCGCTAACTTGACTTGTAAGGAGTTTGTGTCTGACATAATAACACCAGCTTTTTAACTGTATATTGTGCCTGAAACAAAGTTGCATGCATGATACAAATTACAAAAAAAATCCAATCATTTCGAAATGTCCTAAATTATTGATGAATACTGTAGGACTGCACAATTCTGACTCTTAAAACTAGTAAGGATCACCGAGATAAGAGTACTTGATCCTGAATTCTTAAGCTATAGTATCATGTATTTCTCAGCGAGCTCTATATATCAATCTGTAAGTCATTTGCAAACACTGCAGACCGATGTTCAGTTCAGTATCTGTCAATAATAAAAAAGAATATACTGTGCAGATGACGAGTTCACTGATTCAAGAAAGCAACAACACAAACACAATCAGGATCGGATACAGACCTTATGTGCTTTATTGACCATGAAGCTGCCGGCAGGGAGGAACCGCTGGATCTTTCCGGACCAGATCAGCAGCGAGGTCCCCCATGGACGTAGCGGAAGATCTGGCCGTCGTGTATGATCTGCTGGCGCGGGACGACGCGGAAGAGGTCGACGAGCAGCTCGGCGTCATCCCCCAGGACGGCGGTGACGGGGGCGCGGCCGGTGCTGGCGAGGTTGAGGTAGGAGTTGGAGTAGGCGGAGTGGCAGTGCGGCCTCGGGGACGGCCCAGAGGCACAGGATCTGGTAGAGCTCGAGGAGGTAGGCGAGGAAGATGGCGCCCGCTGAGAGGAAGCGGAAGTCTATTTTGCAGGAAGCGGAAGGCGTTACCACCCACGGAGATGTAAGGATGACTCCAACGGGCCGACCCAAACGGACGCGCGTTTGTCCGCGTTTTGTTCGTTTGGGTCGGGAACGGATGCGCCCAGTCCGCCCCTGTCCGCCGTTGGTGGCATGCGCCCAACGGCCCGATGCATCGAGTCCGCCCTGATTTTTTTTAGCTAAACAGGCCATATATGGGCCTTTTCTATTCATATATAGGGGGTGGGCCACAAACGGTCTTTTTACATAATATTTTTAAAAACAAAAATATTTAAAAACTACAATATTTGTCCTTCGCGGGCTTCTACTCCTCTTCGTCATCCCCATCGAGGATGACATAGTCCGGCTGCCTCCAGAGGTGCGCCGGTGGTCCGCCGCCTGCCTGCGGTGGGACGACGGCCGGCGGCGTGGGCGGCTGCTCCTCCTCCGCCTGCTCCACCTCCCAGGCGCCGCCATTGAAGACCCAGCGCTGCCCTCGCAGGCCTTCTGGCAGCGGAGGCGCCGGTGGCAGGTCCTCGTCCATGGCCTGCCACCATGGCTGTGGTTCCTCCAGGACCGCCGCCTGCTGCGCCTGCAGGGCCGCCTCCTGCTCCCTGGCGACGTTGGCGAGGACGATGGCCCAGCGCTTGCGCTCGTCCTCCACCATCTGCTTGCGCGAGGCCTCGAAGACGGCCTCGAGCTCGGGATCCAGCTCGGGATCCACCTCCGTCTTCACGCGGCGGCGGCGGCGGCGATCCAATCCGCAGCGCGCGCGGCGGCGGCGGCGACCCAATCCGCAGCGCGCGCGGCACTGGCGGTGCGTCCCGGCGCCGCGTGTGCGGTGGCGGTGTCCAACGCCCAGATGGCGGCGTCGGAGCCCGCGTGTTACGGGATGTGGCCGCGAAGGCGGGGTCGTTGCGGAGCTCGGCCGGGAGGCGCCGGCGGCGCCGCTCGATCTCCTCATCCCGTGCCCGCTCTCTCGTGGGCATCGGGGGCACCGGGATGCGCTGCGGGTTCAGGTGCCAATGCACGGGGAGCTTGACATCTGGCCACGGCAGCGGGGTGGCGTGGTCCCAGTACCACTGGCAGTCTTCTTTCCGCACGTAGACGCGGTCGCGCAACGCGCCGCCGGGCGGCGCGAGCTCAAAGACGGCGGGGACCGGCGCCGGGGGAGAAGGTGGGGAAGGGGGAGAAGGTGGGGAAGGTGGGGAAGGGGGAGGTGAGATGTAGCGGCGGCGGCGGCCAGAGGATGACCCCGCCTCACCGTCATTCTTGGCCTTGCCGAATCCAGGCCACCGGAGCGGCATTGCGACGGTGGCAGTGGGCTAGGGTTTGGCTAGGGTTTGGTCGCCGGAGACGGTGCGGCAGTGGGGCAGTGAAGTGGGGTTGGTGGGGGTGGCCGTCCCTATCCCCTGGCATTAAAAAGGACTGGGCCAGGGGAAGCTGACCGGTGCCCTGTCGCTGACATGTGGGCTCGGGGCGGACGCCACGCGTGGACGCGCGGACGCGTTTTCACTCCGCCGCGCGTCCGCCCCGACGCATCGGTGACCCAAATTTGGGCCAGGGATGCGTCGCGGCGGACCAAAAAACGGACCGCGGTCCGTTTGCGTCGCCCGTTGGGCCGTGTTTTTGGCCCTCGCGGACAGGAACGGAGGCGCGCGGACTCGATGCGTCGCCCCGTTGGAGTCATCCTAAAGCCTGCAATTGAAACATGTAGCGTGTCAGTTCTCATAAGCGAGGCATATGGGGAGGCATCACCTCAAACTAGTTGAATTGGCGCGGCGACACGCCGCCTCTTTTAAGAGAAATTTTATGTATGAAATGTTTTGTTATAATGACATAATAAATGTTGAAGGAAATTCAAATTTGACAAAATTAGTGAAATGTTTGTGCAAATTTGGATACAAAATTGAGAAGTTAAAGTCGACCAAACTCGAAACCGATCACGGGGATGGAACCTAACCGTCGACGCGCATATATTTCATGTATATAATTTTTTGGAAACGCGGGGCTTTTATGCAGAAAATTGGACAAAAATCGTGAAATGTCTGTGTGAATTTGGATTCTTAATTGAGGAGTTGGCTGTAGAAAATTGGACAAAATTCATGACATGTCTGTGCGAATTTGGATCCAAAATTGAGGAGTTGGAATACGCAAAACGTGTCGCCGCCTCCTTTAAGAGAAATTTTATGTATGAAATGTTTTGTTATAATGAAATAGTAAATGTTGAAGGAAATTCAAATTTGACAAAATTAGTGGAATGTTTGTGCAAATTTGGATACAAAATTGAGAAGTTAGAGTCGACCAAACTCGAAACTGATCACGGGGATGGAACCTAGCCGTCGACGCGCATATATTTCATGTATATAATTTTTTGGAAACGCCAGGGCTTTTCTGCAGAAAATTGGACAAAATTCGTGAAATGTCTGTGCGAATTTGAATCCAAAATTGAGGAGTTGGCTGTAGAAAATTGGACAAAATTCGTGAAATATCTGTGCGAATTTGGATGCAAAATTGAAGAGTTGGAATACGCAAAACTCGAAACTGTTCACGGGGATGGAACCTACCCGTCGACGCACATAGAGTTCGTGTATATAATTTTTCGGAAACACGGGGGTTTTTCTGCAAAAAATTGGACAAAATGCGTCGAATGTTTGTGCGAATTTGGATCCAAAATTGAGAAGTTAGAGTCAACAGGAGTTAGAGTCAACAGGAACTCGAAACCGTTCACGGGGATGGAGACTACCCGTCGACGCGGCGTATATAATTTTGGAGGGAATTTTTTTTTTTAAAGTTGTGGGGAAAAAATTTCAAAAAAAAAAGTGCTACAGTGCTCGCGCGCTGTTCATAACTGTTCACATGAACAGTGCGCGACGCACCACAGCTCGCTAAACTTTCCCTCCTTTATATATAGTAGGATATGCGGGTGGGTTACGTACCCTCTATTTTTACAGAAAACCATGGGTCTGCTTCTTTCAATTTTTTTAGCTTGCTCGGTAAGCTCGGGACTGCAACACGATAACGCTACCTCTATCAGTGAAGTGGGGAGGCCCTCCTTGGGCGGCAGAGATTGGATGTTTTCACAACTGTAGATTCGTAGTTCCTTGAGAGAAGAAAGGCCACGTAGCCGAGGGAGGGACCGCAGATTATGGCAATAATGAAATTGTAGACATTCGAGGGAGGTGAGGAGCTGAAGTGCTTGCTCCTGCTGTTTCGTGAACGCTGTCACCTGCTGATCATAAGATAACTTCAATGTGTGCAGGGTAGCGGCAAGGTGGCTGCAAACGGGAGCAGTAAGCACTGCCGAGGTGCTGTCGACCGTAAATTCTTCCAACTGGAATGAACCAGCATGCAGTAATCTGCTCCTTGCAATCTTTGAGAGCAGACTATCTGCTACTGAGATGTACTGTTCGATGGAAGACAACTCGAGCGTTCCTCCGACCCCGCCCTACGTGCGCGACCCCTCTCCCATCGGCGCCGCCGCAAACCCTAGCGCGAGCGTGACCAACCCCGCCGACGGCGCCGCACCAAATCCCGGCGTGGGGCTCGCGCGCGGCCTTTTCACGGTGCCACGGCCGAACTCCGCCGGAGACGTCGCGCAGGCGCCCGGTGCGCAGCGGCGGAACGTCCTCCCCAAGCGCCCGATTGCGGCAGCGACGACGGCGGCGGCAACCAAGAAGATGAAGAAGGTGGGCGGCGCCGCTGCGGCGCCAGCGAACAAGAGGAAGGCGACGCCAGCGCCATTGGCCCCGCCTCCGCCACCCGTAGCGCCGGCACCCGCGCCGGAGCCGTCGCTTTTTGCGCCGGAGGATGCAAATAGGGTGCTTGACGAAATGCCCATGAGGTACTTTTCACCATCTTGCTTGACAATTCGCTTGATTCGTCCCCTTACTTGACTATCTTCAACTTATTTGTAGTTTGAATGATGACGCATATTTCTCAACAATGGGAGTTGGCTCCAACACTTCACATTGGTCCCAAACCAATGAACTACATGATGACGATCATGAATTTGAAGAAGAAGTGGATGATGATGGAGAGGGTTTGGTTGGTCCTCCGAAAGGAAGGTCAGTCAACTACACCGTACAAGATGACCTTTTGCTATGCGAGACATACCTAAATGTGTCTTTGGATGCCTCCGTCGCAACGGCCCAAACATTCAACGCATATTGGGATAGGATGAAGGAGTACTATGACACGCACAACAAGAGTGGAATTGAGCGAAGCAATAGATCACTTCGCTCCCGGTGGTCATTGATAAACACCGATTGTCAAAAGTGGGCGGGGGCAATGGCGGCGGGTGATGCCCTAAACCCAAGTGGCACAAATGACGTAGATAGGGTAAGTGTCTCATTTGTGTACCCACATCATTGCTCCTTTGCTACTATGTGTTCTTACTTGTTCTTTTCAACGTGTAGCTCAATATTGCACAAAACTTGTTCCGTGGAGAAGATAAGAAGAACAAGAAAGGCAAAGTGAAGAAAGGGAAAGCATTTGTGTTGTCCCATTGCTATGAGAGGTTGAAGGATGAAGAGAAATGGAAGAAGCGTGATGTTCTAGAGGTGCCAAGTATTAAAGAAGTGTTGAACTTGGACGGAGATGAAGCATCAAGCGACGGCGGCAAGAGGAGGAGCCCGACCCCTAACTCGGTGAACTATGCAAATCCAAGGAGACCAACGGGTGCAAAAATAGCAAAAGAGAGGAAGAAAGGAGGAGGAGGAGATGATGATCTCAAGCACGCCATGGAGGAAATGGTGAAAGCACGAAGGTTGGCAATGGAGAAGAGGAAATTGGCGCAAGAGGCGAAGCAAAAGAATAATAGCCTACACGCCGAGACCGAAGCAAGAAAGGTGGCGGCGGAGGAGAGGAGGTTGGCATTGGAGGAGAAGAAATTGGAAATGGCGGAGCAAGCTAGGATGATGGAGTGGGAGAAATACCTCTTCTTCATGGACACGTCACACTTTGATGACAAGCAAAAGGAGTACCTCAACATACGCCGTGATGAACTATTGATGAAGAAAAGAATGACAAGCATGGGAGGCGTTGGTGGTACCATGGGAGGCTTTGGAGGTATAGGAACAAGCATGGAGGGCATGGGAGGCAATGGAGGGATGGGAGTGATGAATGCACCTCCGATGGGCATGGGAGGCATGAGTTTTGGCTCTCTTTTGGGAGGCATGGGACCATATGGAGGGATGGGCGGCATGGGAGGACCTCCGATGGGCATGGGAGGACCTCCGATGGGCATGGGAGCACCTCCAATGGGCATGGGAGGCATGGGTGCATCTCCAAACATCTTTGGAGCATATGGTGGGATGGGAGCCATGGGAGGAATGGGTGCACTGCCGGTTAACTTGGGTGCAACCATGGGTAGAGGCAATGCTACCATGGTGTCTCCTATTCCTTCGGATGGTGCATGTGGAAATAGTGCAAGCACCGTCCCCGTCAATGATGAAGATGGGGTTGGACAAGGTGAAGAGAAGGAGGAGGAAGAAGAGGAGGAGGACGAAGATGAGGAGGAAGAAATTGGAGAGAAATAAATTATGCACTTTGGTGAATTTGTGCTATGAATTTGCTATGCTATTTTGCTATCTTGCTATGGCGCTGCTCGCGCGCGCTGCATTTTAGCGCGACTGCTGAACCGCGACAGCGCCGCGCTACATTATAGCGCGACTGCTAAAGCAAAACTGACGACGCGCGCGAGAAATCGCAATTCTGGCGCCGCAAAAAAAAATTAGCGCGCCGGCGCCTAGCGCTGCTGCTGGAGATGCTCTAATACCTGTTCATCGTTGTGTTTCAGCGCAAATGACCCTGGAGATCTTGTATTTGCAAGTAAGTACATACCACTCCCTCCGTCCATACGTATGTGGCGTATAAACTAGTTAAAAATCAATGTTTTCAAAACCTGAACGAGTATATATATATATAAATATGAAAATTAACAATAGATTCCTCCATAACATATATTTTAATAAATGTTTTATTTAATATATGTCGTTGATATTTCGTTCAATATATTTGGTCAAACTTAAAAACATTAACGTTTTAGTAAGTATATACCCCACCTATTTCTAAACAGGAGAGTAGAATACGAGGAAACTGAAAAACTGCAAAAAGAACATGTAGATAGGAAAGTGTAGTACCCATGTTGTGTCATTTCAGTCAAAGGATTATAGCAAAAGAAAACATAGATTTTTGTTATTATTTCCACCCTTGTAGATGTCTCTCGGTACACTTCTAGATATTAGAAAAAACAACATTTTTTAGTTTTTGTAAAATCTTGCATAAAAAGATAGAGCACATAGATATCGAGTTGAAACTTACCCGTGCAAAGTACGTAAGATAATACGAGTTCATTTGCTATTTTTTTATGTGACAAAAAGTTGCATATTACTTGATCCATATGCGAGGTTTGTGGGTGGCATAAGTTTGTCCATGACCGAGATTTTTTAGAATAATACGGCCTGATTATCCACTCTAGTGAAAACCAAGTATGCTTAGTCATGTGTTGAAATTTAAAAAGGCGACCCGAGTAAAATTTAGAAACTCCTACATTTTCCTTTGTAATTGGGATGAACAGAAAATCCTCTCTTTTGTTTGCACCATTTCTTTGGACCAAACGGAAGAACAATGGCATAAGAGGACTCTTTCCTTTTACTATGTTTTTAGAAAAAAATTGGGTGGTTGACCGTCTGGTTAGTCGAATCAACGAGGTAAAGAACCATAGAAATTACAAAAAATGTGGTCAAATGAATAAAAAATTCTTACTTTTCACTGACCGACGATGAAAGGAAGTTATTCCTATTGTTTGCTCTCTTTTTCTTGGACCAAGCGATGAAGCATCTTAGAAGAAGAAAAATCCTATTACTACATGTTTTCCCCAACATTTTGTTGAGCCAAAAAGGTCTTAATGACATAACAACGTCTCCATTTTATCTCAAATAAAATTTTAAGTTTGTACATCTCTTCATCTGCCTAATCCCCTATTTGTATGCGCATTCATATCATACAAATGATTTTTCTAGCAACCCACTCAAATAAAATTTGAAGTTTGAACATTTGGAATGATTTTTTTTTTTTTTTTTTTTTTGAGAAGTTTGCGTATATATATCAGAGATAACAAAGTACAAAGAGTAATACATACGCCAACACAAGATCACACAGGCGAAAACCACGCCACAACGCAACGGCGCCGCCATCACCAACGGAGAGGACGAGACCGCACCACTCACTTACCACACCCGGAGAGAAACTCGAGGCTTTGAAGAAAGAAGTCGTCCGCCGCGCCGCGACGGAACCTAACGCGCTGAACGAGCATAGCCAGCCCTCTCCCGGGCGAAGAACCAGCCACCAACGCCACCGGCACGGAGCGCCAACGCCGGAGCCGCCCACCATCGACCACCAAACCTGCGCAGGGCAAGGAACCACCCAAACTCCTCCACCACCATACCTCAGAGCCCCGCACCGTCGTAGGAGGAGACGACGCCGCGACGACAGACGAGCTCGAGGACGGAAACCCCACAGAGCGCGGCCGACACCGCCGCTGTGACGAACGCGCAGGGGAACAACGAACCGGCTCACCAGCACCTCCAGAGGGCCTCTCCCTTCGCCACCACGGCCAGACAGAGGAGACCCGCCGGAGAACACCAACAGAGCCACCAAAAGCCTGAGCACCCACCCCGACCTTCTCCTCCCCTCGCCGCCACGGCCGGCCGGAGAAGACACACCGGCGGAGAGCGCCAAGCACCACACCTCACCAGCTCCGCAGAACCGAGAGGAGAGAACAGCCGGAGCTCGCCGACGCCTCCGGAGACAACGCCGGGAAGGGGACCAAGCTCCGACACAAAAGCTCCATCGGGCCGCCGCCGACCCCCACACGCCGGCGCCCCCGGAGACCGACCTCCTCCCCTCCACACACCAGGGACGCGGGAGCCGGGTTCCCCCACTCTCCCGCCGCCGGAGCGGCAGGCGGAGAGGGAGGGAACCACCGCCCCGGCCGGCGGCGGAGAGAGGAACACGGGCTCGCCCCCTTATCGCCAAGCACGGAGAGAGGATAAGGGGGCGATGAGAGCGAAAGAGACCGTTAGAGAGATTATATGATTTTCTATGAGTCAATTCGCAAAAAATGGGCAATGATTGCGCGACCCACATCGTCAAAAGGAGGCCCCACCACCCTGGTTAACCTCGCCCCCGTGCTCCGCGTCCCCAGAACTCGCAACCGTCCAACCTCCCCTCGTCAAACCCGCCGACGAAGGGGGAGAAGGACGACGGACGAACGAAGTGGCTGCCGGTCGCCTTCAAATCCCTCGTCGTCTTCTCTTCTCCCCTCTTCACTCCAATTCCTCCCAACCCCTCCCACTCCTCCTCCACTACCGCTCCCTCCTTCTGCCGACCTCGGGACGTCCGGGGGAGGGATCGATCGGGGCTGAGCTCGGACCTCGGAGGCTCCTGCGGGAACCAGTCCGCGGCGGCGTAGCTTGCTAGGCGCTGCCGTTTGATCCTGTTTGTGGTGGTGGCGATGGGGCAGGGCGTCGTCGAGATCCGGCCCCGCGAGCTCCAGTTCACCTGTAAGCGCACGCACGATTCCCCCACTCCTCCTTAACCCCCTCGTACGCGGCCGTAATAAGTTGGTAATTCTGATCCGGAGAGCGGCGCTAGCGTTCGTGTCAAGTTAATCCCCCGGCCGGTGGATTCGGTCGTTCAGTGCGTACCGCGTACTCCGGAAATCCTCGTTGGTCTGATCGGTGGTGGTTTATTTCGATACAGTTTCGTTCTGCTCCTTTCCTCTGGGATGGGAACTGCTGTATCATCTGCGTTTCTTTTGTCTGGATAGAAGTGAACTTGGGATGCAACGCCTTTGCAAACATTTAATTCTAGCCGGTAGCCTTTATTAGTCAGTTCCACATTTTTTTTCGAGGTTTAGGTGCTCTGCAGCTTGCGTTTTCTAAAAATAGAGGGCCTAGGGAAAGCAGAAAGGATTGCATTCTTTTCTCCTAGCGAGCTTGTCGTAGTTTGTGACGTGAATTACCAGAGTTCTTTCCTGTAGCTTTCATCGTAACATATAGTAGTATTCTTCAAGATTAGCTTTGTTTTCAGAGCTGTTCGTTGCTATGTTATTATTAGTTGGTTGCTGCCTTTCCGTTCGTTTGGTTACAGACAGGTAGATTTTGTGGTGTGAGTGGTTGTAAAGTCTATCCCTCTCTCTCACTGCTGATTAGCTTGCCTACCCTACTGATTATGATGACACAAAGGTGTGCTAATGCTTACAGATATTATAAGTTAGCACTCCATTATACACTGCAATGCAGTCGTTGTTGCACCACCTGAGATGGCCTGATGCACATGCTGCAGTTAAAAGTAAAAGGGCCACTAGTGAAATTGAAAATTTCCATATCTTCATTTCTACAGTTGATTTTCGTATCAAATTATGAATCATGCAATGTACTCTGTTAAAAAAGTGCACACCCAATCAAGTGATCTATAAGATTTCAATTTTTCTCGTGATACCTATACGTATAAGCTTTAACTCACAGCATAGATTCTAGCGCGGCTACTTGTTGTGTTGTTTTATGCTTATTATGCCTATGCAGTGTAAATTCTTAAGTACCAAAAGATTCGTGTCAATTTACGTTCAGCATAGGACAGTCACATCTGTTAAGATATAAAAACTGACTTTGTTTTCTCTCTTTTGTTATCATCAGTTGAGTTGAAGAAGCAAAGTTCATGTTCTGTCCATCTAGTCAACAAGTCTGATGAATATGTCGCTTTCAAGGTTCGCCCCTTATTTCTTGATGATGATGATGATGCATAGTCTGTCTATTTTGTATTGTAACAATTGCCCATTAGTTACCATGTTCAGTGACCAGCGCTATTGAGCATTTTTTTAAAGTAAAAAAATCACTCCCTCCATGACTAAATGCATGCTAGCCTAACTGCCTAAGCATGGGAACAACGCCATGAGAAGAATGTTCTTGATAGCTCTATTTTATCCCATATACTGTACTTCTGCATTTTGTATAAAGGTACATTTCAATTTGGTAGAATGTAGGGAAAATGTGATATACTTTCATCTCCAATGGTAAAGCACTATCTATTTAGCCTTTATATATATTTAGTAATGGAGTCATCATTTCCTATTGGTGTCTAAACATTGTCGGTTCTGTTGCTTTTATGTTCAACGGGATGATTTTGTAGGAATGGATATGTACAGTGTAGGGTAAATGTGATATACAATCATCTCAAAATAGTAAAGTAATACCTATTTACGCCTTGATATGTATTGGAGTGACCATTTCCTGTTGGTGTCTAAACACTGTCGGTTCTATTACTTCTATGTTCAAGGGGATGATCACAGTTTAAGCATCAGAGAAACTGCAGTATCTGACCACCATTTTGGATGCTAGGTTAAGACGACTTCCCCTAAAAGATATTGCGTCCGACCAAATACTGGAGTTATCCGTCCCAAGGCAACATGTGATTTCACAGGTGTGTACACTACTGTACTGTACTCACTTTTGATGATGATGCTTTTGTGTATGCCAAGTTTATTGCTCTAAAGACACTATTGATTTGAGCCAACATTTATATACATACATTATAGTAATAGACAAGTTAGTTTTTAATTGAAACAACTCTCTGCAGATTTACTGTAAACTGCTTCTACTATTGTTCTGTGTTCATGTAAATGGGTTGATTCTCAGTGCACTATCCATCAATGGGGCGTTAGGTTTGAGCATTTCTTGTTTGGTTTGAGGAATGAACTAAGTTGGTCCATCGCCACCACACTCTTCATAAGTGGAATGCTAAAAGACAAAGAGAGGAATGGGGCCATCCCACAAAAATCATAAGCATGAACTCTCTTGATGACCAAGTGACCAACCCATCAATTCCTTAAAGCAGATATGCCGTAAATGAGCATGTGGTTGCTTCTGAGGGAGGGTAGCAATTATACATTTCTGTTTGTCTTGTATTCAACTATTCATGACTTGATTCTGTTAGATTTCTTCTTTTGCATTCCTCTTAATTTATTTGTTTTGTTGTCTCTTAAATGTAGTTATCATGCAAGCACAGCGTACTGCTCCACCAGACATGCAATTAAAAGACAAATTTTTGGTGCAGACCACTGTTGTTCCTCCTGGTACATCAGATGAGGACCTCATTCCTGCTTTTGTAAGCAACTAAGCACATATTTAAGAAACTTTACATGCATGATGTTTCCTTTTATGTTATGTGTCCTCATTGCAAGCCGTGCTCTTTTTTCGCAGTTCTCCAAGGAAACTAACGCATATATTGATGAAAGCAAATTGAGAGTTGTCCTTGTTGATGCATCTCGTCCTCCTGTGGAACAACTGATAAATAGTGTCCCCAGCACTGATGCAGCAGTTGAGGTTCCTGTGTCAAAACACACACTGAATGTTGAGAATGAAGTGCCAGTTATGGAGAAAGAGGTTCCTGCCCCTCAGGAACAAATTTCAGCTGTTGTGACTGACATCCCTTCCCCTGTCAAGCAGTCTCCAGTCCTTCGAGAAGTTCCTGTGATACTGCACAAAGAACCTGCTATTTTCGCAGAATCCCCTCCACCTCTGCAAAATGAATCTCCTCCTCTAAAAGATGAACCTCCTTCCCCTGTTAAAGATACATCTGCAATTACCATTGAACAACTTCCTCCTCTGAAGGAAAACAGTGTAACTTCGAAGGAGTCTCCTCTAGAAGAAACTCTCCCAAAAGAAGCTGTTACCTTAAGTGACCGAGGACTTTTCAGTACGCAGAATCATGAATTATCTCATGTAAGTACCCAATATGTACTCCCTTCATTCCTAATTATAAGATGTTTCAGATATTGCAATGTATACTACATACAGACGAAAATGAGTGAATATACAAACTAAAACGCGTCAAGATGCATGGAAATCTGAGAGAACTGAGAAAAGCTAAAACATCTTATATTTAGGAACGGAGGGAGTAGTTTATTACATGGCCATATCCCTATGTTAAACTTAGGCAAAAGAACATTAAGCATGTTCTGTTCATGGAGTCATGTGTTGCTTGCCTTAGACCGCCTTCTAGCTGGACAAAATCTTGCACAGCCCCTAAGTGAAACCTAGTCTTGTACTCCCTCCGTTCTAAATTAGATGACTTCCATTTAGCCAAATGTGGATGTATCTATACTTGTAACATGTCTAGATACATCCACATGTGGACAAATGGAAGTCATCTAATTTGGAACGGAGGGAGTACCTGGCTGAATTTTGGTACTAACCTATATCTCTCTTGGATTTTCATATACGATGGCAGAACCAGGTTGAATAGTGACCACAAATCTGTCTAACTTGGTACTCCCTTATTCTAGTGTGTAGATACATCCGTATTTAGACAAAACAACAAAACTGTGTCAATCATTTCCAATCGAGGGAGTATAACTTTGGACAAAGTGCTATCTGTATTATTCAGCCAAGTCACACCCTTGCTAGAAAAGCTTGTAGTTTCTTTTTTAATGGTTTTGTTTTTTCCGGTAAACTGAAGCTAAAAATAGTTTTGGTAAGTAAACTTGATTATGCTTAACACACTTCAACTATGATATACTTGGAGACCTCAACACTATATTGTTCGACACTACAGACTACAGTTCTGATATGTTTATTTCCCACAGCCTGATCATTTAGTTGATTCCTCCCTTTTATCAATATGCGACAGGTAACAGAAGACGTTCAAAATCTGAAGTCAAAACTCAATAACCTTGAATCCAAATTGGAAGGGGTAAGTTGACCACCATAAAATATGTTCGGATTGTTCAAACAACTTTCATGATAGGATCTTCATGAGACAATGGAGCTTATATTGTTTTATCGGCTCAGGTTTTTTGTATTTGATAACACCCTCTGACGTGAAACAATAATATGCTTCTGTTTTGTAGGCTGAGAAGATGATAATAAAGCTGAGAGAAGAGAGCAGGTCTATGACCCAGGAGCGGGATAAATTGCAGCAAGAGATGGTATGACTTCTTCATCACATAAACAACTAGATCCTTCTTTTTTTCTTTATATGGCCATCAAGCAATGGCTGGGCTCCACTATTTTGCAGTAACGTAACACAACATCCATCTCCATCATATCTTGATAGTTTTCTGTCCTGTAAAACAATGTGATGCTATATCTCCCATGGATTATAAAATGATCAAGTGTGGCCCAAATCATGTACATCTTTTCCTGTTCTGGAAAATGGATAGGGGTTATCAATTGATGAAAGAAAGAATGTCGAGTGTATGGCTTTAGCTTTAACTTACAAAGAAGATATACAAACAACTAAAGTGCCTTCCTCCGGACAATAACATGTCCCACAAGTCTTGCAAATTAAAAATGAGGGTCATCACTGCAGTTATGCAAGATACAATGATTTTGCACATTAAGGCTTGCACAAAAGTCCAGGAGGCAGTTTCATGTTTCTGCTGTATTAGATTTCGATATCTATCTTGCCTATTGGATCTATTTCATGCAGATAAGACCTGTTTGTTACTCATGGCAACATATTTTTATACCTCCATATGATCTGCAGCTGCAGTGTTGGTTGACTCATCTGAAACATATAAGCATGTGCGGAATTAAAATAAGCAATGGGAGTCTCAGGAATAACTGTAATTTTCCTTGTAGAATTTGCTATTTTTTTCAAATATATGGCCACTGTCACTGATTTTTTTTAAGTAGTGTATACCAAGGTGTGTGTTCCACTTTATTCATCTGATGCTAGCACAACGCAGTTAAGACCTTCTATTACCTGCATCTGCTTTGCTTTGAATTTTCAGAAGTTATTGGTTACTAAACATTGTTCGCGACTTGTTGATCTGCATCTCTTGTTTCTAACATTACGCATGATTTGGCCAGGTATTTCTACAGAAGAAGGGAACCCCGAAGAGCCAACTAGGTTTCCCGTTGCTGTTTGTGGTTTACGTGGCGCTCCTCGGTACAACCCTCGGCTACCTCTTGCACCTGTGAGTTATGAGTGAGATGCAAATCCATTTGCTGGGCGCTTCAGTCTTCGGCAAGAGTTGAAGGGCAGCTATACACATAAATCTTGGAAGAGAGCATCACTGTTAGCGATATCATCGTTATTAATTATAGTTCAGACGGGTTTGAACATAAGGCCACTACCAGTTGCCTGCCTGTATAGACCGGCTTTTTTTACATTGTATAGAACCAGTCAAAGGTGTTTGCTGCACCAGTAGCCTAATTAACCGTGGGTCTTTTCCTCCTGGGGAAGTATTTATAGTGTGTTTTGAGTCTGATTCTAGCGAGAGAGAAAAATACAATGCATTTTCTGCCTTATTTGCCTGATTGTTGTCCGTTAGTGAACTAGTCTGCCTTATTTACCCTGATTCTAGCGCAGCTATACAATACTGGCTTGTGAGTCCTCATAATTACATTCAGTCACTGATGTAACATGATTATTACCAGGTGGTAGTAACTATGTAAGACTGGATACAATAATCTCAAAAAGATATAACACAAAGGTTTCATTTTACTAGTTCAAATTTATACTGCAGCAAGGGATGCTTTTGGCGGCCAAACTGTTCACCAAAGTGATATCTTCAGCGAAATCTTAGGCCATGGGCTGTATAATCCAGTGCATTATTTGTAGCGGTGAATATGTTTGGTATGGTGCCAGAACTCAGAAGGGCGGCGGCGGGCCGCCCGGGCCTAGTGGTCCGAAGAACGGGCCACAGCAATCTTGGAGCAGGCAGCAGCAGCAGAGGAGGTAGAAACTGCGGAAGAAAGATCCATCAGGGTTTCAGAGAATCATAGGCGTCCGTCTTACGAAAACGAAAAGAAAGCTGAACGATCATACACATATTGCACTTTGATTTTGGTGCTGAAAGTTCTATACTTGGCCCTAACCACGAACCTGAATGCATTATTTTTCTTTCCGTTCTTTTTGAGGTGTAAACTGAACGAGCACACGAATTCAGTGGCCAAATGCAAAGCTTAACTGAACATCCAACTTACCAGGACCCGAAGAAACCACCAAACCAGGGCCACCCGGGAACCCAGGCCCTCCAGGAGGCACCGGACTCCACCCACCAGGGCCTCCCCAGCCCGGACCTCCAGGCCCAGGCGGACCCATTTCGGCAGGAGAAACAGCTGCTGGAACGCTAACTACAGCTTAACAGGAACTCAAACTACAAACCAAGAGGGCCTCAGGATCATACCGGCAGTTCCAGCCGAGGAAGAATTTATAGGCTTGTACCTGCCGTTCCATGGATCACCTGTGACTCTCACCCACTGGTCAGCCTGATCTGTAATTCATGTTCCAACTACTATCTGATCTCAGCTGCCCACTCTTCCCTTGCATTACAGGGACAAGGTTGAGTTCTTTGATTCTTGAGTGCAATGGGTGATCGATCAGACCGGCATTATCATGTTCATTCCAAATAGTTTGGTTCCATGGTGTGGTCTAATCAATATCTGTAAAACAGTGTATGTAAAAAGTAAAGAGTAAAACACCTGTCCATGGGAAAAACCGAAAAAGAATGTATACAACTGAATCTACAAAATCCAACCAGAAACAGCAGCTAGAAATCATGTCAGTTTTTTCTATAAGCAAAACACATCTTAAGTTCTTAGCACCCTGAGCTGCAAAGCGCATTCTCAGTTTCAAAGGACAACCGTGCTACAACTTTTGATCATTCTGCGGTGATGTCCAGAAATCCAACAGATAACTAGTTACAAAAGAAAGTAGTACAAAGGGGTGAATCATAGACGTCAGGGAGTATTACAAAAAACAGATGAATCATTAATCGTCGCTATGTTCCAAGTCCCATCGATGGAGGCGATGGCCCATGGAAGGGATTAGAAGTTGCTGAGCAGTTGGGAATTCATCTACGCTGATTGAAAGTGACTCTATGGAGGTGGTTCAGGCAGTGCTCAACCCGTCTGAGTACAGAGCGGTAGGAGTGGTGGTGATTGATGATTGCCTAAAGAAGATGACTGACTTCGGCAAGGCGATGATAATGCATTGTAATCGAGCAGCGAATGTTGCCTAAACATATTTCTTGCCTCAGAACATGACATTGCAAAATTAATAAAGCTTACGAGAGCAATTGGTACACACCATGTACTGATTACAATGACAAAAAAGTAATTCCATCACAAAAGTTACAACCTAGAGTTGAACCTGTTTCTTGCCCAGACTAAGCTAAGGCATGACACAAAAAAAAAACCAATGCATATCATAGGCTCAGTCATCCAGTTTAGAATGAACATGAAGCATTAATCATTAGAATAGTTACCAGGAAAAAATATAAGAGATCATTCCAACCAATGCAATGTAAA
Source organism: Poa pratensis (assembly GCA_947311845.1). Taxonomy (NCBI): domain Eukaryota; kingdom Viridiplantae; phylum Streptophyta; class Magnoliopsida; order Poales; family Poaceae; genus Poa; species Poa pratensis. The sequence goes on from CAMZMU010000058.1 coordinate 45,347,617, forward strand.
AACGATTTCAGGTTGCAGTACCAGCATTTTCTACAAGAATACTACAACTTGGAACGGGACAAATTTAACCATTGCCCAATTCTCGACATAAAGGTGAGCTTACTAGTCTCCCACTCTCTAAAACCTACCTTACGAGATGCAATAAATTCATGAAGAGTAAGGAATTATAACAGAAGATTCCACTGAGAAGTTGACTATGCTATAACCATTTAATTTAACAGCTAGTGCTCCAAGGCCTTCTAAAAATTAGGTGCAGCTTGCAAGTCAACAAAGAGGAATGTGTCTCTTTTCATCGTCAGCTACAACATTGGTAGAAACAGGACCCTATATAGAAGACCACTAGATCAAAAAAAAAAAGGTAAAGACAATTGTTCAGTTAAATGAATAGGGATTTTAGGGATATGGATTGATAACAATCCAATACTAAGAAACACACTAGATACATAAACAAAATTCAATTCCTCAGCCCAAAAAATAGAGACTAGAGGCGGATCAATAGGTAAATATTACAAAAGCAGAGCAAAATGACATGGTAATTTTAGCATCAGCACACACAGTGTGACTACAGCCTAAAGGGTATCAGCACAAGCATAGATTTTATGCAAGCCCATAACAGTCAGAGCTTCTGACCATCACTTTATGTACATCAATGCAAAAAGAAGAAGCCAGCAGGCTCATACTTGATCAAATTATAGATATTACAGCTAGGCGTTAAGAAGCACCACTTCTGCAACCGCCTTCAGATGAAAGGTGAAGCGTTCACCTTCAAGTGCCGATTGCCGTGAAGAAGGTATGAGGAAGAAGAGTTTGTTTCAATCGAAGTCTAGAAGGAAATAACTGTTGTCCATCACGATGGAAACTGTCAACCAGTTTGCCGTCAATGTCCACGTAAAACAGCCACTGGCCATGACGGAGCAACAAGAGGACGTCACCATCCGCCGACACAACACTCACATGCCAACTGCCTTGAATCCATCCAGACTGCTGCCTGATTTCTGTGACTGGCAATTCGATCCGGTACTTGTGCTCCCAGACCTCGCGTTCATAGTTCTGCAACACCCATATATCAACCTCTTGCATGAAATCGTTATAGCGAAAGATGCCAAGCGTTCCATCCATCTCAAAGATAGAAAACTCGCCAGGAACAACTGGAGCACGCATCTGCCGGAATGTCTCGGCTGTGGTGTCGAATACAACTATGAGTCTGCTTTCTGGAGACCAATGCAAGCTATCTCGGACAAGGGCAGGTGTGTCGCTCAGTGATGATGCTACCTCTGGCCCCCCAATGTACCTCAAGGGCTGGTCGGAGCCCAACACCAAGACATAGCAGCCAACTTTACCTTGAGGTGGTAGATCTCCGACAATCAACTCACTGCTGCTCGTCCGGTACAGTAACAGCCGGTACTCGCCGGAAGGGCGGTGCATGTACATTCCCAGTACACTGAATAAGCTGGAGTCTGGCGGTTGCCGGAGGAGAGCATGCTGACGCGTGGCAGGGTTGCAGACTGAGAAGTGGCGGCTAGACGGGGTATCCCTGGAGAGGATGAGGAGGCCGTCGCAAGAGGCTTTCAGACGGAAGAACTTGTCAATGTCAAGCCGGGCGACGGGTTGGAGTCGGGCGTCGGTGGACCGGTGGTCGAAGGCAAGGATGTACTTGTACTTCGCGCCGCCTTTTCCGTATCCGCAGACGACGGGGAGGGAGGGCTGCCGGCCGTGGTGAGCCAGGAGGAAGTCGCGGGTGGAGGTGACGCGGCGCCACGCAGGGCAGACGGCGCGGCAGCGGAGGAGAGACTTTGGGGGGAGGCGGACAAGAATCTCACAGATAACGATCTCGTCGGGGAGGCTGGGGAGGAGAGGCGCCTCTGCTTCTGTTACGGCGTCCGCCATGGTCGCCGGCCGGGAGCTTGTCCTGGTCTTCGAACCCTTCCCAGGAGGCCAGTAACGAGACGAGTTGTGGAGTTGTGCTCGCGGCGGCGGCGGACGCCGGAGTGGAGGTCGGAAAGGACTTGAGATGGGCTTATGGCCAGGGTTTGTTTGCTGTATAGAACTCTCGGACTGGGCTTAGCCCAAAGGGAAATCAATTTTATGACTCGACAGTACACATGATTTTTCCTAACGAAGAAAACTACTCCTAGAAAAAACCTATTTTTCGTCAAACTGATTACAACTTCTACGAAAAAAAATATGAATCTATTTTCCTATGTATGTAGTGTTTCTTGGTAAAATGCATGTTTAGGAATATTATACTATGTATTATGTTATTCTGTAAAACCCAGATAGGATAGCCAATTAACTTGACTCAATTCCTTTATCGCCATCGTGCTTAGTTGATTGCTTAATTACGCTATGATAAACGGGATGGTAATCATATAGAAAATTATGTCTATTTGAAGGAATATTTTGTTATAATTAAATATCAGCATAAGTTAATGAATCATCTGGGTGGATATTCTTGGTTGGTGTAATTAAGTTGAGTGACTTTTTTTTTTAACACAGTAGGGTCTAGCACTCTAGCAGCATTTTTATGTTTAGTCTTGTACCTGGCTGGACAAATCTTGCACAGCCCGCAAGTGAATTTTGGTACTAACCTAAATCTCTTTTGTTAAATGGTCTGAAGTCCCCTCCTGTTGACAGCATGACTAGCTGCACGGCAGCGTTGTACCCGCCTTTCTTGGCGTTTCTTCTACTTCTCCCAGGGTGTATTCTGGAAAAATAAAATGGTCTGAAAGTCTAGGTCACTTGGATTTTCAAATACGATGGCGGAACCAGCTTGAATAGTTAGACCAAAAATCTGTCTAACTTGCTATAACTTTGAAGTGCTGTCTGTATTATTCAGCCAAGTCACACCGTTGCTATAAAATCTTTCAGTTTATTTTTAAATGGATTTGTTCCTCCTGTAAACTGAAGCTAAGAATAGTTTTGGTAAGTTGAACTTGATTCTGCGTACCACACTTCAAGTATGATATAGTTGGAGATCTCAACAATACATTGTTCAACACTACAGCTTCCTTGTTTCAATATGCAACAGGTAACAGAAGATGTTCAGAATCTGAAGTCAAAACTCAATAACCTTGAATCCAAATTGGAAGGGGTAAGTTCACCACCATAAAATATTTTTAGATTGTTCAAGCAACTTCCATGATATGATCTTCATGGGGCAGTGGAGCTTATATTTGGGAACATCCTCTAACGTGAATCAACAATATGCTCCTGTTTTGTAGGCTGAAAAGATGATAATAAAGCTGAATGAGAAGAGCAGGTCTATAACCCAGGAGCGCGATAAGTTGCAGCAAGAGATGGTACGACTTTTTTTGCGATGAGAGATGGTATGGCTTCTTCATCACAGAAACATTTAGATCCTTTTTTTCCTTCATACGACCAGCAATTGGCTGGGTATCTTGATGTTTTTCATTTCTGTAAAACATCGCGACGCTATTTTCCCCTCATGATCAACTCTGGCCAAAATCCTGACATCCTTTCATGCTCTGGAAAATGGATTGGGGCTATACATTTTGATGAAAGAAAGAATGCTCAAGTGTTTAGCTTTTACTTACAAGGAACTACAAAAACCTAACGTGCCTTACTCCAGGCAATAACGTGTCCCTCATGTCTTACCAATTACCAGGAGGGTCATCCACTGCAGTTAGTTAAGATACAGTGATCATTCATATTAAGTCTTGCACATAAAAGGTCCAGGAAGCAGCTTCCTGATTATGTCGTATTAGATTTCCATATGGATCTTGCGCATCGGATCTATTTCATGCAGAGAAGACCTGCTACTCATTACAGCATATGTTTATGCTCAGTATGATCTGCGTTGGTTGACTTATCTGAATTCTATAAGTATGCACCAAATTAAATTAAGTAATGGCACACTTCAAAAGAGTCTCAAACTTGCAGACTGCAGTGTTGGTTCATCTGAATAACTGTAATTGTTCCCTATAGAAATTCACTATTTTGTTGAAATATATGACCAACTTGCTATTACTTGTATCTGCTTTGGTTTGAATTTTCAGAAGATCATGGTTACTAAAATGTTGTTCATGACTTGTTGATCTGTGTGTCTAATATCATGCATGACTTGTCCAGGTATTTCTATGGAAGAAGGGAACCCCAAAGAGTTAACTTGGTTTCTAGTTGCTGGGTGGCGCTTCTCGGTACATCCCTTGGCTACCTCTTGCATCTATGAGTTCAGAGTATGTTGGGAATCCAGCCGCTGGGTGCTTCAGTCTTGGGCAAGAGTTGAAGGGCAGCTAATCAGCTATACACATAAATCTTGGAACAAGCGTCACTCTTAGCGCTATCATTGTTATTAGTTACTACCTCGATCTGTTCCAAAATGTAAGACATTTTGATAGGCTATCTTGGAGCAGAGGATAATCCCCAGTTTTGATAGACCGGCTTTTTACATTGTATAGTACCCGTAAAAAAGTGTTTGGTGCTCCAGTAGATTGAACAAACCTTTGGGTCTCTTCCTCCTGGGGAAAGTTTTTATAGCGTGTTTGAGTCTGATTCTAGCGAGAGAGAAACATACAATGCATTTTTCTGCCTTATTTACTCTGGTTGTTGAACTAGTATGTATCTGATTTCAAATGCTGGCTTGTGAGGCCTCATAATTGCATTCAGTCACTGATGTAATATTGACAATTACCAGGTACGGAGTAGTAACTAGGTAAGACTGGATACAATAATCTCAAAGAGATACTTATAGCGCAAAGGTTTCGTTTCACTAGTACAATACTTCTGGCGGCCAAAATGTTCACTCAAGTGATCTTCAGCGAAATCTTAGGCCATGGACTGTGTAACCCAATGCATTATTTGTAGCGGTGGATATGCTTGGCATGGTGTCGGACTCATAAGGGCGGTGTCGCCTGAGCCTAGGAATCCGAAGAATGGGCTGCGGCAATCTTGGAGCAGGCTGCAGCAGAGGAGGAAAATATCCACCAGGGTTTCCAAGAATCAGAGGCATCCGTCTAATGAAAACGGAAAAAAGCTGAAAATATCCACCAGGGTTTCTACTTGTCCACCTGGAGGGGGAGGGGGAAAGAATAAAACAAAGCTAGCAAAGACTAGGTGGGTGGCAGATGCAGTTTTGGACTGGTTGAGAGAAACACCAACACTTGGTCCAACAGCACTCCATGGGAAGTTATTTGAGAAGTACAAGATTGATATACCTTACATGAGGATTTTCTATGGCAAGGAGATGGCTCTTGACAGGATTAATGGTGCTTGGAATGACAGCTTTCAATTGCTCTACACATTTAAAGCTGAAGTGGAAGCTGCCAGTCCAGGGAGTGTTGTAGAAATTGACAAGCATACAGTTCCATACAAAATAAGAGGGAAGACATTTGAGAAGGAGTGCTTCAGGAGGGCATTTGTTTGTTTCAAGGCTTGCTGGCAGGGATTTCTGGATGGTTGTAGGCCCTATTTGGCTATTGATGCAACAGCTTTGAATGGAAGATGGAGAGGACAGCTAGTGGCAGCTTGTGCTGTTGATGGAAACAACTGGCTATTCCCAGTTGCATTTGGTGTGGTGGAGGTAGAGTGCGAAGAAAGTTGGGTCTGGTTTCTGCAGAATTTGCGCAATGTAATAGGTACACCCCCAGGTTTAGCTATACACACTGATGCTTGCAAGGGGTTAGAAAGTGCAGTAGGAATTGTATTCCCTGGAGTGGAGCATAGGGAATGTATGCGCCACCTAGTGCAAAATTTCAGAAACAAATTCAAAGGTAAAATTTATGACGATAATTTGTGGCCAGCATCATACACATGCAGTGAGAGGAAGCATGAGCACCATTTGGGTGTGTTGTATGCTCACAATCCTCTGGTGAAGGAGTACCTAGATGCACATCATGGGAAGTTGTGGTCAAGAAGCAAATTCAATACAATCTGCAAAGTGGACTATGTGACAAGTAACTTGGCAGAGTGTTTCAATGCAAAGATCAAGAAATTGAAAGGGCTTTTGTTGTGGCAATTATTTGATAAGATTCGGCAAATGATCATGATAAAGATGGCTCTCCGGAAAAGAATTGCAGAAAAAGAATATGTTGGCCATCTTATGCTTCCATCTCTTATTAAGGCATTGCATGCCAAGGCAAGAGGTCTGAAGATGAAATGCATTCGCTCAGACACACTGGTGGCTGAGGTAACATATACTGACAGTAAAAACAGGGAATGGAGGTATCCAGTTAACCTAGCAGCTAGGGAATGCAGTTGTAGGCAATGGCAGCTCCGAGGGAAGCCATGCATACATGCCCTGCATCTGATGACGGTTATCGGTGGTGAAGATGGTGAAGTCGATCAATACATCTCTGAATATTTTTCTGTTGCAAAATTCAGGGCTGCATATGCTTCTAATGTGCCTGCACTCTTGGGAAAGGATCAATGGATCCAGGTAGATCCAGGGTTCAAACTACATTCTCCTGTAATCACTAGACCACCAGGAAGACCAAAGAAGAACAGGTTCAGAAGAGGTGAAGAGGGTCGTGTCAAAAAACAGAGGAAGTGCAAAAAATGTGGAGTTCTAGGGCACATTCGTAGGCTTTGTACCAATCCAGTGGATGCATCATTTGGAGAAGAGGAACGATGGGCAGCAACAAATGCAGAGGAGAATGCAGAGGTAGAGCTGATTGCAGCCACAGCCGAGGAGAATGAAGAAACTGAATTAGCAGTGCCGGCACCTTGGTATGTGTGCATTTCTCAACTGAATTTTGTGCATTTCTTCTCTTTTTAATCGATGGCTTATAATCTTATTTTTTCTGACCTAGCTCCAGGACAACTAGAGGCAACAGAAAAAGGCCAAGAGATGAGGAGGAATTTGAAGCCATGGCTTTTGCAGGTTTTGAGTCTATTGGAGATGAGGAAGTAATTATTCCTGTAGTTCCTTTGAACATTATTGAACCCACAGATGATCGTCAACTGGTCATAACTCCCTCAGCACCTCGACAGCCATCACCCCAAGTGCAAAGCAAAAGGAAGAAGAGAAAGGTGGATATCCCACCAAGGGAAACTAGGAGCAAGGCGGTTAAGCCGTCGTCGAACACTCGAAGCAAGACAAAGATGTGAAATTTGAATGCTAGTTGTAAACTTTGAACTTTTAGAATTTGTAATAAGGTTTCTGTTGTCATCTGTGAAAACTTTTACTTTGATGTGAAATTTGAGATCAAATTCAAATTGGAGACAAAATTTGAATTTGAGGCAAATATTTGAATTTGAGGTCATATTTGAACTTTTACAAAACCACCATTGAATTCATTTGCTCTGTGATGTGATGTTACAATGATACGTGTTAGATGATCAATTCGATCATTTTTGTGTAGTCGTGAGAAATGTGCTTCAAATGAGGTCCAAAGCTAGGGTAAACACCCCCATTTGTAATTCATGAAAAATTCGACCTTGTCTAAATGATCCAAATAATTTTGAGGAGCAACTATGTCACATATAACAACATTATGCGCTGGTTTTATGTCATTTTGATTTTTTTGAATTACTTATGCTCATTTGAACCCATCACTCTATTCTCGAACTCTAAACAACTCTATACAAGATAGCTCTTTTGTGGAAACAATTTTCAATCAATTATCCATAAACCATGTTTATATTTTTTTCTAGTAACTATATCACATATAACAACATGGTACGCTGGTTTTATGTCATTTTGATTTTTTTTGAATTACTTATGCTCATTTGAATGTGATTTCGATGTCTCACTTCTGAAAATGGTTTTTCATGAAAATGACCCTTAACCCTAAACCCAGGGTTTTTTGGTAACTATGTCTTATAAAACGACGAACTATGCAAGTTTTTTCATTTTTTGATTTTTTTGTAACTATTTGTGGCCATTTGAAGTTCAGGTCAAACCCTAATAACCCCGTTGACTGACTCAAAACCCCGGAGCATCTCTCCAAACCCTAGCGTCGAACGTCCGCCGTCGGATCGGAATCTAGCGCCAAACTCCACCCGTCAGATATGGCCTTCCACGGGCGATCCGCGCGAAGCTGGTTCTGCATCTTGATTGGCCGCAAGGGAGTTTTACCATCTGCCCCACTTTACATCTGAAATTGGATTATTCGCACATGACCACCACATGTCAGTGAGACGAGATGTTGCAAATATTAAAACTGCAAAATACAACGAGGCAAATCGTCAAATCTCCCCCTTCTCCATCTGACAGAGCAGCTCCTTCTCCAGTCTCCACCCACGCACAGAGCAGCTCGTCCTCGCCCACCATTGTCTCCCCTTTCTTCTGCTTCTTCTTCTCCAGCGACGAGAGCAGCGATTCTTCTTCTCCGGCGACGAGATATGTCGGACTCTAGTTCAGCCTCCCGCCCCTCGTGGCCCCAGCATGGTCCAGTGCCCATGGAGCGATGTCCTGACTGCGAACGCATCGCGCCATTGGTACGGTTGACTTGTACGTCGGACAAGAATGGCAACAAAGGGCGAGAGTTCGTGAAATGCGAGAGCAAGCCAGAGGGGCAGGTTAGATCTCATGATTTTGCTCTGATTTCTTTTTCCCTTTGCTCTGAATTCTTTTTCCTTGGATCTGAGATTTAGGGTTCATATTTTTGTTTCAGATCGTGAGCCATTGCGGCCATTTCGAATGGCTGGATAACTACGTTGCCAGGCTTAGAGCTAGATCTCAGAGCTCGATGCCTTTCAATGGTGCCGCAACCCGGCAGCAGAATTTGGTCTCCGACAGTGCTGCTCCGACAGTTGGGGATGCGGATCTGAAGGGGGAACTAAAGAAGATGAACAAGAACTTGAGGCAGCTGACTGAATTGAAGAAGCAGTCGAATCTCATAGCTTTAGGATTTTACTTTTGTGTAATTGCTCTAGGATTTGCTTACTTGCTAGTCGTCAGTCATTAGAGATGTTATTAGTGTGGATCTGGTGATGTTATTAGTGTGGATCTGGTGCTCTTGTGTTGCTTAAACTGGGTCTGTATCAGTTAATTATGTGCTTACCATCATTCTCTGTGTCGATCTGGTGTTCTCTTGCTTAACATCTGTTCTTGACACTTTCAGTTTCGTCAGACAACACGTAGCGCAAATGAAAAAAAAGTATAATGAGTTCTTGGGCCCAAATCGATAGGGCCAAGCTAGGTTGGTCTGGTCCATGACGTTGACTATGTGTTTTTTTGCTGTATACCCTTATTAGATTGCACATGGTGCATGTTGACTCCAATGTAGCTGCTCATCTTTTAGCTAAATCTTGTGCCTCTTATAGTAGTGAAGTGTGGCGTGGTGTGTCCCCGGACTTGATCCGGCAGACTCTTTGTAATGACATTATGGTTGTTTAATCAATAAAGTGGCGGGTTTAGTGCAAAAAAAAAGGGTGCATGTTGATTCCAAAATTGACACCAACAATTAAAAAATGGGCAAATTGAGAGCTCGTTTCTCGTTGTTTCGAATTGCACATACACAACAGTTGAGTGATATTTTTTTATACAACTCTTCTTGTTTGTTCATACAAGTCTTCTTCTTTATCTTACAACAATTCAAAAATTACCAATATGGCCAACTACAACTCTTCTTGTTTACCTTCTTTACCATGCACTACGACCACCAACGATTCAAAAACATGCAATATGGCCACCAACATTTACGCTTAAAAATTAGCTTCTTTTTGTCTAGCTTTCATATCCATTTTGACAAATTTGACTACGTTTACTTGTCTTAAACAAACATTTGTAAAAAGAAAACAACAAGAAAATAACAAGAACACCATGATTATAACGACAATAACATAGATAGATAGTAGTTCTTGGGTGCCCACCCTAGTTCTTACATAAAACACGATATAACACGACAGAGATAAAGAGTTCACGATACAACCAACAACAATACATAGAAATATAATAAAATCCCAAACACACTAGGGCAAGACATGCATCACGAGACCTAACACACTAGGGCACCGTCTTCACTGCTCCTCCTCCTGGCCGTTCTCTCCGAGATAGTACGGGAGGCTGTGGATGTTGCATGTGGGGAAGATGCTCGCCACGTCGGTGAAGAAGTTGTACGTGGTGAAACAGATGAACTCCTGCCCACCAAAAAACACCTGGCCGAGCAGGTAGTAGGCATCGAAGCGGTTGGTGAAGATGGCGCGGTAGCCTGTCGTCGTCGCGCCGGCGTGGGGACGTAGTTCCTCGAGGCGGAACATCCTCTCCGAGCCCGCCGGGAGGTGCTGATAGCCCGCACGGAGAAACCCCTCGGCAAGCGCACGAGGACCCCTCCATGGCGAGATCGCCCACACACGGAGCTCACAATCGACGACGACTCCGGCTGGGTACCGCCTCTCCGGCACGGTGGGTGGCAAGAGGAAGGTGGGGCCGTTGTACTGCATCTTCTCCTCGCCTAGCTACGCTTCGAGACTGCTTTCGAGAGTAAGGTGAAGAAGAGAAGGGGCGGCACAGATGGAAGTTGTGGAGAAGAGATAGAGGGTTGGGGGGTATAAATAGGGGAGGATGAGCCGTGTTGCTACGAACCGGCACGGCTTGTCGATCGGTATGCCTCGGCTGCTTTAATTCGCCATCCACTGAAACGATTGGTATGCCACGCGTTCATGGCTCCTCTGAATCGATGCGACTGGACCGAAAAGGCTGAGACGATGCAACGCTCTTAAACGCGGAGACGCGTGCGAGAAGAGATGAACCAGCGGCAGCGACCGTCTCTGCGTACGTTGATGCGCGGCTCGACCGTGTCTGCGTTCGTGGCTGCATCGTGGCTGATGAGCGGCACGGCAGCGACTGTCCCTGCATGCGTCGCGTCGCGGCAGCGACTGTCCCGGCGTCCGTGGCTGCATCATCGCGTCGCGTCCGTGGCTGCGTCGTCGCTGCGAGCATGCAGCAAAGCTGCGTCCAGGGCTGCATCGTGGCGGCGCGCATCGGCGCATGCATGCAGGCACGTCGTGGCGGCGCGCATCGGCGCATGCATGCAGGCACGTCGTTCAGCGGAGCAATGCATAGCAGGCCTATATCGGGGCAGCACGCAGCGGTGAATGCATAACAGGCTACGGCGACGCTAAGCATAGGCCCAACAGTCCAGCGGAACCACGGCCCAATGGTCAAACCAGTGTCACCTTACAACGCGGCCCCACTTGTCAGGTCCAACGGGCGACACAGTCCAGCGCGGCCCCACTCGTTACCCAGTTAACGGTCAAACCTTGACCCGACGGCATGCCCCGCTATGAGCATTTCCCAGGGTTTCGCACAAGGGAGTGGGGAAAAGTGAGCACAAACTAAGCTCGTGGGGAAAAGTGAGTACAACTAAGGAACCAGGGGCACAGGAATAAAAATCCCTTTATTTTAGTGCTGAAAGTTCTATACTTGGCCCTAACCATGAACCACATAACTGAAAGCATCATTTTTTCCCCGTTCTTTTTTAGGTGTAAAATGAACGAGTTGACGAATGCAGTGGCCAAATGCAAGGCTTAAATGTTGATCCAATTTACCAGGACCCGAAGAAACCACCAAATCCAGGGCCACCAGGGAATCCAGGCCCTCCTGGAGGCAACAAACTCCAACCGTCAGGCCCCCGTCTCCAGGTCCTCCCCAGCCTGGACCTCCAGGCCCACATGGATCCATTTCGGCAAGAGAAACAGCCACTGGAACGCTAGAACTACAGCTTCAAAAGAGCTCAACTACAAACCCTCAGGATTATACAGCGGACGAAGAATGAATTTATAGGAATACCGTGAGAACAACGAAGAACAAGCAGTGCTTGTAACTGCTGTTCCATGGATCACCTATGACTCTCAGCCGCTGGTAAGCCTGGTCTGTATTATAAGTTCCAACTACCATTCTAAGCTCAGCTGCCTACTCCTGCCGTGCAGTACTGACACTGTGCAGTGCCGACACTGTTCCAGGTTCTTCATTCTCGAGCGCGATCTCCGGTGGGCGATTGATCGGACTGGCATTATCATGTTCAGTCTAAACAGTTTGTTTCATGGTGTGGTCTAATCAATACTTGTGAAACATTGTTTGGTAAAAGTAAATATTATCCCGGTGTAGTGTACAGTTGTTCCGCAGACCATTGGTAGGCAAACTAAAACATGTTTTGTGCCTAGAACATGACATTGCCAAATTAACAAAGCTTATGAATAACAATGAGGCACGGCTTGTATTCAACGGTTCAGTTAGAAAGCTAAATTCAGATGGGGAAAAAGTTGAACTGATATTATCTACTCCCAGACCACACAGCAGGCAAGCTAGCATCAAGATTACAGAGATAAACATTAGGAGCATTGGGTACATACCATGTCCTAATTAAGATGACAAAGGAGTAATTCCATCGACCTGTTTTCCCCCTAAAAAGCAAGGTAAGACCAAAAAGGCCAAGGTAAGACCAAAATAACAAAATAAAAGCCAATGCAGACCATATGATCAATCATCCAGTTTGGAATGAACATGGAGCATTAAATCCTTAAAATGGTTAGCACACAAAGATAAATTATCAGAGATCATTGCAACCAATGCAACGTAAAAACAATGCCAGAATGGAAGCACAAAAGGGTATTCAGAGATTTTTCAGGTTGCAGTACCAACATTTTCTAGAAGAAAACTACAACTCATTGGAGCGAGACAAATATAACATGTCAAATTCTCGATATAAGGTGAGCCTACTCTCCCATAAGATCTACCTTACCAGATGCAATAAATTCATGAAGAAAAAGGATTTATAATAGAACATTCCATTGAGAAGTTGACTATGATGCAACCATTTGATCGTGCTCCAGTTTGCAAGCCAACAGAGAGGAAATGCGCCTCTTTTCATCATCAGCTTCAACATTGGTAGAAACAGGAAACACCCTAAATATTGACTTTCTTGTGAACCACTAGACAAAATAGGTAAAGTAAAATCTTCAGTTCCAGGAACAGGGACTTGAGGCATATAGATTGCTAACAATTCAGAACTAAGAAGAACCACTAGATACATAAAGCAAAGTCAAATCCTCAGCCTAAGAAAATAAGGAGGCAGATCAGTCCGTAAATATTCAAAAGCAGAGAAAAGTGACTTCGTAATTTGAGCATCAAAACACACAGTAGTGACTTCAGCCTGAAAGGGTATCGAAACAAGCGTACATTTTATGCAATCAGATAATAGCCAGATAAAAGCCAAGAGGCTCAGATATTGCAGCTCATGAAGATATGCCAGCTAGGCATTAAGAAACACCACCGCCCACAACCGCCTTCAGATGAAAGGTGAAGCGTTCACAGCATAATCTTCTAATGCCAAGAAGAAGGCATGCGGAACAAGAGTTTGCTTCAGTCGAAGTCTACAAGTAGATAACCGCTGGCCATCACGATGGAAACTGTCAACCAGTTTGCCATCAATGTTCACGTAAAACAGCCACTGGCCATGACTGAGCAGCAAGAGGACGTCACCATCCACCGACACAACATTCACGTAATAACTGCCTTCGCTCCTTCCACACTGCCCACTGATTTCTGCGACAGGCAATTCGACCCGGTACTTGTACTTCCAAACCTCGCCTTCGTAGTTCTGCAACACCCATATATCAACCACTTTCATGGCATCATTATAGCTATAGACGCCAATGATTCCATCCATCTCAAAGATACATGACTTGGCAGGAACAACTGGAGCACGCATATGCCAGAAAGACTCGGCTATGGTGTCAAATACAATCACGAGTCTGTTTTCGCTCTGATGCTGCACTGGAGACCAATGCAAGCTATCTCGGACAAAGGCAGGTATATCGTAGCGCAATGCTGATGCTGCCTCCGCCCCCCCAATGTATCTCGGTGGCTGGACGGAGCCCAACACAAAGACATAGCAGCCAATTTTACCTTCAGGCGGCACACTGTCGCTCGTAAGGTACAGCAACAGCCGGTACTCGCCAGAAGGGCGGTGCAGATACATTCCCAATATACGGAATAAACTGTAGTCCGGCTGTTGCTGGAGGAGAGCATGCTGACGCGTCGCCAGGTTGCAGACTGAGTAGCAGACGCCAGTCGTGCTAAGCATGGTGAGGATGACGAGGCCGTCGCAGGCTTGCAGACTGAAGCACTTTTTATTCTCAAGCCGGGCGACGGGTTGGAGCTGGGCGTCGCCTGAACGGTGGTCGAAGACGAAGATGTTATTGTAGTTCCCGCCGGCATTTTCGTCTCCGTAGACGACGGGGAGGGAGGGCTGTCGGTCATGGTGCGCCAGGAGGAAGAAGCGGGTGGAGGTGGTGCGGCGCCACGCGCGGCAGACGGCGCGGCAGCGCAGGAGGGATTTGGGGGACAGGCGGACAAGGATCTCCCAGACGACGATATCATCGGGGAGGCCCCGGAGGAGAGGCGCCGCTCCTGCTGTTACGGCGTCCGCCATGGTCGCCGGAGGGGAGCTTGTCCTGGTCCTCGATCCCATTCCAGGAGTTGTGGAGTTGTACGGGTGGTGGCGGCGGAGGCGGACGCCGGAGTGGAGGTCGGAAAGGACTTGAGATGGGCTTATAGCCAGGGTTCGTTTGCTGTATAGAACTCTCGGACTGGGCTTAGCCCAAAGGGAAATCACTGTTTTAACTCGATGTTACATAAGATTTTTTTACCCTAAAAAAAACATACTCCCTCCGTCCTAAAATAAGTGTCTCAAATTTGTACAAAAGTGGGTGTATCTATACATGTTTCATATCTAGATACATCCATTTTTTGATAAATCTAAGATAGTTATTATTGGACGGAGGGAGTAAGATTTTTCCCAAGGAAGAAACTATATAACAACTATTTTTCGGCTATCCTAGAAAAAAACCATTTTATCGGCAAACTGATTGCAACTGCTTCAAAAAATATGAATATATGGAAAAGCCTAGCTGTCATACGAAGGATCGCGCATCTGCGTCCTCCGGCATCCACACAAACCAGGCGACAAATTCCGTGGCCGAAGGAAAGGAAGGAAGGCCCCACCACGCGCTACCTTATTATCCTATCACCGCATCGCTCAGTCCATTGCTTCTTTCCTTTCCTTTCTTCTCGCCATTTTCGCTCGTCACGTGATAGTGTCATGGCCGTTGCTCCTCCGTCATCTCAACCTCGCGATGCCACATTACAGCCACTCACCGTGCTCAATTTTCCTTCCTTTCTCGCGAATTACCATTTTCTCCTTCAGAATTTGGTACGAGCGGTGGCCGAAGCTGAAAAAAGGCGACGACACATGCTTCGATAGATCCCAATGGAACATCTGGTTTCAAGTTTTTACAAGTATAAAATATTCAAATGTCAAATAGGATACTTGATTATTTTTTCCATAACTTTAATTCCATAAACCCTTTCCCATTAATGAATATGGGCCATAAGATATCCAGTATAACCATAATTTCACCATTTGGCACATGCAAAATTTGAACTTATTTAAATTTGAATTTGAACCTTCTTAGAGCCATAATTTGCAAACCATAGACTTAAAAATTCAATGCTTTTACATATTGAACATATGTTGAACCATGACCAGAAACGTATTAATACAAAATAATGATATTTGAAGTTATTTTTGTTCATGCAGTACAGTTATTTGCATACCATATGTCTCTTGAGTTGGTTAATTATTTCAAATTGTTTTCATGTATAGGTTTTCCGGAGTGTGATGGTTACTCTGAAGAGTGCGTGAACAATAATAAATATCAAGTCCACTGACACTTTGATCATGCAGTCCCCTATTTTCCTATAAATGTAGTGTTTTCTTTGTGAATATTTTATATATTATATCATTCTATGAAACCCAGATAGGATAGCCAATTATCTTGACTCGATTCCTTTGTCGCGAGTGCTTTGTTGTTTGCTTAATTAAGCTATGATAATCGGGATGGGAATCATATCGAGAATTATGTCTATTTGAAGGAATATTTTGTTGTTAATAAATGTCAACATAAGTTGATGAATCATCTAGGCGGAAATGACATTTTCTTGGTTTGTTTAATTAAGTTGAGTGACTTTCTAACACAGTAAGGTCTAGCAGCATTTTTATGGTTAGTCTTGTACCTGGCTGGACAAACTCTTGCAGAGCCCGTAAGTGAAACATAGTCTTGTACCTGGCTGAATTTTGGTACTTATGACTTTTTCATCGCAGAAACATGTAGATCCTTTTTCATTTCTTCATACGACCAGCAATTGGCCGGGTATCTTCATAGTTTTGTTTTCAGAACATCTTGATAGTTTCCTTTTCTGTAAAACATTGCGATGCTATTCATCCCATTTGTTACATTTTGATGAAAGATAGAATGCTCAAGTGTATGGTTTTAGCTTTTACTTACAAGGAAGTACAAAAAGCTAACGTGCCTTACTCCAGGCAATAACGTGTCCTTCATGTCTTGCCAATTACCAGGAGGGTCATCCACCGCAGTTAGTTAAGATACAATGATCATTCATATTAAGTCTTGCACATAAAAAGTCTCGGAAGCAGCTTCCTGATTATGTTGTATTAGATTTCCATATGTATCTCGCGCATCGGATCTATTTCATGCGGAGAAGACCTGCCTACTTACGGCAGCGAATGTTTATGCCTCGGTATGATCTGCGTTGGTCGACTCATCTGAATTCTATAAGTATGCACGAAATTATATTTAGTAATGGCACACTTCGAAAGAGTTTCAAACTTGCAGACTGCGGTGTTGGATGACTCATCTGAAGAACTGTAATTGTTCCCTGTAGAAATTCGCTATTTTGTTGAAATATATGACCCACTTGCTTTTACTTGTATCTGCTTTTCTTCAAAATTTTCAGTTAATCTTGGTTACTATACATTGTTCATGACTTGTTTATCTGCAGCAGTTGTTTCTAATATCATGCATGACTTGGCCAGGTATTTGTACGGAAGAAGGGAAACCCAAAGAGTCAACTTGGTTTCCCGTTGCTGTTTGTGGTTTACGTGGCGCTTCTCGGTACATCCATTGGCTATCTCTTGCGCCTATGAGTTCGAGTATGTTGGAAATCCCACTGCGGTGTGCTTCAGTCAGCTTCATTCTTGGGCAAGAGTTGAATTGAAGGGCATAATTACATCCAGTCACTGATGTAATATGACTATTACCAGGTAGTAACTAACTAACTACGTACGACTGGATACAATAATCTCAAAGGGATATAAAGCAACGGTTTTGTTTCACTAGTACAATACTTCTGGCGGCCAAAATGTTCATCCAATTGATATCTTCAACGAAATCTTAGGCCATGGACTGTATAACCTAGTGCATTATTTGTAGCGGTGGATTTGTTTTGCATGGTGTCAGGTCTCAGAAGGGCGGCGGGGCACCGCCCGGGCCTGGGGGTCCAAAGAACGGGCCGCAGCAATCTTGGAGCAGGCAGCAGCAGCAGAGGAGGTAGAAGCTGCAGAAAGAAGCATTCATCAGGGTTTCAGAGAATCAGAGGCATCCGTCTTAAAAAACGAAAAGAAAGCTAAACGATCTTACACACATGTTGCACTTTGATTTTAGTGCTGAAAGTTCTATAGTTGGCCCTAACCGCGAACCATCTAACTGAATGCATTTTTACGTGCCTTTTGAGGTGTAAACTGAACGAATTGACCAATTCAATGGCCAAATGCAAAGCTTAACTGAACATCCAACTTACCAGGAACCGAATAAACCTCCAAACACAGGGCCACCCGGGAACCCAGGCCCTCCAGGAGGCACAGGACTCCACCCGCCAGGGCCCCCACCTCCAGGGTCTCCCCAGCCTGGAGCTCTAGGCCCAGGCGGACCCATTTCGGCAGGAGAAACAGCTGCTGGAACGCTAACTACAGCTTCACAAGAACTCAAACTAAAAACCAAGAGGGCCTCAGGATCATACCGGCAGTTCCAGCTGAGTAAGAATTTATAGGCGGACGGTGAGAAAAACCATCTGTGCTTGTACCTGCCGTTCCTTGGATCACCTGTGAGTCTCACCCACTGGTCAGTGTGGTCTGCAGCACAAGTTCCAACTACTATTCTGAAGTAAGCTGCCTACTCTTCCCTTGCATTACATGGACAAGGTTAGGTTCTTTGATTCTTGAGTGCAATCTCCGGTCGGCGATCGATCAGACCAGCGTTATCATGTTCAGTATAAAAAGTTTGGTTCCATGGTGTGGTATAATCGATATCTGTAAAATAGTGTATCTCAAAAGTAAAGAGTAAAACACCTGTCCAGGGGAAAACGTATACAGCTGAATCTAGAAAAAACAGGTAGAAGTTGTGTCAGATTCTTTTATGCAGCTGAATCTAGAAAACCCATCTAGAAACAACATCTTAAGTTCTTAGCAGCCATGCTAGCAGAAAAGCGGATCTTCATTTTCAAAGGGCAACCGTGCTACAATTTTTGAACATCGTGCGGTGATGCCCAGAAATCCAACAGATAACCAGTCGCAAAAGAAAGTAGTAGACCATTACAATAACAGAGGAATCATTACGTCCATACTATGTTCTGAGTCCGGCTGCAGCGTACATCAGTTCCATGGACCCTCGGTAAGCAAATCTAAAACATGTTTCTTGCCTAGAAAATGACGTTGCAATATTAACAAAGCTTACAGAGAGCAATGAGGCACGGCATGTATACAATTGTTCAGTTGCAGTGCTAAATTCCGAAGGCGAAAAAAGTTGACTATGATACAACCATATAATTTGACGTGTAGTTCTCCAAGGTCTTCTAAAAATTATATGCAGCTTGCAAGTCAACAAAGAGGAAATGTGACTCTTCTAATCGCCAGCTACAACATTGGTAGATCTCAAGAAAAAGCTACAACATTGGTAGAAACAGGAAACACCCTAAATATTGACAATCAAGAAGACCACTAGATAAAAAAGGTAAAAATCAATTCTTCTGTTCAACAAATAGGGATTTTAGGCATATGGACTGAAAACAATTCAGTACTAAGAAGCACCACTAGATACATAAACTGAAGTCAATCCTCAGCCCTAGAAAATAGAGACATGATATTTAAAAAGCAGAGCAAAATGACTTGGTAATTTTAGCATCAACACACACAGTAGTGACTTCAGCCTGAAAGGGTATGGAAACAAGGATTCATTTTATGTAACCACATAACAGTCAAAGTTTCTGATCATCACTTCATGTACATAAATGCAAAAGGAAGAAACCAGCTGGTCATACTTGACCCAATTCATAGATAATGCAGCTCATGAGGACACCTCAGCTAGGTGTTGAGAAGCACTACCGGATGTAACCGCCTTCAGATGAAAAGGTGATCATTCACAACACAATCTTCCAGTGTCGTGAAGAAGGTATGAGGCTGAAGAGTTTGTTTCAATCGAAGTCTATAAGCATGAAACTGTTGGCCATCACGATGGAAACTGTCAACCAGTTTGCCGTCGGTGTCCACGTAAAACAGCCACTGGCCATCACAGATCAGCAATAGGAGGTCACTATCCGCTGATACAACGTTCACATCCCAACTTCCTTGAACCCTTCCAAGCTGCCCCCTGATTTCTGTGACAGGCAATTCGACCCGGTATTTGTTCTCCCAGACCTCACCTTCGTAGTTCTGCAGCACCCATATATCAACCATTCCATGGCATCGTTATAGCTATACATGCCAAGGGTTCCATCCATCTCAAAATATATGACTTGGCGTTGGCGGGAACAATTGGAGCACGCATCTGCCGGAATGACTCGGCTGTGGTGTCAAATACAGTTACCAGTCTGTTTTCCTTGTGATGCTGCAGTGGAGACCAATGCAAGCTATCTCGGGCAAGCACAGGTGTGCCGAAGCGCAATGCTGATGCTGTCTCTGCCAGCCCTCCGATGAAACTTGGTGGCTGGTCGGAGCCCAACGCAAGGACATAGCAGCCAGTTTTTCTGTAGCTCATGCTGAACAATAACAGCCGGTACTCGCCGGAAGGGCGGTGCAGGTACATTCCCAATACACTGA
Organism: Poa pratensis; assembly: GCA_947311845.1. NCBI lineage: Eukaryota > Viridiplantae > Streptophyta > Magnoliopsida > Poales > Poaceae > Poa > Poa pratensis. The sequence continues at coordinate 45,367,473 of CAMZMU010000058.1, forward strand.
AAAATCCGGAGGCCGCCGGTTGCCGGAGGAGAGCCTGCTGACGCGTGGCCGGATTCCAGACTGAGATGCAGGCTTCCCTGGAGATGATGACGAGGCCGTCGCAGGAGGCTTCCAGCCAAAAGAATTTGTCACTGTCAAGCCGGGCGACGGGTTGGAGCTGGGCGTCGGCGGCCCGGTGGTCGAAGGCGATGATGTCTTGCCAGTGCTCGTCGGGTTTTCCATATCCGCAGACGACGGGGAGGGAGGGCTGTCGACCGTGGTGCGCGAGGAGGAAGTCGCGGGTGGAGGTGATGCGGCGCCACGCTCGGCAGATGGCGCGGCAGCGCAGGAGGGATTTGGGGGGCAGGCGGACGAGGATCTCCCAGACGACGATCTCATCGGGGAGGCTGGGGAGGAGAGGCGGCGCTCTTGCAGTAACAGCGTCCGCCATGGTCCGCGATTGGGTTCTCGTTCCGTCCCAGGAGTTGTGGAGTTGTGTGCTGGTGGCGGCGGCGGCGGAGGGGACTTGACTGGGGTTTAGCCAGGTTGGGCTTGCGTATAGAACTTTTGAATAAGAATGGACCCAAAACGGGCTGGGTACAGTTCAAAACAAAACGTGGCTGGGCTTAGCCAGAGAGAGATCATCACTTTTAAAACTTAAATAGTTTGCCCTAAAAGGAAACTTAAATAGTTCGTCCCTCCATCCCAAATATAAAGCGCCACATAATTTATATTTATAGCATGTCCACAAAATTAATATAAAGATATATGAAATGGAATGTTTTTTGCAAAACAAATGTAACACTATCATTTATACATTTCCATTCCATATAATTTAGTACTATATACATAACCGGCAAAATTAATATAACAGACGTAATCATCTACATGTGTATTTTAACCGATAAATCTTCATAAAATAATTCAAAAGAGCGTGACCTGTGAAAAAGAAAAGATGTTTGGACGTGTTTCTACATTTTGAATTTTTTTTTGACACATGAAAGTAACAACATTAGTTTTTTATGGCAATGAACATTCAAATCCGCATGCATGATTTTTTTGGGGATTTTTTTGTTACTAGTATTTTTTTTAAAAACATACATTTATGTACGAGGAGCACTGCTGCCCAGGAACCAAAAAAGCTTAACTCACGAGTATCTTGATATAACGGTTACATAGGAATCAGAGAGTAAGAAACAGCAAACACAAACGGCTTTAGTCAGTTTTGGGCACTCATGGCGTCGGCGAGTGATGATGAGGATAAGACCACCTCCTCGCCATGGACCACCTCGGGGTCGAGCTCGCTAGGGTATATTTGTCGCACGCCGGAGCCGGTGAACTGTCGAGAGTAGCTAACAGGATCGAGAAGCGACGTCAACAAAGACTTGCAGCAATGAGTTTAGGCTCGCCTTCACATTCTCTGGTAAAATCTTCGTCTATAGGTATATTGGAAGGTGGTACTCTCACCGATTATTTCCAACCTATGAGATGTAATTGAAGTTTTTTTTTGACCGAGAGACCGTAGTGGAAACCCTACGGTAAGAATTTTATATTAAATGGAAAGAATGTGAAAAACCCAGAGGTTTTTTCTTACAAAACGTCCCATCACTCGGCCAAAAATTCAAGGGGGATTCATTTGGATTTTCAAATACAACGGCAGAAAAACATAGTAGAAATAATAGCTGGAATCAGCTTGAAGTAGTCACAAATCTGTCTAGCTTGGTATAGATTTGGACATGTGATGTCTGTATTATTCAACTAAAAGTCACATCCTTGCTAGAAAATCTTGTTGTTCTTTTAAATGGATGTTTTGCTCTTGTATAAAGAGCTAAAAATAGTTTTTTTGCTAAGTTCAACTTGATTATTGCATAACACGCTTTATGGTATACTTGGAGATCCAAACACTATACAAACGAACAGTTCTGAGAGATAAACGGTGCAGATATTCTTTATTATTTACCATGGTTGGTGTCAATTTATTAAACTATTAGTCTGCATTTGGTTTGACACACTGAATTTGAAATGCACCAAGGTACATGCACAGTTAATTGCATTCAGTCGCTGAAGTAACATCACTACCAGGTAACTAAGCAGGACTGCATACAATGATCTCGAATAGATATAATACTATTGTAAATTTATACTGCAGCAAGGCGCACTCCAAGCAGCCAAAATGTTCACCCAAGTGATCCCGTCAGCGAATGCTTAGGCCAGGAAACGTAACCCAGCGCATTATTTGTCGCGGTGGATATGTTGTTGATGACATAACTCAGAAGGGCAGCGGCCAGCGGGCCACCCGGGCCTGAGGGTCCAAAGGCCGCAGCAATCTTGGAGCAGGCAGCAGCAGCAGAGGAGGTAGAAACTGCGGAAGAAAAGATTCATCAAGGTTTCAAAGAATCAGAGGCACCGTCTAAATAAAAAGAGCTAAACGACTAGTGGGTGCTTCACGACTTAAACATTTTGCACGCCGAAAATTGTATACTTGATCCCTAACCATGAAGTATCTAACTGAACGGATTCATTTTTCCGTTCCTTTTTACGAGTAAACTGAACGAATTGACGAACTTATTGGCCAAATGCGAAGCTTAAATTTTCATTAGTTTTTTTTTTGAAATAAAATTTTCATTAGTTAAGTGAACATCAAACCTACCATGACCCGAAGTGACCACAAAACCCAGGTCCTCCAGGAGGCCCCGGACTCCACACACCTCGAGGGCCTTCCCAGCCCGGCCCTCCAGGCCCACGCGGACCCACTTTTACAGGAGAAACGGCTGCTGGAACGCTAAAACTACTGCGTCAAAACGAGCTCAACTAAAGCACAGACCGAGAAGGTCTTAGTATCATATCAGTAGTTCCAGTCGATGAAGAATTTATAGGGAACAAGTACCTGCTGTTCCGTGGATCACCAGTGACTCACCCACTCACTGGTCAGCCTAGTATGTGTTCCAAGTTCCAACTACCATTCTGAACTCGCTGCCGACTCTGCCATTTCTTTGGGGTTCTTGATTCTTGAGTGCAATCTCTGGTGGGTGATCTTCACTGTTCGTTCTAAATAGTTTGGTTTCTGGTATGAGATATGATCTAATCAAGAACCTGTAATCATGCATCCTCCGAACATACAGTCTACGTAAATGTGACGCACCTGCCCGGAAAAGAAAGGTGAACCTCTGAATCTACAAAACCCATCAAGAAACAAAAACTACAAAACGTGTCAGAAATTCTCTTATATGCAAAACACATCTTAAGTTCTTAGCAGCCATGGTGAGCTGCAAAGCGCATCTTCAGGCGCTACAAAAATTTGACAATGCTGCAGTAATGCTCAGAAATCCAACAAAGAACCAAGTTACAAAAGTAGCACAAAGGAGTGAATCATAGGCGCTAGGGAGCACTACAAAAGCAGATGTATCATTTTGTCTGTACCATGTTCCAAGTCCTGGTGCAGCATACAGTAGTTCCACAGACCATCGGCAGGCAAATCTAAAACATGTTCCGTGCAACAAAGCTTATGGAGAAATATGAGACACGGCATATATTAACGGTTCACTTGCAGGGCTAAATTCAGAAGGGGGAAGTTGAGCTGATATTATCTTCTACCAGGCCACACTGCAGACAAGATATCATCAAGCTAAGAGCTAAACAGTGGATCATTTAGTACAAATCATGTTCTAATTAAGATGGTAAACAGTAATTCTATCAGAGAGGTTACAACCTAGAGTCAATATGTTTCTTGCCAGTGCAAGCCAAGGCATGGCTAAAATATAACTAAACAAAAACCAACGCATACGATAGGCTCAATCATTTTAGAATGAACATGAAGCATTAATACTTAAAATGGTTAGCAGGCAATCATTCCAACCAGTGCAACGTAAAAGCAGTATCAGGATGGACGCACAAAACGGTATTCAGAGATTTTTCAGGTTACAGTACCAGCATTTCCTAGAAGAATATTACAACTCCTTGGAACGAGACAAATTTAACCATGTCCAGTTCTCAATATAAGGTCAGCCTACTAGTCTCCCACTCTGTAAGACCTACCGTACCAGACGCAATAAATTCAGGAAGAAAAGGAATTATAATAGAACATTCCATTGAGAAGTTGACTATGATGCAACAATTTGATCGTGCTCCAAGGCCTTAAAACAAGATGCAGCTTGCAAGTCAACAAAGAGGAAATGTGCTTCTTCACATCGTTAGCTACAAAATTGGTAGAAAAAGGAAACACCCTAAATATGGACTTTCTTGTGACCACTAGAAAAAAAAGGGAAAGTCAATTCTTCAGTTACAGGAATAGGGACTTGAGGCATATGGATTGCTAACAATTCAGTACTAAGAAGCACCACTAGATACATAAATAGAAGTCTATTCCTCACTCCTCAGCACAAGAAAAATAAGGTGGCGGATCAGTCGGTAAATATTTCAAAAGCACAGAAAAATGACTTGGAAATTTTAGCACCAACACACACAGTAGTGACTTCAGCCTGAAAGGGTATCAAAACAAGCATATATTTTACACAACCACATAACAGCTAGAGCTTCTGATCATCACTTTGTGTACATCAATGGAAAAGGAAGAAGAAGCCAGCAGACTCATACTTGACCCAATTCATAATATTGCCGCTCATGAGGATACAGCAGCTAGGCGTTGAGAGGCACCACCGCACTGAACCGCCTTCAGATGAAAGACGAAGCGTTGACAGCATAACCTTCTAGGGCCATGAAGAAGGTATGAGGAACAAGAGTTTGTTTCAATAAAAGTCTAGAAGAAGATAACTGTTGGTCATCACGATGGAAACTTTCAACCAGTTTGCCGTCAATGTCCACGTAAAACAACCACTGTCCATAACTAACTAGCAAGAGGACGTCACCATCCGCGGACACAACGCTGACATGCCAACTGTCCGCGACACAACGCTGACATGCCAACTGCCTTCAACCTTTCCAAGCTGCCCCCGGATTTCTGCGACCGGTAATTCGACTTGGTACTTGTACTCCCAGACATCGGCTTCGTAGTTCGGCAACACCCATATGTCAACAATTTCCATAGCACCATTATAGCTGTAGATGGCAAGCGTTCCATCCATTTCGAAGATATAGGACTTGGTGGGAACAACTGGAGCAGGCATCTGCCGGAACGACTCGGCTGTGGTGTCGAATACAATGACCAGAGTGCTTCCACTCTGATGCTTCACAGGAGACCAATGCAAGCTATCTCCCACCATGGCAGGTCTGTCAAAGCATTGTGCCGATGCTTCCTCTGGCCCCCCAATATACCTCGGTGGTTGGTCGGAGCCCAAAGCAAGGACGTAGCAACCAACTTTACCTTCAAGCAGCAGTGCCCCGATAATCGACGCATTGTTGCTCGTCCTGTACAGTAACAGCCGGTACTCGCCGGACGGGCGGTGCAGGTACATTCCCAATACACTGAATAAAATGGAGGCCGGCGGCTGTCGGAGAAGAGCAAGCTGACGCGTGGCCGGGTTGCAGACCGAGAAGCGGCGGGTAGTCGTGCTAGGCGTGGAGAGGATGACAAGGCCGTCGCAAGAGGCTTCCAGACAGAAGCACTTGGCATTGTCAAGCCGGGCGACGGGTTGGAGCTGGGCGTGGCCGGAACGGTGGTCGAAGGCGAGGATGTTTTTGTGGTAGCCTAGGGTTTTTTGGTATCCGAAGACGACGGGGAGGGAGGGCTGTCGGCCGTGGTGCGCCAGGAGGAAGTCGCGGGTGGAGGTGGTGCGGCGCCACGCAGGGCAGACGGCGCGGCAGCGGAGGAGGGATTTGGGGGGCAGGCGGGCGAGGATCTCCCAGACGACGATCTCGTCGGGGAGGCCGGGGAGGAGAGGCGCCGCTCCTGCTGTTACGGCATCCGCCATGGTCGCCGGATGGGAGGTTGTCCTGGTCCTCGATCCCATTCCAGGAGGCCGGAACGAGACGAGTTGCGTGGGTGGGGGCGGCGGCGGACGCCGGAGTGGAGGTGGGAATGGACTTGAGATGGGCTTAGCCAGGTTCGTTTGCTGCACCTGTAGGCAGGAATGGACTTGAGTTGGGCTTAGCCAGGTTCGTTTGCTGTATAGAACTCTCGAATGAAGCTAGTAGCCATCAAATGGGCTGGGCTGGGCTTAGCGGGAAGTTTATTTGCATACCTAGCAAGGATGATATTAGGAGTGGGAGTGAGAAGAATGCACAAGTACACATATAGTGCAAAGTGACTGCTCAGAAAAAAATAGATACGCCACAGAAAACAAAAAGGTGAGGAGGCTACAGCCTACAGGGTAAACTCTACTACTACTGTGTTGCTAGCTGGACAGCATCTTGCAAAGCTTCCAGGTGGAACCTAGCTAGACTGGGTAGATTTTGGTACAAACCCTGTATGTTTCAGGTTAAACTGCCCTAAATCACTTGGGTTCTCAAATACAACCTAGAAAATCTAGATGGATTCAGCTTGAGTGTGGCCATAAATTTGTCTCACTTTGGACAAGTGCTGTATGCAGCTAAGTGGTTAGTTTTCGAACAGCCATAATGAACTTAGACCATTGTAGAAATCTCAGCACTACATTACTATAGGCTTGAATTAGCGTGAGAAGTTTAGTGCATATTCATGTTTGATAATTCAGACTACATGTTTGATCTGTTCTTTTTGTCACAGCTTGAGTTAATTTCATTGATTTCTCTCGTATATGTGTGTACCAGGTAAGTAAGACTGCATGACAAACATTTTGTGTGCTTATTATCCCCTGAAAACCTACTTCTACGTTCTGAAGCAAATTATTAACTAACCTGGACGATGAACTTACTTCTACAACCCACTTCTACATTCTGACGCAAATGATCCAGTGACTTTCAACTTACTTACTTCTGTACTGTCACACAATTGGCCTGGTGTTGTCCTACTTGAGACATGAACACTATCTGAACCTGAGCCAGACCATGGCAAACCATTTTTGTGCTCATTAGTAAAAGTTTTTTTCTTGATCTGAGTACTTGAGATATTAGTCACAGCATTATATGCTCAACTGAAATCCCCGATGGGAGCATGCTCACGGGTGACCGGGTTGCAGATTGAGAGGTAGGTGATGCCAAGTGTCATGCCATGCTTGGAGAGGACAAGGAGGCCATCGCAGGAGGCATCCACACTGAAGGAGCCGTCAAGCGGGAGAATTGATTATCACCCCCCCCACCCCCCCCCCCCCCCCCCCCCAGTTGGTGCGCCGCCACCACTTAAGCCCCTCTGTTGGTCGTCCTCCCTTCTAGCCCCCTTTGACGCTATTATCTCTCATTAAGCTATTAATTAAATATAGTAATCCAATTATAAGCAACAATGACAATTCTGCCCCTTATCTCTTTTCAAAGACGCACGAGCTGGGCAAGAGAAGTCGCTCGTTTCCTCGTTCTTTCTGCTCGGGCCCGTCCGTGAGCCGCCACCCGCCGCCTATCGCTCCGCCGTCCGCCGCACGCCGCCTGTCGCTGCATCTCCCCGTCCGCCGCCGCCCGCTGCATCTCCCCGTCCGCCGCCGCCGGCCGCTGCATCTCCCTGCCGGCCGACGAAGGTAGGACGAGCTTCTTCCTTCCATTATTCGTCGATTTTGCTTGCTTCTACCAGTCGATCTTGCTTGGTTCTTCATCGATTTCACGAAATTAGCAGTTTTAAGCAAAAACACATCTGTCTGTTCATATTGAAGGGTAGTTCTGTATATTCATATGCCCATTTGTTATTTATACATTAACAACTCTGTTAAACAGGGCAAAGGGGATATCAGCTACGGAACTGCCGAACTGGGGGGGCCAGAAGGGAGGACGACCAACAGAGGGGCTTAAGTGGTGGTGGCGCACCAACTGGGGGGGGGGGGGGGTGATAATCAATTCTCCCTCGGAGCCGGAGACGAGTTCACCCAAGACGATGGGGAGGGAAAGCTGGCGGGCGTGGTGGGAGAGGAGGAAGTCGCGGGTGGAGGTGGCGCGGTTGATGGCGCGGAAGCGGAGAAGGGATTTTGGGGGGAGGCGGACGAGGATCTCCCTGATGGCGATCTCCTCCGGGAGGCTGCTGCCGTGGAGAGGCGTCGCCCTAGCGGCCTTCGCCATGGTCGCCGGCCGGGATTTCATACCAGGAACGAGAGGAGGAGTTGTGGTGATTTTGGGAAACAACGTGAAGAGACTTGGGCTGGGCTTAGCTTAGGTCCTAATGTCCTATCGAAACAAAAACAAATCTACGGAGTACATTATTTTTTTAATGGACTTGGGGTTGGGCTGGGCTTAACTCCAGGTTTTGACGTTTGTATTAAAACAATTCTCAAAAGCTGCTTAAATATTTTACTTGTTACCACAACATCCATTTGGCTTTACAATTATGAACATGTTCGTATACATTGGAGCATACTGATTTTACACAATGTATATTTATGCTATACGCCCTAAACCTGATTATATGAATTATTTTTATGTTGCCTAAACCAAGACAGCGCATGACACGAAGCTGGTGCGCGAGCCCCAAACTAAATAGTAGCCTGGGGTTCACATCAGAATTCAGAACAATCTGGCAAACCTGTAGGATGTGTTCTCACAGCACAGCACAATCTGGCAAATATAGGATGTGTTCACATCAGAACAATCTGGCAAAAGAGTCCTGTTCTTCTGATGCAGCAAGCTCAGCCGTGCTAGATCCGCAATGATGCACCAAAGAGCACAAAATGCAGTTACAGACGACGACGACACTTATCCCAGACATAATGGAATACATTAATAATCTGGATGCATACCTTAATCTAGGAAATAATACTAGACTTATCCATACTAAGATAAAGAACATCTTAAAACTGAAAATAAAAATTACTTAGAGATAAACAAACAAGTGCACACAAGAATATTCACCTACGCTATGGCTTCCCGCAACGGCGTCAGAAAAGGTCTTGATAACCCACAAGTATAGGGGATCGCGTATAGCTTTTTCGATAAGTAAGAGTGTCGAACCCAACGAGGAGCTAAAGGTAGGATAAGTATTCTCTCAAATTCTACCAACCACTGATAAAACTCTACGCACACTAAACGTTTACTTTATCTAGGAAATAATACTAGAGTAATAATACAGGTGTATGAGAGATAGATTTGCGAGATAATAAATACAATAAAGTAAATGTTAGTGTTGCAGCAATAAAATACACTAAGTAACCATAAACTAACAGTACCATGCGTGTGGAAAAGTGGTGGTAATTGTGATGGCTTTGTCCAATATTATTTAGTGAAGATATTTGGTTCATTGTCTTCGATGCAGTTTTCTATGTGAGAGAGGCTAAATATACATGCACTCCACTACTTGGGATTACAAGTACTATATGATTGGATTGTTAGCAAACATCCGGATATACTAACAATGCATTAAGGTTTCCCCAACCATAGCCTTAAGTTTATGGTCCTCTTACTCCCATACGTGCAACTAACCGGTTCGAGTCCTCAGATTTCTGTCACTCCGGCAGGCCTACCCCCTTCCTTTGCACATACTACTAACTCTAGGGTGTTGATCCATGCGCGCACAAATATAATGGAAACCAAACGACAGTACTATATCAACATACAACTCTAATGAACCAAAGACTTTCAACCATTCAATCTAAGAACAAATAAACTACGCAAACATGACATAGATCATAGGATAATAACTTATAGCATCAAACACCATGTTTACATAGAGCGATACAGAGATTTGTGGGAGGATGAACCACTGTATACAAGGAGGAGTTGGTGATGGAGATGGCGGTGAAGATGGCCGAGAGGCAGCGCCGTGGCGTAGGGCGGCGGCGGCGCCGGCGGTGGCGCAGGGACTCCTCCTCCGCGCCGCCCCTTAGCCTCCTTCCTTCATGGCTTCTTGGGAGCCCTCCTCCATGGAGATGAGGTCCATGGGGGAGGCAAAAACGTGGCTTTGGTGGCTGAAAATTCGTGGGTATGGGGTGTTATCCACGAGTTAGATTTCCTCCCTTTATATAGCTTCTCGGATTCCCGTCATCCCATATAGGGTTTCGGTAAATCGGGCTTATCTCGGCCGTCCGGACTCAGATTGGCCCGATTTTATGTCCAGATCCATTAGGAGAAATTTCCTGAAACTTTCGCGACTAGACTTTTTCCGTTTGACGTCGTCTTCTGTCCGGTACATGACAATCTGTAAAAAGAGTTTTCAGACAGATTTCAGAAAATCCCAATTCGACTCCAACAAGGTTTCCTCTTATATTTTTGATAATTCCTACACATCAAATAGTAAAACAAGAACATTGTGCACTTTTGCAACTATTAATAGGTTAGTCCAAATAAATCATAAACTTGATATAAAAACAAGTGCAAAAGGCATAATATTAACATGAAACAATCAAAAATTATAGATACGTTTTGGACGTATCAGCAGGCCGAGCCAACTGGCCCGAGCACGACGAGAGGTGGAAAGCGCTGCAGGACGAGATCAGCTCCGACTCCAACTCTGACTCCAATTTCTCCTTCTCCGACGACGAGTTCTAATCGCGCCGGCGTAGTTCATAGTTCGTAGTTCTAGTTATTTTAAGTTCTAGTTAAGTAATTCCGCCGGCTTAGTTTGATCTAGTCTAGTTTGTGTTTGTCTGTTCGTGTAATCGAGTCTACTGCAATATATTGTTATTTTCAGTCTATTTATTTTGTATTGTTTGATCTTGTTTCGTTGCAAACAAGTGCAGATCGAGGTTTGTGGCGCCCTATTTTAGCGCGCCTGGTAAACCATCTCGTTTTCGCCTGAAATTTTAGCGCGTCTGGTAAAGCGAAGCCTACGCCCGACGCGTCAAAACGCTATTTTGGCGCTGCAAAAAAAATTTAGGGCGCCGACGTGTTGGCGCCTGTTGGAGATGCTCTGATGTAGCCAGCTTAGCTCTGCTAGAACAGCAACGATGTACCCAAAGAGCACAAAATGCTGTTACTGACGACGACAACGACACTTTTCGATCCCAGTGCCAGTGGAAACTACTAAAGTTTTGAAAACAGAGGATTGATCTACTTGGAGCTTTTACAAATTAGAAGTGATATAATTCTTATCTCGTTGGAGCTTGTCAACTTACTATTGAGATTAGATACTACTGTATCTATCAAGGATGAGATTGAGTAGAATGGGAGGGAGAAGGTAAGCACAAGGTAACATTGCTCCCGGTAGAGAAAGCTGCAGAAGTACATCCAGAGTAGCATAGTGCAAAGTCTGGTTATAATAGGAAAACCTGTCCCCAAAAAACTGCTGAGCAAACAAAGTAGATAAAAAAGCAACGATGTTTGATATAGCACAATAAACAAAACAAGAGGAGGAACCTGTAGTGTAGACACCAGGCTACAACATGCGTTAAACCTATACTCGTGATAATAAGTTCCAGTAAAAAGAACACACCCACAAACTGGAAAGCAAAAAAGGACATTCAAAAGCAACAATGTTCCATAGGGAATAAACAACAAACAATGAGGAGGATGTGCTAAACCTAGTACAAAGGTGCAGTCTGAGAAGGAAATGCAAGCAACTCACCGGTGAATTTCCCTGTAAAAGGAAGAGCGCAAGATGGAGAACGATCATATCATCAATTATAACAGAACATTTCAACACTAAGTTGACTACGATGCAACCATTTAAGCAGATGCAGATTGCAAGTCAACAAAGAGGAAAATATCGACCTATTTTAATGGAGCTACAAGCCTACAACAAAGGGTAGAAACATGATAAAATATTGACGAATAAGAAGACTGCCAGAGAAAATGGTAAAGTCCATTATTGTTCAGGAATACGGACATGCAGCATATAGATGGATAATAACTGAGTAATAAGAACACCACTAGATAAATAAAATAAAGCCGAGTCAATTCCTCAGGACACTAAAAAGAGACACGAGGCAGATTGGTAGGCAAATATTTCAAAAGCAAGGCAAAATGACTTGTTGGGTTTAGCATCAACACAGACACTAGTCACTTCAGCCCGAAAGGGTACCGAGACAAGCACAAATTTCATGCAACCACATAACGTTCAGAGCTTCTGATCATAACAAGACGGCATAGATTTCATGCAAGCACATAATATTCAGAGCTTCTGATCATATATAACTCCATATACATCAGCACAAAAAGAAGCCAGCTAGCTCATAATTCATCCAAATTTATATATATTGCAGCTGAAAAGGATACCAACTAGGCCTTTAAGAAACACCACTCACTCAACAGGTCTGATGAAAGGTGAAGCATTCACAACATAACCTTCTAGAGCCGGGAAGAAGGTATGCTGAACAAGACTTTGCTTGAGCCAATATAGAGAGAGAAGCGGGCCTCGACGACCACGATAGAAGCTGTTAATCAGTTTACCATCACTATCAACATGAAGAAACCACCGACAAGACACTAGGAAGAGCACACCACTATCCACACTGAAAAAACATCGAAATCCCAATAGTCATAACGGTCCTCAGCATCCAAACCACAATACTCATCACATTCATCTTCAAATTTCATCCTGATTTCCTCAATCGGCAATTTGATTTGGTACTTCAAGTCCCAAACCTCTCTTTCATAGTTCCTCAGCACCTGTATATCAATAACTCCAGTGGAATGGTTATGGGCATAGATGCCGAGTGTGCCATCCACTTCACACATATCTGAGTTGCAAGGAACAATTGGCTCATGCATCTGCCGGAAGGACTCGGCTATGGTATCGAATACTATTAGTTTACTCTTCCACTCATTCCACTTTGGGTTACTTTTCTTCTGACAATACACCGGGTACCAATGCAGGCTATCACGCACAAGGACAGGTACACTGAAGGTCGCACTCGAGGCCGTCTCCGGCCACCTGATGTACCTCGGCGGCTGGTCGGAGCCCAAAGCCAAGACATAGCAGCCAATTTGGTGTTTAGGTGAGCTATCTGCTACCTTGCACGTCCTCCGCTGCAGTAACAGCCGGTACTCGCCGGTAGGGCGGTGTAGGTACGTCCCCATGACGCCGAAGCACGGGCGGATCTATATAGCAGTCAGGGGGGGCCGCCGCCCCCCAGCCCAAGAAGTTTTTAGTAAAAACGTAGTGCTTTTTGACCATTTTTGTTCAAAACCAGTGGAAATTAGCCCATCTGCCCCCCAGCAGTGGCCCAACATCAATCTACAGCCCATTTGCCCCCCCCACCCTTCCAGCCCAAGCTCAGCCACTGCGCCGAAGTACCATTACTGAATAGCAGCCCGAGGGGAGCATGCTCACGCGTCGCTGGGTTGCAGATGGAGAGGCAGGAGCTAGAGCCAACAAAATTCATGGACTGCTTGGAGAGGAGGAGGAGGCCGTCGCAGGAGGCCACCGGACTGAAGACCTGATCCAGCTGGGCGACGGTATGAAGCCGGTCATCGTCGGTGGCGGTATGGAGCTGGAGGTGGTCGAAGGCGAGGATGTCACTCCCGGAGAAAGTCAGATGGCTGGGCTGGCGGCGGTGGTGTGCGAGGAGGAAGTCGCGGGTGGAGGTGACGCGGCGCCAGGCGCGACAGACGGAGCGGCAGCGGAGGAGGGATTTCGGGGGGAGGCGGACGAGGATCTCCCAGATGACCATGTCGTCCGGGAGGCTGCTTCTGCCGCGGCGAGGCGTCGCCCTCGCGGCCTTTGCCATGGTCGCCGTTCCAAGAACGAGGCAATCGCGGTTTGACGCGGTGGATGCAGAGCAGGGAGGCGGCGCGGGGACAGGGACGGGCTTGGGCTGGGCTTATCCCTCTCGTAAATCTAAACCTTGATATATATATACCTCAGTTCTGATTAGCATTGTGCATAATCTAAAAAAAAGATTAGCATTGTGCAGAAAATATTCTCCTTTTCCTAAAAAAAATTATCTTTGGGATTTGGATTAAACCAACGCACGCCTAAGCTTAATTGCTTCTCATAAATAAAAGAGGCTAAGTTTTCTCTGGTGCATTTTTACAAGATTACTAGAACATACAAGATTTATTTTCCAACATGGGGTCATGCTCATTTTATACCAACATGTAGAAGGATAGAGAGGGATTGGTGGAATCGTTGTTTTATTGCTTGAGCCCCATGGACATATATATAGGAGTACAATGATCTACTTGGAGTACAAGGCAAGGTAGAATAGAATCCTACTCTATCTCATATTTCCTAAATAACCATGATACTCAACATCCCCCCGCAGTCACAACGTAGCGACGCAGACAGTGAGACTGGAGAAGAATCCGAAGACGGAGCCTACGAACATCCCCACCACAGTCGTAGCGGTCGACGCATCGCGGAAGTTGTGGCTGGAGCGGTAGCCGATGAGGTTCCCAAGCAGGCGGTAGCCCTTTTGTGCTGAAGTCGAGGTAGCCGAGAGCGTAGGGTGGTGTAGCCGTGGTCGAGGTAGCCGTGCGAGGGGCGCCGTGGTCGATGTCGAGTCGGGGTTGCCGGTGTCGAGGGAGCCGTCGTGGAGCCGCGGGCGCAAGGGTGCGCCGGTAGTCAGGGCGCAGTGGCGCCGGGTAGTAGATGATGTGGACGAGGCGTCGCGCCGGGTTCGCAAAGCCTGGGGACACGTCGTGGACGAAGACACGCATCGGTGTTGCCGGCACTGAGCATGCGTAGGGGCGGTGAGAGGATGCGGCGTGGATCAGCGAGTCACAGCGGCGCGTCGGAAGAAGCGGCGTGGCTCGGCGAGCTGCAGCGGCGCGATGATGGTAAGTTAGTCGATGTTGATGAGGCGCCGCACCAGGCTTGCTAGACCCGGGGACACATCGTAGACGAAGGCACACGTCGGTGTTGCCAGCACCGGGCATGCGTAGACGGGGACCAATACAAGCTACGCCATGTCGAAGGGGCCAGCAGAGGAGGACTCGACGACGGGTGCGGCGTCAATCGGCGTGGGGTGGTGCCGATGTCGCCCGCGACTCTCGGAGTAGATGAAGTGGTCGGGGAAGATGACGGCGACGCTGGCGATGAGCAAGTACTGGACGAAGACGAAGATGCGATCGGCGACGGCGGCGGTAGCCTGTGAAGGGCCACGGCGGTCACGTGTAGAAGCGCGGCGACGGTGCTCGAAGTAGGCGAAGAAGAACCCGACAACATGACGAAGACCAAGCGCGGACGGTGGCGTTCCCACGCCTAGGGAGGCGGCGCAGCGCATACCACGTAGAAATCGACGCGCGGAGACGGCGGAGTGGACCGCGTGCCGCGGCGCTACAGCCCGAAGGGGCGACGCAGCGGCGGCGTGCGTATCGGGGGCGACGGCGGAGAAGACCTCGGGGAGGCGGCGTGGACCGCGTGCCGCGGCGCTACAGCCCGAAGGGGCGATGCAGCGGCGACGTGCGTGTCGGGCAGCCACGGGGACGGCCTCGGGACGGCGGCGTGGACCGCGTGCCGCAGCGATACGACCCGTAGGGGCGACGCATCGGCAGCGCGCAGGTCGAGGTAGCCGCCCTGAGAACCACGGGGAGGCGGCGCTGCGGCCTGAAGGGGCGACGCAGCGGCATCCCATTGCTCGATCGGTGGATAGGCGTTCATACTTGGACGATCTTCACGGGATCCCGCGGAGGCGCACGCGGGCGACTGATCAGGTCGGCGGCATGGCGTGGATGGGGCTGATCGCGGGCGGGCGGATGGCCAATCCGATCGCCCGCGAGGTGGATGTGCTGCTCGGTGATGAAGGCGTAGGCCGGCGCAGGCGACGTGCGGCGTCGACGCCCAAGCGTGCGGTCGGGCGACCACGGTGGAGGTGCCCAAGCGGCCGACGCAGCGCCGTGCGTGAGGTGGCAACGATGGAGGCGGGGTGGCGGAGGCGTCCGAGCAGAAGACGGCGTCAATGGTCGACGCGGGAGAGGCGCGACGCCGACGCCCAAGCGGGCAGCCGGGCGACCGCGGCGGACGGCCCGAGCGGCCGATGGAGCGTCGTGCATGAGGCGACTATGGTGGCGGCGAGGAGCGGAGGAGTCCCGATCGGAGCAGGGGCGGCGACAGCCGGCGAGGGCGACGGGCGAGCTGAAGCGCGGAAGGCGGCCATTACGGGTCGCCGCATCGCGCGAAAGCCGCCGAGGCGGCGCGCGAAGCCGCTGTGTCGGGGGAAGCGGCCGGTAGTCGCGCCGGTGTCGGAGTAGAGGCGCGTGAGAACGACGGCGGTGGTGGGCGACGCAAACCGATCGTAGATCGGAAAACCAAAAAAGAACGCCGAACAAAGGCGACCGGCGCGAGAGAAAAACCTCGATCAAGCGATCGGGAGAAAAGACTCTAGGGCAGCCGGTCCACAGGACCGGCGGGACCGGCGGACGAACCTAGGTACGGGCGGCGCGGCCCCCGACAGAGATCATGGAGATCGACCTCGCCGGGGGCGCGCGGTGCGGAAGCGGCGGCGGCTAGGGTTTAGGATCGAAGTAAGGCTGATACCATGTAGAAGGATAGAGAGGGATTGGTGGAATCGTTGTTTTATTGCTTGAGCCCCATGGACATATATATAGGAGTACAATGATCTACTTGGAGTACAAGGCAAGGTAGAATAGAATCCTACTCTATCTCATATTTCCTAAATAACCATGATACTCAACACAACATCTCACGTACATCTCTTATACCAACAAAAAAAATTTTGTACAGATAAATGTTTGCCTGCACACAGTACACCAGTTGTTCACCGAGGCGGTTATTTGTGCAGAATGGCTCTTTACTCAGCCGGATACAACGGAGTTGGTGCCAGTTTATGTCCACAAGGTACAAAGTAGAGAGAGCCCTGCTAAGTGCATTCCGTCACTGAAATAACACTAGTATATGCTCGTGCACACCTCGCTATTTCTGGAACTCTCCCCCCTCCCCTCTCTCTACTGTACCAGAGGCGATCTTGAGGGTGACCTCGAATCGGCCGCGTTCGCCGGCGTATCCGTGGGATTTTCCACCCTCCGGCGGCCGCTCCGGCGGAGGGAGGATGGGGAATCCCCGGATCTGCGCTTCGGCGGTGTAGATAGGGTGTGTGGGTGGATCGCGGGCGACGTGGCCGAGGCGGGGAGGCCACTGTCGTCGTTTTGGTCGGCCGCAGCCTCCCCTGGTTCCCGACGTCGTCTTCGACGGCGGCGGTTGGCTACTGCCTTGTCCTGCCGGCGTTCCCTCCCTTGCCGGCGGTTGGATCGTGGCTGGTGTACAGGAGGCGGGCTCAGTTCTTGCGGTGATTCGCCGGCGACGGCTACGAAGATGGCGTCTTCTCCTTCAGCACGTAGGGCCTTCGGGGCCCCTTTCTTGAAGGTCTTCTGCTGCTTGCCTTTGAGGCTCCCCGGAGCGATGTTGGCGGCGGCGTGCCTTCAGTGCGTGTTGACGGCAGCGGCGGCCGTCTCTCCCCAGGAGTGCGTTGTAATTTTCTTATTTTGCAGGGGTGTCTGTACCGGTGTAATTTCTTAATAGATCTGGGCTTTTGTGTAAAAAAAATAAAAAAAATAACACCAGCATCCAGGTTTTCAGTTGTGTTTACACAGTAGCAAGGGACCTCTCCCAAGATGCGGTATCTTCAACAAGGTGGGTTCTTTGGCAAATATTTAGCCTGGTGGATTATTTGTCGCCGGCCCACAGCTGGGTAAACTATCAGAAGTCTGAACACTGAACAGCACACCACAACAATCTTGGAACAGGACACGGCTGCAGAAAAAACATTTAATCAGAGATGCATACGTCTACTCCGTAAAACAAAGAGTTTCAGAGCCGGTACAAAACTAAACTAAGAGAGTAGTATATGCTTCATCGCTTGGAATAGAACTTTCAGATAGTGCTGAATGTTGTAAACTTGAACGCTGAACCACTAGTCGGCTTGCAAGTGAATGGGCAGGTGTTTTAGAGAAAAAACAGTTGATATGCTAACTTGAATGAATGGATGATCTCAGTGGCACAATTTAACTTTAAATTTCCATCAGTTGGCTGAGGATTCAACTCACTAAGATCAGAAGAAGCCACCAAACCCAGGCAGCCAGGCTCCCAAGAACCAGGGCAAGGGCCACCAGGAAACCCAGGCACGTCAGGTGGAACCGGACCCCACCCCTCCATGACCTCCCGAACTGCATCCTACAGCCCCATCCCGCGCAGCTAAACTGTTGTTACAATTTTTTTTTTTAAAGCTAAACAGTTGCTGACTGGTAAACTTCAACTTCACAACTCAACCAGAAAGAACAAGTCGAGAATTATGCAGCAGTCTGATGTGAAGAAGAATTTATAGACGTAAGATGAGAACTCTTGGAGTAATCTTGTGCATCACGTTTATCTCACCCTCTACACAGCTCTAGAAATATCTACCATGTAGTGGTATTCACTGCCATTTCTTACTAGTTAAGCTAGTAGCTAGCTGTAGTTTCTAGAATACACATGAGTTGTACCTAGTGGTACTCTAGAATACACATGAGTTGTAACCTGGTAGAAGACACTAGAAGCTAGTAGCACTGTAGCAGATATTTCCTAGTAGGTCGGTTGTGAAGTCCTATAAATAGGACATGTACCCCATCGTTGTAAGCAAGCTGAATAGCAATAAAGTTTTAGAAGTGTACGTGACCACATCCAGCTCTTTGTGCTAGCTCGTGTGATCCAGCTGCTACGTTTTGAGTACAGCTGACGACAAGTGGTATCAGAGCCATGTCCAAGGCTGCAACGGAGGTCGGCGAGAAGGGTGAACGCAGCGGGTACAAGACGCCGCTGCCGGTCGCAAGGCGACGCCATTCCACATCTCCAATGGCTCGACGGGGCAGCAGCCCGACACGCCGCGGTGGCGGCGAGCTGGTAGTGCGCGAGCGTGTCGTGAGGGAGAGCACCAGCTCTGCCCAATATCCGATGCTAACCCGCTCAAACTATGCTGAGTGGGCGATGGTGATGCGCGTCCAGCTCCAGGCTCAGCACTTGTGGGATGTCATCGAGTTTGGCGCCGATGACGAGCACGACGATCGAGCAGCGCTGGCAGCATTGCTCCGTGCCGTCCCGCCGGAGCTGGTGCGTACGCTGGCGGCAAAGGACAACGCAAAGGCAGCGTGGGAGACGCTCAAGACGATGCGCCTCGGCTCTGAGCGCATACGGGAGGCAAAGGCGCAGACCAGACGTCGCGAGTTCGAAGAACTTCGTTTCCGCCCAGGTGAGTCGATCGAAGATTTCTCGATCCGACTAACAAACATCGTCAGTGATCTCGAGCTCCTCGGCGACCCCATAAGCGAGTACAAGGCAGTGCTCAAGTTCCTGCGCGTGGTGCCGCGCAAGTACCGACCGGTGGTGATGGCCATCGAGCAAGTTGTCAACCTCCAGGAGTTGACAATCGAGGAGTTGTGTGGTCGCCTTATCACGGCAGAGGAGGCGTACGACCTAGACGATGCCACCAACGGCGTCAACAAGCTTCTCCTCACAGAGGAGGAATGGGCGAGCCGTCAACGACAACGTGGAAAGGGCGTATCTGGCGGCAGCGACGTCAACAAGCTCCTCCTCACTGAGGAGGAATGGGCAAGCCGTCAACGACAACATGGAAAGGGCGACGGCGACAGTAGCGGCAAGCCGGCTCCCAGGCGGAAGCAGCAAGGTGCGCAAGGAGGTGGCAGTGGCTCAGGTGAGCGTCGTAGAGGGAGTTGTCGGTACTGCGGTAAGCTTGGACACTGGGCTAAGGAGTGCCGAAAAGCCAAGCGAGACCGTGAGCAGCGCGGCGAGGCGGCTAACCTTGTGCAGGCTGAAGACGAGGACAATGCGCTGCTGATGGCAACCCATACCGAGGTGGCAGTGGCTATGCCCGCTGAGGATACGGCGAACTCCTCTACACCAACACCGGGGGAGCAAGTCTTCCTCAACGAGGAACGTGCACATGTCGAGCTTCGCAAGTCTGAGAGTGACACCGACACGGCATGGTACCTGGACACAGGCGCTTCAAACCACATGACCGGAGAAGCATCCGTCTTCGCAGAGCTCAACAAGAAGGTCTCCGGCACGGTACGTTTCGGTGACGGCTCTCTTGTCGACATATGTGGGCGTGGCACGGTGATGTTCGCTATGGACGGCGGGCGACACCGGGCGTTGACGAACGTCTACTGGATCCCGCGGATCAAGACAAACATCATCAGCATTGGGCAGCTCGACGAGATTGGGTGCCCGACGCACGTCGAAAATGGAATGATGACCATCCGCGACCGGCAGAAGAAGCTCATCGCCAAGGCTCCTCGCATGCGGAACCGGCTGTACATGGTGCATCTCCAGATCGAGAAGCCAGTATGCCTCGCTGCTCACATGGGCGAGGACGCGTGGATATGGCACGCACGCTTCGGCCACCAGAGTTTTGAAAGTCTCGAGAAGCTTGGTCGAAAGGAAATGGTGCGCGGGCTTCCGATGATCAACCACGTGGAGCAGCTCTGCGAGGCGTGCCTCGTCGGCAAGCACCGTCGCGCCCCGTTTCCTCAGGTGGCGAAGTACCGTGCTACCAAACCGCTGGAGCTCGTGCATGGTGACTTGTGCGGCCCTATCTCGCCACCCACGCCAGGAGGTAAGCGTTACTTCCTTCTCCTCGTCGACGACTACAGCCGGTACATGTGGATCGTCCTCCTGCGTACGAAGGACGAGGCACCAGAGGCCATCCGTCGCTTCCAAGCTGGCGCAGAGGTGGAGTCACGACACACTCTGCGCGTCTTCCGCACCGACAGAGGAGGGGAGTTCACCGCAACGGAGTTTGCGGACTGGTGCGCTGATCAAGGCATCAAGCGACACCTCACTGCTCCGTACTCACCTCAACAGAACGGGGTGGTGGAACGGCGGAACCAGACAGTCGTTGGCACCGCGCGCTGCATGTTGAAAGGCGCCGGCATGCCAGCACAGTTTTGGGGGGAGGCGGTCACCACGGCCGTTTTCGTCCTCAATCGTTCATTCACAAGGAGCGTGGACGGGCGTACTCCGTACGAGGCGTGGCACGGAACGAAGCCAAATGTACACTTCCTTCGTGTCTTTGGTTGCAGGGCCCACGCCAAGATCACCACGCCAAACCTGAAGAAATTGGATGACCGAAGCAAGCCCATGGTGATGCTCGGGTACGAACCCGGCGGTAAGGCGTACCGCCTCTACGACCCGGCGACCAAGCGCGTCCACGTCTCCCGCGACGTCATCTTCGACGAGAGTGCTGGTTGGGACTGGAGCAACGACAACATGGCGGAAGATTATGGCGGAGGTGAGTTCACCATCGAGTACTCCTACGCGCCTGCAACGGCGACATTGCCCGCTTCACCAAACCAGTCCACCACAGTCACTCCTGCCCCGGTGGAGATTCAGCCTGAAAACAATTCAGAAGCAAAGTCTGTAGACACGGCGGCCACAGAACAAACCCCAGCAGGCACTAGAGAACAAGTAAGGTTTGCCACACCTCCGTCTGCACCAAACCCGGAGTTCTTCGACGACAGCAACGATCCGGATCATCCACACCGCTACCGTCGCGTCCTCGACATGGTGGAGCCCGATGCACCGGTGCCAGGCCAGGCTGAGCGCCTGCTACTCACACCCTCTGGTGAGCCATCAACGTATGCTGAGGCAGAGCACGACGAGGACTGGCGCACCGCCATGCAGGAGGAACTAAGGTCCATTGAGGAGAACAAGACGTGGACCCTCACTGACTTGCCTGCTGGTCACAAGCCAATTGGTCTCAAATGGGTCTTCAAGCTCAAGCGAGACGCCAACGGCAACGTGCTGAAGCACAAGGCGCGCCTGGTGGCAAAGGGGTACGTGCAGCGTCCGCGGATCGACTTCGACGAAGTCTTTGCTCCGGTGGCGCGTCTGGACTCTGTTCGTCTGCTTCTCGCCGTCGCCGCGCAGAAAAAGTGGGAGGTGCATCACATGGACGTGAAGACTGCATTCTTGAATGGGGAACTCGGCGAGGAAGTATACGTGACGCAACCGCCGGGCTTCACAAACTCCGCCAAGTCAAGCAAAGTACTGCGCCTCCACAAGGCGTTGTATGGTCTTCGTCAAGCCCCCAGAGCATGGAACACCAAGCTGGACAGCGTGCTCGTGTCACTCGGGTTCACTCGCAGCCCATCTGAGCATGCCGTGTACACCCGCGGCGAGGACAGGGAGCGGCTTCTCCTTGGCGTCTACGTCGACGACTTGATCCTGACAGGCGCAAGCACTGAGACTATCTCCAAGTTCAAAGAGGAAATGAGCAGGAAATTCTGCATGAGCGACCTGGGATTGTTGACGCTCTATCTTGGCATAGAGGTCAAGCAGTCACCTGGAGAGATCACCCTCAAGCAGTCCGCGTTTGCGAGCAAGCTATTGGAGAAGGCGGGCATGGCAGATTGCAACGCCGTGCATGTTCCCATGGAGCCGCGTCTGAAGCTATCCAAGGTGAGCACTAATCCACCTGTGGACGTCACTTTGTACAGGAGCATCGTTGGCAGCCTCCGCTACCTCGTGCA
Source organism: Poa pratensis (assembly GCA_947311845.1). Classification (NCBI taxonomy): domain Eukaryota; kingdom Viridiplantae; phylum Streptophyta; class Magnoliopsida; order Poales; family Poaceae; genus Poa; species Poa pratensis. Next base: position 45,389,814 of record CAMZMU010000058.1, read on the forward strand.
CACACGGCCAGACATCTCTTTCGCCGTCGGCTTTGTCAGTCGCTTCATGGAAAAGCCAACGACGGAGCACATGAGCGCCGTGAAACATATTCTCAGGAAGAGCACGACGGGGACTCTCTTCTTCCTCGGTCAATGCCCAATCACTTGGCAGTCCCAGAAGCAAAGGGTGGTCTCCTTATCATCCTAGCAAGCAGAGTACATTGCCGCCGCTACCGCGGCATGTCAGGCCGTCTGGCTCGGACGACTCATGGGGGATCTCTTCGCCACAGACCCCATGGTCCCTACAGTTCTCGTGGACAACAAGTCGGCAATCCAACTGTGCAAAAATCCGGTTTTTCACGACCGGATCAAGCACATTGAGACACGCTATCACTTCATACGGGAGAACGTCGAGAGCGGCCAGATTGTTGTTGACTACATCAACACCGACGATCAACTGGCGGACATCCTGACCAAACCACTTGGTCGGATCAAGTTTCAGACTCTACGCAAGAAGATCGGCATCGTCGAGATCAAGTGAATGCACTAGGATTAGGGGGGAGATTGTTGGAGTAATCCTGTGCATCACGTTTATCTCACCCTCTACACAGTTCTAGAAATATCTACCATGTAGTGGTATTCAGTGCCATTTCTTACTAGTTAAGCTAGTAGCTAGCTGTAGTTTCTAGAATACACATGAGTTGTACCTAGTGGTACTCTCTAGAATACACATGAGTTGTAACCTGGTAGAAGACACTAGAAGCTAGTAGCACTGTAGCAGATATTTCCTAGTAGGTCGGTTGTGAAGTCCTATAAATAGGACATGTACCCCATCGTTGTAAGCAAGCTGAATAGCAATAAAGTTTTAGAAGTATACGTGACCACATCCAGCTTTTTGTGCTAGCTCGTGTGATCCAGCTGCTACGTTTTGAGTACAGCTGAAGACAAGTGCTGACGACAAGAACTAGTAGCTGTGGATGTACCTGCTGTTCAATAACCCACCGGTCTACCTTTCAACTAATGTTCTCTGCTTACTACTGTATTACAAGAACATATTGAGTCCAATTCTTAAATACTTTGTTTCACAATATAATCCAATCAACGCACTCTTAACATAGTACAGCAACTATAAGAATACAACTCATGCCTAGCAAAATTTGTAAGCATATGAAACTCCCAAACCCATCTAGAAAACAACAGCTACAACTTGTGTCCTGTATATTTTATATGCAAAGAGGACCACATGAAAAGATAAAATAAATTCTTCAGTTCAAGAAATAGAGACATTCAAGATAAGGAGTGCGCTCAGTTATCATTTTTAAGAACTGAAACATATGGTGATCTACCCTTTCTCTTTGGCGCATGCCAGTGGAAACTACTCAGATTCTGTAAACAGAGGATTGATCTACCTGGAGCTTTTACAAATTACAAGGGACATAATTCTTACCATGTAGATTAGATAATTCTTATAGTTGGAGCTTGTCAACTTATGTTTATTTCCATACTATCTAGCAAGGATGAGATTAAGTAGATTGGAGTTGAGAAGAATATAAGTAAGCGCAAGGTAACATTGCTCCTGGTTGAGGAAGCTGCAGAAGTACATCCATAGTACAAAGTCTGGTGATAACAGGAAAATCCATCCCCAAAAAATGTTGACCAAAAAAGTAGATACAAAAATAACGATGTTTGATATACCACAATAAACCAAACAAGAGGAGGAACCTGTGCTGTAGGCACCAGGCTACAGGATGTGTTAAACCTGTACTCGTGATAATAAGTTCCAGTAAAAAGAACACATCCCACAGACTGCTAAGCAAAAAGTAGATACAAAATCAACAATGTGTGATATGGCACACACAACAAACGATGAGGAGGAGGATGTGCTAAACCTGGTACAAAGGTGCAGTCTGAGAAGGCAATGCAAGCAGCACAGAAAACACAACTTACGGAGAGGTGAAGGCCCCTGTAAAAGGAGGAGTGCCTGAATACAGAACGATCATATCCCTTTCTAAAATCAATATAACAGAACATTTCAATATTAAGTTGACTACGATAAAACCATTTAAGCACATGCAGCTTTCAAGTCAACAAAGAGGAACATATCGACCTCTTTTGATCATCAGCTACAACAAAGGGTACAACATGATAAAATATTTACTATTAAGACGAATGCTAGAGAAAACGGTAAAGTTCATTCTTGTTCAAGGAGTAGAGACATGAGGAATTTAAGATGGATAACAACCGAGTAATAAGAAAACCACTAGATGCTTAAAATAAAGCCGAGTCAATTTCTCAGCTCAATAAAAAGAGACATGAGGCAGATTAGTAGGCAAATATTTCAAAAGCAACGTAACATGGCTTGTTAGGTTTAGCATCAACACATGCAGTAGTCACTTCAGCCCTAAAGGTTACCAAGACAAGCATAAATATCATGTAACCGCATAACGTTCAGAGCTTCTCGTCGTACTGAGACAAGCATAGATTTCGTGCAACCACATAATATTAAGAGCTTCTAATCATATTTTTATACACATCAACACAAAAAGAAGAAGCCAGCTGGTCATAATTCATCCAATTTATATGTATTGCAGCTCAAAAGGATACCAGCTAGGTCAATAAGAAGCACCACTCAACAAATAATACATTTAATGGTTCCAATTTGTACTAGATTTGGCAGTCTGTGATTTCCACTTTTCAATAGAAAGAGCTCGTCCGATGAAAGGCGAAGCATTCACAGCATAACCTTCTAGAGCCGGGAAGAAGGTATGCTGAACAAGACTTTGCTTGAGCAGATATCCAGAGATAGACATATTGCGACCACGATAGAAGCTGTTAACCAGCTTACCATCACCATCAATGTGAAGCAGCCACCGAGAAACCTGGACCAGCAAGAGCACACCACTATCACTGAAAAAGCATCCAACTCCCAATTGTAACCACGGTCTTCAACATCCAGATCCCAATTGTAATCACAATCTTCAAACCTCCTCTTGATCTGTGCAGCTGGCAACTCGATCCGGTATTTCAAGTCCCAAACCTCGCTCTCATAGTCCTGCAACACCCGTATCTCAACAACTTCAGTGGAACGGTTACGGGTGCAGATGCCGAGCATGTCGTTCATGTTGAAGACATATGAGAACCCCGGAACAACTGGCTCACGCATGTACCGGAACGACTCAGCTATGGTGTCGAATGCTGTTAGCTTGTTTTCCCACTTGTTCCGGTATGGGTTGCTTCCGGTGTAAGTGTCATAATACACCGGGTACCAATGCAGGCTATCACGCACCCTGACGGGGAGGCTGAAGGTCCCCGACGCCGTCTCCGGCCACCCGATGTACCTCGGCGGCTGGTCGGAGCCCAACGTGAAGACATAGCTGCCAATATGGTCTTTAGCTGACGGATCTGCTACCCTGCAGCTGCTCCGCTGCAGTAACAGCCGGTACTCGCCGGTAGGGCGATGAGGTACATGCCCATGACGCGGAAGTCCCGATCCCGAAGTGACCCGAGGAGAGCATGCTCACGCGTGGCTGGGTTGCAGACGGAGAGGCAGCGGCTAGAGATGCCCACCTTGGAGAGGACGAGGAGGCCGTCGCAGGAGGCCTCCGGACGGAAGGCGTCGTCGAGCTGGGCGACGGCGTGGAGCCGGTCGTCCTCGGTGGCGCCCCGGCGGTCGAAGGCGAGGATGTCGTGGTGGTGGACGCCGAGGGTCCACACATCGTGCTCGGAGAGAATCGGGAGGGCGGGCTGGCGGGCGTGGTGGGCGAGGAGGAAGTCGCGGGCGGAGGTGGCGCGGCGCCAGGCGCGGCAGACGGCGCGGCAGCGGAGGAGGGGTTTCGGGGGGAGGCGGGTGAGGATCTCCCAGACGACGATCTCGTCCGGGAGGCTGCTGCCGCGGTGAGGCGCGGCTCTCGCGGCCTTCGCCATGGTCGCCGGGAGGCAGGCGGCGGCTGGACAGAGACAGACTGGGCTTTTCTTTGCCCCCTCGTATACCTAAACCTTGACTAGTAATTTTTTTTCTGACTAGTTAACTTCCGCTCGTGGTCGGTTCGCACCGGCCCAGCCCACTCTTTTAGTACCACACCGCTAGTGAAGGCGCGCGGTGACCTGCTTAAAAATACGGGCAGGTGGTGTAGCGCCGTGCGTCTACGGCAAGTAGACAGAAGCTGAAAACGACTGTATTGTACGGAGGGAGTATATATGAATGTAAATACCAAATATGTAAAATTCAAAAATTCAAAAAAATACCAAATATGTATGTATGTGAGATGAGAAAAATGTATGTACTGTACAGAAAATAAAGGTGCTAGACATTAGCACAACGGCATTTTTGTCTATCCATCTATATTAAAAGTAGTTATTGAAATTTTAAGTGCTTAAAATGTATGTACTGCATCTTACTAGACCGATTTGTTTTAAAATTTAGCATGATAACCTTATTTGCCTAGGCTTCCGAGAATTTCTGGATTCCACTGGATATAACGGCATGTGATCAATAGGCTCTGGTTAAGCTCCACAAGTTCCGGCAGTCTAATCGCGTTGCCAAAATCTTCGCCGACAGCTTAGAGAAGCTATGAGACTCATAGTATGAGTGCGTCCCTCTATATATGAGAGATGTTTGCCATGGTACTTGAATTAAAATAAGTTTGATATCATGCTGTCAAACAACAAAAACCATACACTCTATAAAAATAAAGCTAGACCGTGTTAAACAATAACAAAGGTATTAGTCTTGAAAAACACTGAGATGGTGGAAAATATATATCTTAAACAATATTTTGGGGGCCAAATATATTTTTCATTGCAAGTTCCATTAAATATTGTACAAAACTCTTTAGGAGGATTACTAGCATTCTGTGTTTTCCTTTTTGAGAGAACTAGCTCTTTATGCTGGGCTAAACTAAGATACACCTAAGCTAAATCGCTTCTCTGCTACTAAAAAAAAGCTGAATTTCTTCTGGTGCGATTTCTACAAAAGAGCCGTACATATAGGCCCACAAAGGCATACTGGGATTGGCGGCCCTACAAATAGGTCATATTTCACGATCATTTTACTTTTACACCAATTTCACAAATGTCATTGCACGGATAACTTTTTGGACTCAGCTTTGATGATTTCATGTGCCTAAATCTGATAGTGACTTACCCCCTTTATCAGCCATGCATTCAAAATCGGAAGTACCAGATTGACCCATATGTTGGTTTTTTTTTTGTTTGAAGTGCTCAGGAAAATAGAAACAAAATCCAATAAATCATAAATGTTTCGTTTTTGTATTCTGTGAAAGTTTCAATACATTTGGATGTATAGTTTGCGAAGAAGCATTTTTTATGTATATTAGCTTAAAAGCCTATTTAATCACAAAAGGCTATTTAATCACAAACCATGGATCCAAGTTAGTTCAAACTTTCCCAGAATACAAAACAGAACATTTAAGATGGATTCGAAATTTTTTCTCAACAGTCTGAATTTTGTAGTTAGACTTTGGATCAATCTGGTGCGTCCAATTTTAAATGGTGACTGATAAAGGGTATAAATCACCGTGTGATTTTGACTTCATGGAGTCACCCTAATTTTTTGACCTAGCTGCCTAGGTGGTTCTTTGTGTGCTTGCCTGAGAATGGCTTGATGCTGTCTCAGCACTCCCAACTCAGAGAACATTCAGTTCAGTTTCCTGCCTAGTTTGCCGTGGTTGGTGTCTGGTTGTACATGTTGACCATGAAGAGAGAGAGAGCCCTCATAGTTGCATTCAGTCAGTGAAATAACACATAGACAGAAGTTGCAGAAGAATCATTTGTTCAGAGTTTTAGATGTATCCATCTAAAACAAAAGAGAGTTTCAGGGGTAGTACAAACTAAATGACTAGGGTATCATCGTTTGAAATTGAGCTTTGAGAATTGAAATAGTGCAGAAAAATCTTGCACTTGTCTCCTGAACCACGAGTTGTCTACCAAGTGAATGTACTGATTTTTAGAAAGAAAATAAAGATTTCTATGATAACTGAACTAATGGACGGTCTAAATGGCATAGGGAGATAACTTTGATTTTTCCACCAGTTAACCTTTTTTTTTCTTCCATACGCCTCCAAAATACCAGGACTACAAGAAGCCACAAAATCCAACCCCCAAAATGATACTATATTTTTTCATTGCAAGTTCTGATTAATATTGTACAGAACTCTTTGGGATGAATTATTAGCTCTCTATGCTGGGCTAAACCAAGATAGAACACACGCATAAGCTAAAATTGCTTTCTGCTGATAAAAAGAAGCTGAACTTGAGAGTGAATATGTTGCATACGGGGGAATATGCGCCCTACTAACTGCTGTGGATTGGTAAACTACAGCTTCACAACTCAAACAAAAAGAACAACTTGAGACTTATGCAGCAGTTTGAGGCAAAGAACATTTTGCAGAGGAACGGTAAGAACTGGTAGTTGTGCAAGGATATTTTCAGCTCTCGATGTTGAGTCCAATTCTTAAAAAAAAATCGTTTCACAGTATGATCCAATCCACCCTCACCATAATTCAGTATTTGTAAAAGTACCAACACCTAGCTGAAAAAATATGAAAACATCTGAATCCACCAAACCAATCAATTGTTCTAGACACAGCAACTACAGACCGTGTCCCAAATTTTTTTTATGCAAAGCACAACTTAAGTTCTTAATAGCAGTTGTGCTACAAACTGTACCTCTGCAGTAGCACCCAGAAATCCATCGGTGGATAAATTACAACAGCAATTAGTATAATGGGTAAAGCATAGACGCCAAGGAGCATTAGAAAAATAGATGAAACATTACATTCCTACCCTGTTCCAAGCCCAGCCACAATGGATTGCACAGACCACCTGTGCAAATCTGAAACATGTTTCTTACTTAAAACAAGAGACATGGCACGATAAACAGATACACCAAAGAACAACAAGGCGTAGTATATGTTAACAGTCAGTGCATGAACACAATTCCGAAGTAGACAAAATTTGAGCCCATATTTTCTACTGCAAAAAAAAGCAGCAGATTGCATTGCTAAGAAGTAAGACAAGAGAAGAACAAGTGCACACACAAACACAAGATATCATCAAGCACAATAGAGGGAGCATTAGGTCGATATAATGTCCTAATTAAGACAACAAAGTCAATTCTTCTGTTCAACAAAATACAGACGTAATAAGGCAGATTAGTTAGCACATATTTCAGATGTGCAGCATAATGACTTGACAATTTGGGCATTACCACGTACAGTAGCCCCTTCTGCCTGAAAGGGTGTTGATGCAGCTAAGAGTTGAGGGCTTCTTGACCATAACTTTACACTGACAATTAGGCCATTAAGGAGCACCACCTCAACAACCGTCAGATGAAAGGTGAATCATTCACTACATAACCCTCTAATGTTGGAAAGAAGGCATGCGGAACAAGAGATTGTTTAAGCTGAAGTTGAGTAGGAAGGATGCCTGTGCGATAAGCACTAGCGACCAACTTGCCATTCATGTCAACATAATGTAGCCAGTCTTTAGTTTTGACGAGCACAAGCAGCTCACCATCCACAGCCATGACCACCACTTTCGTGAGGTTGCGATACTCCATCCGGAGCTCCTCAACCGGCAATTCAATCCGGCACTTGAAGGCCCAAACTTCGCTTTCGTAGTCCTGCATCACCCATATATCAATGATTGTCTTTCCACGATTAAAACTGGCCATGCTAAGCCTATCACCCATCTCAAACAGGTGAGCATAGCCAGGAACAGTCGGCGCATGCATCTGCCAAAACAACTCAGCTGTGGTGTCGAATACAATTATCAGGTTGCTTGGGCTCTCGCGGCTCAGATGCTGGTCTATGTGCCAATGCAGGTTACCATCAAACAGGACAGATGAGGCGCATATCACTTCCCGTGCTTCCGGGCAACCTATGTGCCTGGGTGATTGGCCAGAGCCTAATGTGAAGATGTAGGAGGCAAATGGAGCGTGAGGTGCCAGACCGTACAACTTTCGGAGCAATAATCGGTACTCACCGGAAGCGCTGTGCTGATACATCCCCAAGAGCCTAAAGCGATACAGCTCCGTCAGGGGAGCATATTGATGAGTTGCTGGGTTGCAGATGGAGAAGGAGAATCGTCTGTTGCCGTAGGAATGGATGAGGAGGCCGTTGCAGGAGGCCACCGGATGCATGTAGCCATCGCGGGAGCCAAGTCGCGTGACGGGCTGGAGCTGGTCAGCTGCCCTGTGGTCGAAGGGGATGATGTCTACGGAACTGCCGTCGTCGCCGGCGCTGTTGTAGCCATTGACGAGGGGGAGGGTGGGCTGGCGGGCGTGGTGGGCGAGGAGGAAGTCGCGGGTGGAGGTGGCGCGGCGCCAGGCGGGGCAGACGGCGCGGCAGCGGAGGACAGCTTTGGGGGGCAGGCGGACGAGGATCTCCCAGACGACGATCTCGTCCGGGATGCCGCGGTGGAGAGGCGCCGGTACTGACCCTGCGGCCTCCGCCATGGTCGCCGGCTGGGAGCTCATCCTGGCTTCCTCGATTCGTCGCAGGAGCAAGCGGAGTGGTGTGGACGGTGGAGTGTGGAGTGGCGGCGGCGGCGGACTTAGGTCAGCTATTTATATTCCAAGGAAACCACTGGAAGAAGTTGGGCTGGGCTTAGAGCCTGTCTCTCTTTGAACGGGCCGGGTCTGGCCTAGTTTGTGTCATGAACTGGCTGTCAACGACGGAGCTCTTGTGCAAAAAAAGGTCTGAACGAGTTAAAAAATAATCGTCTGCTACTGTACAATTTATGAAGAAAAGATTGCGTCTGATTGTATAATTGGATTGGCAATACAATATGACACCCTTTCAATTCTCCACAACTGAGATAGAAGTACATCTTTTGATAATATAAGCTTTGTACAGGACAAGATGAGCACAGATTTCATCCTTGGTCGATCAAGGAGTCAAAAAGTTGCACCTCTCCTTTTGGTAGATTATTAGGAGGGATACAGCCTCCAAGAAAAACACCCAGATGGTGGAAATTTATTTGCTTAAGCAGTATTTTCGGGGGTTAAATATTTTTTATTGCAAGTTCTAAATAAGATTGAACATAACTCTTTGGGATGCATTACCAGCCCTCTGTGCTAATAAAAAGGAATCTGAATTTGCTTCCATGCTAAATTGCTAAACCAAGACACACCCAAGCTAAATTGCTTCCCTGATAATAAAAGGGAGCTGAAATTCTTCTGATACATTTTTTTTTCTATAAGAGAGCCGTACAGCATAGTCATAGGCAGGGTAGCGGATATAAGATTTGTTAAGACAACCAAGTCAATTCTTCCGTTCAAGAAAATATAGAGATAAATGAGATTAGGCAAAACATATTCACACCATAATGATTTGACAACTTGGGTGTCTATACGTGCAGTAGCAAATCTCAACTTCATTGCTTAGTCTGTATCCTGAAGAACAGGCGCATGTGTTCCGGTCGACAACGAACCTAAAAGCGATGAAAGTGGAGTTAATGTTCAAAGTTCAAACCCGAGCTATTGATCCAGGAGACTAGCCTCTATAAATTGTGCCGCTCTACCGCATCTGCAATTCCCCACCTAGAGAAACTTTTAGAGAACAAGAGCAGAGATGGGTGGGAGTATGATATCCGTCCAGCACTCCAGCCTTGAAAGCTGCCGCGTGAGGGAGTCCACCCCAACCTGGATCGCCTCTACCGATACCGAGAAACCGACGAGGGAGGTTTTGATGTTCGACATCGACCCCAAGTCCCCACCCTTCTAGATCCTACCCGCCAAGTGCTCCGACAAGCCCGCCATCGACTACCTACCGACTATGGATTTTGATAAGGAGGTCAGCGCGTGGACACCACACTACTTTTGAATCACTTTATTGTCAAGCCGCCTAGCCCTGATTCTGATGGCACCCTCGCCGCTGTCACCCTCTCCACCGCGTTCCCCAACTCTGACAAGCAACACTCTCAATACTACCCGTGAACTCGTCGACATCGCCCACTCCACCACGCATGGCCAGGAGTACAAGGCGTTGTGCCCCCAACCCCGACCCGTACCTCACAACCCTCGCCTGCTCTACGACTTCTAGAAACAACATTGGCCCCGAGGCAAATCAAAATTAATATAGTTAATACTAAACTGTTATACTTTTCTTTGTCTTATTTTTACCATTTTATATAATTGCAAGTATATTTTCTATTTGTTCGCATAGTATCAACACTGGCAATATTACTTTTTATTAGTTGTTATATTTTTTTAAAGTGAATTCACTGAAAAATATTAAATTGTACTTTGTAAAAAAGTTAGTTCTAGTATTATGTTTTTATAATGCACAATCTATGTAATTATAGGTACTTACAGTAAATACCTGTAAAGACTACGATCTTACAAATTTGTCCAGAAAACTGAACATTTTTACGAAATCATACAAAAAAATTAAAAAAAGGAAAGGAAATGGAAAAAATGAAAAGAAAACCAAAAAAGAAAATAAAAAGGAAACATACAAGAAGAAATATGGAAAAATAAGAAAAATCCGCCAAATGGGCTGGACCATCAGAGAAGTCCTTCAGGCGGCGGGAATATCACGTGCCGCAATGGGCGGTATATAGCATTTGGGCCGAAAAGCCATTGGCTCCTGATATGGCCCAACTATCCACGCAGAAGGCTAGAATGTAATCCGGGCCCAAATTGGGAAACCTCGACTGAATTTTGATCGACGCTGGCAACTCTGAACTTGGTTGTGGCAAAAGCCTAGCCTCCAATTCTCCAATGCGCGGCGCTGTGTAGCCTGCCGCCGGTGACACCAGCCTCCACGCGCCCGTCCCTCTCGACATCGCTAGAGCATGCCCTTGCGGCTCGTCGACGGCGCCGCGACTTGCTTGAGAAGATCTGATTCTCCACGCCCATGGACCCGCCGTAGTTCTGGTTTGACGGAATCCGGTCAGGATCTCCATAATGTATGGGCGGCTGTTCGGAGTTGACGAGTACGAGCGTAGGACGCCTCTCTGATCCTTCAATGCCAACCTTGACACTCCTGGTGCGGTGGTAAGTCTTGATTCCTGCCATTTCCTTATTTTACAAAGCGGTCTTCAAAAATTTAAATTTATATGGGTATATTAGGTACATCAGGAAACTGCTCCCCTTTACACATCGACATGGGAAATGTCCATTTGAGAACCAAGATCAGAAACAGAATCTTTATTTCTACTATGTGGAATCTTACATTACATAGATAGAGACTCAAAAGGGAGTGCAAGTTCCTGAGCTCAGCTTCAAGTACCAAACGACAGATGCAATACCATAGTAACAACAACAAACAGAGGGCCAATGAAGATGTACCACATCTATGTATATAGGAACATATATTGATCCTAGGTATTATGATGACGTTGAGCGAAGTTCAACTAGTGAAGCATACACTCCATCTTTGATGCTCATCAGGGCCTCATGTCTTCCTTTCTCCACTATTCCACCGTTCTTGAGAACCGCGATGATATCAGCGCCCTTGTTCATGGAGAGGCAGTGTGCCACCACAACCGTGGTTCTGCCAACCATCACATTGTCTAATGCATGCTGCACAATCCGCTCGGACTCGGCATCCAAGGCGCTAGTCGCCTCATCAAGTAGTAGTATCTTAGGATCTTTCAGAATGGCCCTTGCAATAGCCACGCGCTGTTTCTGACCACCAGATAGCTGTATCCCTCTCTCCCCAACGGTGGTGTCATATCCTTGGGGAAGGCTTGATATGAACTCATGTGCGTTGGATGCCTTCGCAGCAGCAATGAGCTCCTCCTCACTGACTTCTCCGTCCTTCCCATATGCTATATTCACACGAATTGTGTCATCGAAGAGGGGAGGCTCTTGGCTCACCAGTCCTATTTGGCCCCTCAACCAATTGATGTTTAAGCTCTTGACTTCTACTCCATCCAATGAGATGGTACCTGAATCAGGATTGTAGAATCGTTCCAGCATTGCGATTATTGTTGACTTGCCACTACCACTCTCTTCAACAAGTGCAACGTTCTATATAAGACCATAATGAAAGTAAGTTGTTGGGTCAATAATCGTAGAAGATACAACGACGGTGATGAATATATGGAACGTAGGCTTACCTTGCCGAAGGGGATGTGCAGGGTAAAGTCATTGAAGATTTGGATGTCTGGGCGTGCTGGGTACTTGAAGCTGACATGTCGAAAATCAATGTTTCCCTTTACCTCGTCTAATGTCAAACCTTCATTGCTGCTTGAGTCGATTTTAGACTTTCGGTCTAACAAAGAAAATATGGAGAGTGCTGAAACCTTTGCTTTTGTTGAATCTGAGGCCATTGCACTTGTTTGAGAGACTCCCATGGAGGCTAAAATCAGTGCAAATAAAACCTGCAAGTATGACTTATAATGTTAAATGACCTCATGAAAGTTGCGACTGAGCATTCTTGAAAACATGGAGGTAGGAGGGGGGCGTTAGCCAGCCTGAACATTTTTATTTCCCTTATGCACTGATCACATAGATATACAGGGGGTAGGAGGGGGGAAACATGGAGGTAAAGGAGAGATCAGGGTGGCTCAAAGGAGATACACCAGGCCCTCTCGGTATAAAACCTAATACCTGGCTAAAAACGCAAAGTCAATTCTTTAGTTCAACAAACAGAGACATGAGGCGGGTAGATTTGCTAACTACTATGATACTATCTGCTACACGAAGACCACTCCGAGACAAAGCAAAATAATCCCCCAGTTCAAGAAAATAGAAATATGAGGCAGACCAGTTGGCACATCCTTCAAATGCACACCAAAATGACTTGTTATTTTAGCATCAACACGCATGGTCCCTCCCATCAGCCGCAATGCATATCAAAACAATCACATATTTCATGGAACCACACATCAGCGAGACCTTCTTGATCATAACTCTATGTGCATCAATAAAGAAGCCAGCTTTGCTCAAACTTGATATTACAGCTCATAATGATAGCGATAGTTAAGGACATCAAGAAGTGTCAGCCATCAGTTGAAAGGAGAACCAATCAGAGCATAACCCTATAGTGTCGGAAAGAAGGTATGCGGAATAAGGCTTTGTTTGAGCCGAAGTTGAGTAGGGTAAAGGCCTTCGCAGTGAAAACTGGCAACCAACTTGCCATCAATGTCAACATAAAGTAGACACTCGCCAACTCTGATGAGCACAAGCACATCACCATCATAAGAAGTGGCTACCACCACAGTCCGATAATAAACGTCAAACTCTTCGAACTGCGCACTGAACTCCGCAACTCCACCCGGCACGTGAAGGCCCAGACTTTTCTTTCGTAGTCCCGTAACAACCAGATATCAATGTTTGTCTCTTCATCGCAAAATCTGTACATGCTGAGCATGCCATCACTACTAGGAAAAGGGTTATAGGGAGGTTGCCACTCTGTGGCGCACCATCTCAAACAGACCAACACCATCATCAAATGGAGAAGGCATCTGCCGAAACGACTCAGCGGTGGTGTCGAATACCATTCTCATGTTGCTTCCACTCTTCACATCCGCTAGGTGCCAATGCAGACAACCATGGAACAGGAGAGATGCTCTTTGTGACATCACTTCCTCTGCCTCTGGGCAGCCTATGTGCCTCGGCGGTTGGCTAGAGCCTAATGTGAAGATGTAGGAGCCATCTAATCCTTCAAATGCTGGATTATCATACCCCATCGACAACTGGAACCAGTACAACAATAGTCGATGCTGGCCAGTAGGACTGTGCTCGTACATCCCCAAGACTTTGAAGCCGTCAATCTCCTGGAGGCGAGCATACTGACGAGTTGCCGGGTTGCTGGCGGAGTACTGCCTGTTGCAGGTCGAGAGGTTGAAGAGGCCATCACAGGACACCTCCAGACAGAACATACCGTCAAGCCGGACGACGTGTTGGAGCTGAGCGTCGTCAGCAGCCCGGTGGTCGAAGGTGAGAAAGCTGTGGTAGTACTGGCTGCCGACATACGTGATGAGGACATCCTTACTATAGATGCAACCACGACTACTACACCTCCTCAAATGCAAGGACCATTAACTAGAGCTCGCGCACGTCAACTACAACAACAGGTACTTTCGTTTCTACAAGCTACTCCTAATATACATGAGAATATGATGCTGCCTAAAGTAGATATGTTTGTTTCTCTTAGGAATGATGGACCAAGCATGGATGAGAGGGACAAGCTATGGAGCATGTACGTGGATGGAGATCACAGCTGGAGTGGAAACGTTGGAGATGATGATGCCAACAATGGAGACTGCCGCAACCTGATCCACCATAAGGAGAATTGATGACTTGGACGAAATAATCAAGTCTACACTTCATATTTTTGTCCATAGCCATATATGGTGCTGCGTCACCATTATTAATGGGCCAGGCCCATGTAATTTCGCACCGGACTTTTTAGGGTCATTTTTAGAGTCCGTATTGAGAAAGAAGAGGTTTCCTAGGGTTGGATTCGGCCGCCGCCTCATGGCTGGCCGAAACCCCCTCCTTTTCCCCTCATATAACTCGTCTAGGGTTACGTTTAGACTCGGTTTTTTTTTAGTTAAAAGAACTCAGCTATTTGCTAGTCTTCGCCATAGGCGTCGGCTAGACCTCCTGTACTACGCACTTGCAGAATCCCACCTTCATCAATAAAGCTCATCTTTTATCCGCAATTCTTGATTGCAATATTGGTTCTTACTTGTTCCTCGATCGCAGGTAGAACTTGACCTCTTGGTCAGGCTGATCGTGCTTCTGCAGGATTGGTAACCTCCGGATATTGGTTTAGCGATTGCATTGGCGCTGCGTACGTGTACGTAGTAGTCGGATCGCCAAGGTCGAACTCCACCAAAATCGACGTATCTTCATCTCATCGAAAGATCGGACACCTTTGCCCTATCAAGTGGTATCAGATTTCAGGTTGCTCAGTGAGATTTACTGTTTACTAGTTTAGATCGCATCTTCATACCTACAGTCCACGAAAAAGCCAAAAATACGATTAGGGTTAGATCATCCCGTCCTACAACCAGTCCGGGCCTTTCGCATTTTCTATTTAGTGCATTGCATCGTTGAATTTTCGTCTTCATTGCCGTGTCGAGTTGCTGGTCTTAGTGTCTAGTTCCTTTAGAGTTTCGAGTTGTTTGCATATTTGTCTCGCCGCCGCCGCACGACACGCATCTCGCAAGTCATCGCCACCATCCACCAGCCTTCCGCCGCCATCCATCTACTCACCACCGCGACCGCCGCCACCACCACCATCATTACCGCCGCCGTCACACCCCATCCGTTTAGGGTTAGGGTCGGTGCTTTTGTTTCCTTCCTTTCCACGTTCCTTCTTTCCGTTTCGACCACATAATTTCGTGATCAGTTGTTAGTATCTGTTTCGGTTTGCCCTTGTTAAAAAAATAAAAATAAAAAAAGAGAGAAAAAAAGAAAAAGAAAAAAGAGGAACCGAGCCGAGTCGGAAATCCGCATCCGAGTCGGAAATCCGCATCAGGGAGTCCGAATTCTCCCAGTTTCCACAGTTATTGGTTGCCGGACTTTGACCGGCCATAAATTTTGCATACGACCTCCGTTTTCGACGTTCGACCACTCAAAATCTTTAGCACGAAAAGTTCTGTCCAGCCCAAATGCTCTGACAAGGCCGCCATCGACTACCAACCCATTAAGGCTTCGGATAAGGAGATCCAGCGCCTGGCCTCCACACTGCTTATGGATCACATAAACGCCAAGCCGCCTAGCCCTGATTCTGATGGCACCCTCTCCGTTGTCACCCTCTCCACCGCGTTCCACAACTTTGACAAGCACCTCTCTCTGTACTACCCGCTACCTCGTCAACATTGCCCACTCCACCACCACAGGCCAGGAGTACAAGGCGTTATGCACCCAAATCCGACCCATACCTCACAAGCCTCTACTTCTCTATTGCCTCTAGAAACAATGAAGGCCACGGGGAAAATTAAATTTAGTATAATTTATACTAGATTTTTATACTTGGTCCTATTTTTAGCATTTTATTGAACCACAAGTATAATTTTTTGCTTGTTCGCATAGTTGAAACACTTGGAATATTAGTTTTTATTAGTTGTTATATTTTTTAAGTGAATGCACTAAAAGATATTAGACTGTACTTTCTAACCAAGTTTGTTCTAGACTTATGTTTTTTAGAATGCATAATCTATGTAATTATAGGTATTTATGGTAAATCATGTAAAGACTATGATCTTACAAATTTCTCAATAGAAGTTTCTAGTGTATGATTAAGTAAGCATCTTTATAGAAAGTTGTAGAGTATAAACTCTTGAACCAATGACACTATTTTTTCATGGTCAAAATTGTCTAGATAGTGAAATATTAATAGAGTGTGCATGCTCTGTACTTGGTATTGAAATAACATTACTTGATAGTATGGATTTTAATATGTTTGCGTATATAAACTTAATTATTTGATACATTCTTATGAAATGTGTTTGTTATCATTGGTATATACGAGTCTCCGCCTCTTTATGAATAAAGTTTTATTGCACGGAATGAAACATGAAAATCTAGTTACGTAGATTTCCAAAACATGTAGGACTGACCGCAAAAAGAATAGCATGATAATAAACTTGTTGTCACCAGTCATACTGAGTAGTGGCGGCGAGGGATCGACAGCAATGGAGATCACAGTGGGATGATGGCGAGCAATCGGTTTGGGTAGCAACGATGGCAATGTTTTGTGAAGTGGGCCTCAGCCCATCTAGTGTTTATTTCACACGTTGGGTGTATAGACATACATTTTTGGGGGTTAGGAAAAGTCGGGAGCTCCTTTATGGCGCCCGTAGCGGCATGCAAAGCCCATGCGCATGAAGGAGATCGGGTGGGCCTGGCCCATTTGCTTCCAGGCTGATCACATATTTTTGTTTCTCTTTTTTTGTTTTTATGAGGTTATATGTTTAATTTTTTGTTTTTATCTATTTTTTAATTTAAACAATTTTCTAATATGAAGATTTTTTTGAAGTGTGAATATTTGCAAATTCCACACAATTTTTTATTCTGGACAGTTTTGGAATCTGCACATTTCTGAAATCTAAACATTTTAAAAATCTGAACACTTTTCAATTTTAAAAATTTTAATTTTTTTTAAAATTGAACATTTTTTAACCATAATTTTTTTTAAATTTGAATATTTTGCAAGGATGAACATTTTTACGAAATCACAAAAAAATTGAGAAAATGAAAAAAAGGAAAGGAAAAGGAAAAAAAGAAAAGAAAAAGGAAACATAAAAGAAGAAGAAATGGAAAAAGAGGAAAAAACCAACAAATGGCTGGTCCATCAGAGAAGTCCTTCAGGCGGCGGGACTATCACGCGCCACCATAGGCGGTATATAGCATTTGACGGAAAAGCCATTGGCTTATGATATGGGCCAACTGTCCATGCAGAAGCCAGTAATGTAACCCGGGGCCCAGATTGGGAAGCCACGACTGAATTTTAATCGACGCCTAGCCTCCAATTCCCCAATGCGCGGCGCTGTGTAGCCTGCCGCCGGTGACACCATCCTGCACGCGCCCGGCCCTCTCGACATCCCTTGCGGCTCGTCGACTGCGCCGCGACTCGCTTGAGAAAATCTGATTCTCCACGCGCATGAATCCGCGTAGTTCTGGCTTTGACGGGCTGCGGTCAGGATCTCCGTAATCTATGGGCGGCTATTCAGAATTGATGAGTACGCACGTAGGGCTCCTCTGATCTTCCAATGGCAACCCATGACACTGCTGGTGCGGTGGTAAGTCTTCATTCCTGCCAATTCCTTATTTTGCAAAGCGTTCTTTGTATATTTTGTTAGATACAGATAAAACTGCTTATCCTTTACACATCGACGTGGGACTTGTCCATTTGGGAATCAAAATCAGAAGCAGAATCTTTGTTTCTACTACGCACAATCTTACATTATATAGATAGATACAACAGAAGGAATCACAAGTTCTTGAGCTCCATTTCAAGGGCGTACCAAACATACAGATGTACCATAGTAACACCAACAAACAGAGGGCCAATGAAGATATAACACATCCATGAGTATAGATATATAGGAGCATATACTGATCCTAGGTATTATGATGACGCTGAACGAAGTTCAACTAGTGAAGCATACACTCCATCTGTGATATTCATCAGGGCCTCATGTCTTCCTTTCTCCACTATTTCACCGTTCTTGAGAACCGCGATGATATCAGCACCCTTGATCGTGGAGAGGCGGTGCGCCACAACAACCGTGGTCCTGCCAACCATCACATTGTCTAATGCATGCTGCACAATCCGCTCGGACTCGGCATCCAAGGCGCTAGTCGCCTCGTCGAGTAGTAGTATCTTAGGATCTTTCAGAATGGCCCTTGCAATAGCAACCCGCTGTTTCTGACCACCGGATAGCTGTATCCCTCTCTCCCCAACGGTGGTGTCATATCCTTGGGGAAGGCTTGATATGAATTCATGTGCGTTGGATGCCTTTGCAGCCGCAATGAGCTCCTCCTCACTGACTTCTCCGTCCTTGCCATATGCTATATTCACACGAATTGTGTCGTTGAAGAGGACAGGCTCTTGGCTCACCAATCCTGTTTGGCCCCTCAACCAATTGATGTTTAAAGTCTTGATTTCGACTCCATCCAATGAAATGGTACCTGAATCAGGATTGTAGAATCGTTCCAACATTGCGATTATTGTTGACTTGCCACTACCACTCTCTCCAACAAGTGCAACCGTCTATATAAGACCATAATGAAAGTAAGTTTTTGGGTGTGTGATCGTAGAAAGTATAACGATGTGACGAATATATGGAAAATAGGCTTACCTTGCCAAAGGGGATGTGTAAGGTGAAGTCATTGAAGATTTGAATGTCTTGGCGAGTTGGGTACTTGAAGCTGACATGTCGGAAATCAATGTTGCCCTTGACCTCGTCTAATGTCAAACCTTCATTGCTGCTTGAGTCGATTTTTGACTTTCGGTCTAACAACGCAAATATGGAGAGGGCTGAAACCTTTGCTTTTGTTGAATCTGAGGCCATTGCACTTGTTTGAGACACCCCTATAGATGCAAAAACCAGTGCAAAGAAAACCTGCAAGTATGCTTTATTTTGTAAAATGACCTCATGAAAGTTGCAATTGCGCATTTTTGAAAGATAAATCATTGTAGTTAAGGATGGAGGGAATAAGACTGCAAAAACACTGAGAAGAGAACCCTCATAAAGAAACGCATTGTAAATAATGGATTCACATACCTCAAAAACATCACCAAAATTTGATTTGCCATGGCGCACAAATTGCCCTCCGACATAGAAACAAAGACCATAAGTAAGGTACATCATCAAGAATGAGAAACCAAATCCAATACCCCCAACTATTCCTGTTCTTAATCCTTGATTCACCGAGGCTTCACATTTATGATCATATATTCTTGTTATTCTTTTCTCAGAACAAAAGGAAGCTACTGTCCTAATACTAATAATTGCATCTGTGGCCACTTGACTTGCATCTTCATACATCATCTGGAGAACCAACAATAAATCATCACTACATTACAACGTTTTGAGAGAGTGAGAAATAATTATTAAGAGAGTGTAAACTATTACTTCATCAAACATTGATTTAATTTTTATGTATCTTTACTTTTATATAAATATTGTTGGTGAAGTTCATCCACCCTTCCACTCTGCTTTCTCACCTCGCTAACATTGTAAGAAAAATAGCATGTTGGGAGATGTAGCTCTTTTTGTGTACACATAAGCCATTGATGGGCCTAAAAGCAGACCCCCATAAAAGCAAGATATTATGATGTGGTAACGACAAAGAGATTGAAGACCAATGTGAACAATTGTTTGGAACTTGTGAATCTGTTTCTTCCCCTTTACATACCTCGACATGACCCATTCATTTGAAAAATAAAGAATGAAATTGGGTAGAGGTTTGGTTTGAGAAAATGCCCAGTTGCTAGAAAAGAAAGATGCCCTGCTCTAGAGGATGCCTTGTGTTAATACACCAGCCTACCATTATTTATGTTGTCAAATTTTTATGCGTTTTAATGGTGCAGAAAAACATGGCTGTTACGGATCGTCGTTTTTCTAGAAATGATGAACATAAACAGAAGCATAGGTGAAATAGGGGAGTACTATATGTATATCCAAATACCAAGGTGGGTGTGCGATGGAGAACCTCAAAATTATAAATAGAAGTTTACTTAGTTGTATTTTAACTACTAAATGTGGAAGGGATATGGAATGAGTTGCTACAGAATAAGTATCTCCATTCCAAGACTCACTCGCAAGTCCTTATGAAATCATTGGATGCGCCCTTCTTGAAAGGGCTTATGGAGGGTAAAAGAAGAGTAGTCGCGCCTAATGTTAGTTTTGAACAAACATTGAAAGGGGTTAACTGAGTTTCTTAGCCACAATCGATACAAGGCTTGATGACCATTACCCTCACAAAGGAGTCTAATGTGTTTCGGTGGAAGCATCAAGTGTTAGTTTGTTTTAGTGTTATTATATATATGGACTGCATAAATTCATTTGGAAATGCGAGGTGCCTTGAAAGATCAATACCTTCATTTAGTACCTATGTCAAGAAGAAATTTTCACAAAACACATCCTTGCCTAGTTCAATTGGAACGGTACAAAATGTTGGCCTGATATAATTTTGTCATGGTGTAAACTCCATACATAGGTTGTGTGTAGGCTGTACTGGGAACACACACATAGTTTGTGTGCTGTTTGTGGTGTGAAAGGGCACATGAGTTGTGTCCTGAGTAGATAGGCATGCTGCAATATGTTTGCAGCTGTCTACAGGCTGTGGGAGAGTAAAGAGCTAGTAGGTGGTAGTATGTTCTAGAATACTATTTATATGTAATTCTTAGCATGTAAGATAGGGTAGCAGTAGAAGGCTCTATGTTGTAGAACCGACCTTGAACCCTCTATATAAGGAGAGGCACCCTATATGGAGAGAAGCAAGGTTGCAAGCCAAGATGTATTTGAAAGCCTGTGCGGCAGGTTGAAGCACATATGTTTGTGTGTCATTTATATGTGTAAGCTTCAGTAGGCATAGGTTGCCAAGTTTGTAGGCATTCGTTGCCTGTTTAGTGTAGCATTTGTTGCTGAAAATTCTAATAGAAAAGGAAGCCATTTGTTGCCTGAAACTGGTGCGCTCCTCTGTAGTGCTAGTCCCTTGTTTTCTTCATTTCCTAGAGAGACCAGAGAGAAGAGAGAACAAAGAGGGAACACCTAACACAAAAAGTGTGGTTTTGCGATCAGGATGAAATAATTCGACCTATTTTATTTTCTAGCACATTTTTTCGTCTCATACGGAGGATCATTTACGGGAATTTCACCTTAACTCCACCATCTAGTCTCGTAAATATAAATATGTTTAGGTTTTGGTTACAGAGGAAATAGACAAAAGGAAAGGTCAGATCAGGGTTGGGTGTGTGTTTTATATATGTTTGATTATTGAAACGATCTCAAAGGTATAATTTTGACAAATAAAATTTATAACAGAGAATAATTTTACATTTTTCCAGTAGGTTATTCATCTCTCTAGGCATTTTACCCATATAGGGTGCGTACATGTGGAGGTGGAGGATTCCCTGATCTCTAGGCGCAAACACTTGGACATGGTAGAACGAGATATAATCCACCAATATGGACGGCGGTCTAGAAATATGATTTGAGGAACAAGTTGTGTATGTCATCCCTATCATTGTTGTTTTGGCATGAAACCTAGAGGATGCTATACTCAACTACCCTCTGGTTCACCAAAAGGTATGTTTCGGGAAATAACAAGTCAACAACTTATGAAACATTAGAAAGTAGTAATATCTTTAAAGTATTTTTAAAAAATCACATGAATAATTTGTATCATAATTTACTTTTACAAGATATAGTTTTGTAGCCTTCCTATACATGTTTCAGTGCAAATTGGTGGTAAGATTAATTATGGAGACAATGCCTAGGTCCAAAGCAACACAAATTATGGAACTATAGAGTGTAATATTTGTTTCGAGAAATTAATTTGAACATGTCGTATGACTTGATGGACATCCCAACAATTTGCTTTAAAGGACTACCTTAGCATCTTGACTGAAACCCTTCAAGAACTTCACTTGCACGTAACCTTGAAGACCCACAAGTGGAACTACACATAGGATGATCAAACAGAGCTTCCAGTCAGCTCTCATGGCAATGACAACTCCTGTGACAAGTGTTGATATAATCTGAACTATTAAGGCCAAGTTATCTCCCACTAAGCGACGAACATTCGAAGCATCAATTGACAATCTTGCACCAAGTGCCCCACTGTAAGAAATAATTTCGTAATTATATTATCTGAAAGTAAACTTCATAAATTCTAGAAGAGGAAGAAACCAAGAGAAAAGTGCAACAAACCTTGAGTTTTCAGGATCATCAAACCAAGAAACTTCTTGGTGCACGATGCTTCGAAATGACAAAGCACGTATGCGCTCTATAAGCTTCCCTCCGGCTATTCCAAACAAGAAGTACTCTGCTGGTATTGATATAACTGATATGATACCAATCACAACACACATCAAACCCCAAAAACTAGTATCTTTTTTTAGTTTATCTGGTGGCGCGTAGAAAGCTTTAATGGCACTTGAGAGCATTAAAGCAAACATTGGCAAAAGCATTCCATGAACCACTGCAGCTAGGGATCCTAGCAGAAGAATAGGTACCTCTGGCTTATTTAGAATTGCTAGCCGAACCATAGCAGATTTCTTTGGGACCTCACCATCACCATCATTCACTTTATTTTCCCCCCCTTGGGAATCATTTTGCAATTCAACTGTGCCGGGAAGCCCGAAGGGAAGTGTGAAAGAATGACCGCTACTATTGCCTATAGAACCACTAATTGACCGCTTCATGGACAAGCTAGTACTTTTAGACATTGGAGCAGACAACTGTCGATCTATTTTCTTCTCTTCACGACTTTCTTGAAGTAGAATGAGTTGTGAGTAAACACCACTTGGGTTTAACACTAATTCATTGTGGGGACCTATGTAAATATATATTTATACATGTTAAAAGTGATAATTTTGTTAAAAATGTGCCAAACAATTGACTGGTTTAATGCTTGAAGGAAATGGAATCCCCACCTTGTTCAACTATCTTTCCTTGTTGAACAACCGATATGCAATCAGCATTTCTCACAGTAGTTAGACGATGTGCAACTACAAGCGTAGTTCTGTCCAACATGATCCTATTCAGTGC
Source organism: Poa pratensis (assembly GCA_947311845.1). NCBI lineage: Eukaryota > Viridiplantae > Streptophyta > Magnoliopsida > Poales > Poaceae > Poa > Poa pratensis. Next base: position 45,413,001 of record CAMZMU010000058.1, read on the forward strand.
CTCCTGCACTATCTTCTCCGACTCCACATCTAGTGCGCTAGTTGCCTCATCTAACAGAAGTATTTTGGGATCTTTAATGATTGCTCTGGCAATTGCAATCCTTTGCTTTTGTCCCCCTGATATCTGAGCACCATGTTGGCCAACCATTGTGTCATAACCCTAGTAAGAGATAAAAGTAAGTATTAACACTTAAGTAAAATTGAAGAACTTAGAATTACACCGTGAATTTTCACGCACATTAGGCAACTTATCAATGAAATTTGCTGCATTGGCGAGCTCAGCTGCTCTTCTGATCTCCTCAATAGTTGCATCTTCTTTTCCATATGTTATATTATCTTTAATTGAGGTCATAAAGAGAAATGGCTCTTGGCTAACAAGACCAATTTTCCCTCTTATTGCATTAAGTTGCAAACTCTTGATATTGATCCCATCAATCAAAACCTCACCAGCCTGAGGATCGTAAAATCTCTCTACAAGACTAATTACAGTTGACTTGCCACTCCCACTCTCCCCAACTATAGCCATCATAGTGCCACTCGACACATGTAATGAGAATCCATCAAATATTAACTGCTCGGGCCTTGCTGGGTAACTGAAATACACATCCTTTAGCTCAACATCGCCCCTGATGTCTTCTAGTTGCTTACCAATCTTGTCGTCAGGATCAATCTCTGGTTTCCTCTTTATTGTTGTAAACAACCTGTGTGCTGCAGATTGTCCTCCTGCAAAGGCTGACATGCATGGGGTTGCACCACCTAAACTTCTGCAACAAATAATTTGTCATCATCACTACTAATAATGTGATATGAATCATTATTATCATATATATGAACTCTTATTCAAGGCAAGAGTAAAGAATTTACGCTGCCCCAGTTACGATAGCCAATAAGACAGTGATGACTTGTCCTCCTGTGTATCCTTTTGCAAGTACCAACTTTCCGCCGTACCATAAGGCTAAACCATAGCTTGAGAAGAACATGAACATAACAGAACCCATGCCAAAGCCATTAGTAAGTCCTTCCTCAACAGTACTCTTGTATGCCTTATGTATTAGTTTATTGTACGATGTGATGGCCCGCTTCTCCCCATTGAATGAAGCAACCTATTTATAGATATGGCCTCAAGATAACTTCATGAGTACAGAAGAAATCAGAATAACCGTCCCTTATATATATGAGAACCTTTATACCACCCATTATTTGAATTCTTAGTGGATAGAACTTACCGTTTTTATGCTTCCAATTGTTTGCTCAACAACATTCCCCGCATTACTATATGATGCTTGACCTTTGCTAGAGATATTGGATAGAACTTTAGCCACTACTCCTGCAGTTAGTACTACTGGAGGTATGCATGCCAACATGACAAGAGATAGAATCCATCCTTTCACAAATCCTACAACAAAACCGCCAATGAAACTCGCCACAAGTTGTTGGAATTTGCCCACCTGGAGAATTTTACATTAGATATCTATGTCAGTTTTAATACTAGCTGTAATACAATTTTGCTTAATTTATATTCATTTATGTTGAGAAAGTCCTTACCTTCTCACCAATAGCATCCTGAACTAGCACCGTATCACCAGACATTCTTGAAACTACCTGCCCAGTCGTCATTTCAACATCAAAGAATGCTATATCCTGTCTCAAGACAGATTTGAGGTAGAGGGATCGAATGCGTGCCGCCTGCCTTTCGCCAGTAATTGTCCAACATGACACCTCTGCACATATAAACAACGAGTTGGCTTTGTGGAAACGTAACATGATCATCAGCACTATATGCCTCACATACGATTCATTTTTCTGTCCATGTGCCACGTGAAAAAAGTTTACCGTCATGACTGCAATTGAATATTTCATATTTCTATCATATGTATCTACTTCTAGTTGAAAAGTTAAACAAGTGAAATTTTCTCATCCTATATTCAGCTGGCTAGCACTATCTCAGTTGACCATGCAAAAGTGTAAACACGTATGAACATCTTGACAAAATCTGCTCATGCTCACGGAGAAAAGAGACGACGGCTGCTCCGATACCCAAGTAGACAAAGTTCAGAACCACCTGCAAACACGAAATGACAACATGGTGAAAATGGATCCTTTGTGTCTTACAACCTACCTCTTACATCTTATGTTACTAGAGGCATACCACCTACCATTAGTTTAAACACAACATATACCATTCAAATGGATATACCTACCATTATCGATCATTCAAATGCATCTAGTGACATTAGTTTGGTATTATAAATATTGCTGTTTTTCTACAAAGCTGATAAAATTTAACAAAGTTTGACTTAGGACAAAATCTAAAAGTACACTTAGTTGTGAACCGAGGGAGTAAATTCATACTTCCAGCTGTAGACGTGTGGCAGCTTCTCCCTTCTTAAATGTTGGAGCTATTATTTGTATTATGTATTAAAAGGGACCACCAAGAATGTGCGAGGTATTACAGCCAGCTCGAAAACAAGAGAAAAACAAACACAGAGCAAAAACAGAAAACCAGAGAAAGAACTGTACAACAATCCTAGCAAGGTTAGAGATGCTTTCAGAAGCTCTAAAATATGAACTATTGTTTCAGATGCTTTTAGTAACCAAAGTTAGAGAAATATGAGTGCTCGATATAATTTTTTTACTAACGGAGGACAAGTTGCAATTTCTTAAACAGATTCAAGGAAACCAGCCATGAAAGCCGAGTGTGAGAAAATGAATGGAGACGATTGGGGCTTACTTTGTTGACGCGCTGAAGGACGTTACTGTCTCCGGCGCCGCCAAAAGCGTCAAGGGCGTCGCCGAAGAGGAGCGTCATGAGGGGCTGCGACACGCCGTTGGCCAGCGAGGCCACCGTGCCGACCAGCATCAGCAGCACATCCGTGCCCTCAGCGTACCGGAACAGGCCCGTGAAGGACACCTTCTCGTGCCCACCGCTCTCCTCCTCGCCAGCACCCCTCCCATTCACAGCCGCCCCTGCGTCCATTGCTAGCCGGTAGCTAGCTTTGTGTATACAGAACCCACAGATTTGTCTACAGCCTGATCCTCGCGGCTTTACTTATTTGCCAGGGTATTTATGCCTCGGCTGACCAATATGTCCGGAGGCACAACTGGATGGTGAAGCCGTAGGAATATTATACTGTTGCCACGCTCTGTGTTGCCAGAATAGGTTGGTATTTGTTACGCTCCACTAAACAAAGGGTACGGCATTAAGCAAATGGATTCCGAAACTATATCTGAGCCGACAATCCTTCACGTTTATTATTGACGTAGAAAAGAGAACTCCATTTTTTAACTTTTGGACGTTGCAATGCCGACTTAGTTTTGCTAGTTTTAAACTGGGTTAATTCAAAACCTTGACACTTATTATTGATCCAGAGGTACTACCACTTATCATCACTCATGGCTATTTTCAAATGGCACGTTATGTGAGTTCTCGAAACAGGCTTTTGCCCCGCTTTATAAATAAAGCCAGACGGCCGAACCGATACAATGTATGAAGGGAACCTCTTACAAAGCAGATCAAAGATAGGAAAAAGAAAACAACAAGAACCAAACTTGCCACCGAGGACACCGAACAAGCCTAAAGGACGAGGCTCCACGACGACGCCCCCAAGAGGGTAACGACGTAACACGCCGCTGCCGTCGAGACCAAGATGGTCAACGGTTTTCACCTGGAACCCTAACGCGGCGAAGGTAACCACAATAGCGCCCCCAAGAAGGTAACGATATCCGCAGAACTCGCCGCCATTGGCGCCGGAGCGCAGAGCTTTCGGTCGGAAAAACCTTCACACAACGTCCGCACAGCCGGATCGCCCACTACCCCGAGAATGGTCTTCCAACCACGATCTGGGAGTGGCCGCCACCAACGCCAGGAACCCCCATCGCCCGCTTCTCGCCATCCACATGGCCAAAGAGTAAGGCTATCACCACCGTCACGCCGCTCGCCGCACGTGCAGTCCACCTTCCAGAGCCACCGCCCCGGCGTCCGCAACTTCAAGCTAAGGTACCAACAAGCCGTGAGGTCAACATGGTGGACGAGTGGGGCCGTCGAAAGATCTAGGTCTGCTAGGGTGACATCCACAACCGATAGGAGGAGATCCGCCGTCCCCACCGCCCGAGGCGATCACCGACCGGACGCAGTAGCAGGGTCAGTCAAGCCCAGATCACCCCTAGCAAGGTCAGATCAGGCCCGACCATCCCTGCCGCCGCGCTGCAGCGCCACGGTCACGGTTGTCTCCCCTGCAGTAAGAAGCCAGACGTGTGCGCCGGCCAGGGCCCGTAGAACCCAGATCGGGCCCAAATGGGCGCAGATCTGGGCCAGGCAAACCGAGCCATGGCCACATCCGGGCTCACCCACCACCGTCGCCGTGCTGCCCCCACCCGCCGCCGTCGTGGAACCATCGCCGCCAAGGCCGTCTGCGTCGAGCTCGCACCTTGGCACCTGCTGCCCACCACCGGGAAGAACTTGCCACCCCGCCCGAACCTGCACCGCCGCTTGCAGCGCCGCCGTAGTCTGAGCGCGCAGAACCACCACAAGGCCGCCATGCCGCCAGGGGCCGCGCCGACGAGCCCCTTGCCAAGCTCACCGCCCGATGGGCTGCCACGACCCGCGCCGCCTCAGCCACGAAGGGGGATGGGAGGCCCCGCTGCCGCCAGCGCCCGGGATCAGCCCGGCGAGGACGCCGCCCGGCGGCGGCAAGGAGGAGGAGTAGGGAGGGGGCGGCCGGAGGCGGGAGGCTAGGGTTTCCCTCCCGCGCTGCCCACGGGAGCGACGAGGAGGGAGAAGGGGGATCCGGTATGTGAGTCCTACTATGGGGAGATCTCTACTATGGGAGATGCTTGCGGTAACTTAAATTAATGCATTTATACTAAGAAATGTTGATCTCACCAGTAATGAAGAATCCGCTGGTACGGTAGGTCGACAAGCACGAAGGAATATTTATATACGACAATTGTATTACTGAAGGTATAACCATAGAAATTTATTAGTTGTGACACACATACGTACGTGAATACAACTGCGAATACTAGTCACCTCGAGACGATTGAGTTAATCTTTTTGTTGTGATATATTTAGGTAGAGTTATAATGATCAATCAGCAGTTATACATCATCGTGCTGTGTTTAGATATAACTATGATTAATTTATATGACGTGTGTTTTTAGATAGATATAAAAATATATGTCTGTAGCTAAAAGAATGAGAGAGAGAGAGAGAGAGAGAGAGAGAGAGAGAGAGTCTGTAGCTAAAAGTTCAACGGATGAAATATGTGAACTACGCTTTCGAGGCAAGATAGTCTGCGCGTAGAATAGTAAGCGGTCTAGACATATCAAATGGGAAAGTTGCGATCAACCATTAGTCTAATCCCTGCAAGTGGAGCTAGCCAGATATAATTAACCTTGTTGTTGATCATGTCGATGTACTACGTGGATGAACATGTCTCTTTCCTTTCCTAATTAAGTGTTTACGGTAGACAACTGTTATGTGTGACGATCAATCTTACTGGAAAGTCGTCTTTACGCCTGTCAGCACGTATTATTAGTAGGCCACCTAAGACTGGCTTCATTATCAGTAACGAACATCTGCCCACCGGGAGCCACCGGTTGGAGTCCAGTACCCCTTGTTGTTTGACTAGCTACAACGCAACACTGCACGCACGTTTTGCTCTACAAGGGGAGGCTTAATTGCTTAGTGACCAGGGATGTACATAAGAATGGAATCATGTTTTTTTATAGAAACAACAGGACTCTGCTGTGTATCTTTTATTAAAGTTTGTTAAAAAAAAGTCCAGATTGCACAAGAGATTTGTATAAAAAAGAAAGATAGAAGAGAAAAAAGATCAAATGAAGCTATTTATCCAGGCAGCAAAGAGTCCATATTTCTCACTAGTAGCCCATAGGTTTATCCATTTCTGTTGCTTTCATTTCGTATAATTGGAACTTTGGAACTAATAAGAAGGAAATTCGTGTGTCATCAAATGTTGAACAATGCTTGGAGACCACGAAAGGACTTCCATGCTGCCAGTACTTGTCGCACAGAATGCATGCCTTGACATCTCATATTTGTTTGTTTCTTATCGGGACTAAAAAAAAGTATTATAGGAAGGTAAGTGATTCTGATTCTCATCAAACACCTTGAAGCTTCGAGGAAAAAGTTAGGAGGTGCATGCACCTATCTTGAACAAATGACCGATGATGGTTCGTCTGAAATCCAGATTTTCAACTGCATGATACGATTTGTATAGGATTATACATCAAGCCATGTGCACAAAATTATATGGCAATCTCGTCAGCTCTATTTCGCTGAGCAAATGTTTGGACCGCAGTGTTGACTACTCCCTCGGTTCTCAAATACAAGATGTTTTAGTTTTTGTCAACATTCACACGCACACAAGTGTATCTAGACATATTCCATGTGTAGGTTCACTCACTTTATTATGCATGTAGACAACATGTGTAACAACTAAAACATCTTATATTTAGGAACGGAAGGAGTACAAATTAAAAATGAAACCAAATTATGCCAATCAACGGAGGATCTTCACGGGGGCCAACCTGGGCCGTGGCCCCCCAGCAAATTTACAAAATCTCTGGTACCCCTACTTCTGGCATGCAATGCATGTGGCCAATTTAGTCCGTATGGATTAAGCAAGAGAACAGAGACGATCCAGATTTTCAATTGCATGATACGATTTCTATAGGATTATACATCAAGCCATGTGCACAAAATTATATGGCAATCTCGTCAGCTCTATTTCGCTGAGCAAATGTTTGGACCGCAGTGTTGACTACAAATTAAAAATGAAACCAAATTATGCCAATACTATAATAGTACATGATCTAATAATTAGTATCATATAAAACGTAAGTACTAATTTTATTTCTTGACATGAAATTGTTATTCCTGATTCATTATAAGTATTTTTTAATTTGAAACTCTCCAGAGTTGATGTGGTCTTCGAGGGAGTGGCCCCTTCAGCCAAGACGATCAAGCTAAAGATTAGGGAGAAATTTGAGGCTTGGAGACTTGCGGGTCTCTTCCGGGTTCAGGCGTTTGGCTTTCCTTCGCCCACGCCAGAACGGTGGCTAGTAGGAGATTAGGGCCAGATCCTGGGGAGCTGCTACCCTTGTCTGCAGCAAGCTTGCTGGCTTTCATAGCGTTGTAAAACTCGTCTCTTGGCACCCTTTCTATGATATGTAGTACACCTTCCAGTGTGTATTCTAGAAAAAAAAAACTCTTTAGAGTTAATTTGAAAATATGTAGACGAGTGTGATCTTAAAATTGGCCAATAAACTTGGTGCACACGCAGGATCTGTTCATTTGGTGAACTATATTGCAAATATTCTCTATGTTCCAACCTACGCAGTGTACACGAACTTAGAAGTTAAAGATTGACTATATATGTCCAACAAAATATGGACTATGTGCTATAAAAGTTATAGTATTGAAATCGTAACTGAAAAAAATATTTTCACTGTACAATTTTGTAACATACTCCCTCCATTTCAATAATCTACCTTTTACAAATTTTAAGACAAGTAAGTCATGCTTAATAGTACTAGTTAGATACGTAAACAACCAATACAATCTACATTAAAATTAATGACACATTTTTAGTGTAAGAGTGTTTAATTTTATGTGCTGGTGTTCATTATCTATTTTTGACACAAAAATGTGGGTGTTGATTATCGAGAATGTAATCAATGCCCAAAATATAGAATTTAGATCAATATGAAACAAAATTTTAGTGTAGAATGTAGATTAAAATGAAACGGATGGAGTATTTCTCACATATTGTTGATCAAATAGATGATTAAAAATAAATCTTGCAAAACGAATACGCCATTGTATATAAGGGATGGAGGAAGTACTCCGTTTTACTAGTCTATGAATAAGACGGTGTACTTCTATGTGCAACAAATTTATATTACAAGATCCAAGGCGAAGTGGTTGCCTAGTAATTCTCATTGAGAAGTGGTTATGCATGCTTCAAGGAAGGCCGGCCGAATAGGTGACATATGATTCATTAACCGGTATGTAAATGCAACTTGAGTCCACAAATAGAGGATAAGCTGATCTTCAAACTACAAAGGCAACTTGAGCGTGGAAAGTGACATATTATATAACGAACAACTTGCATGTATGATTAAGCATGTATGCTATACAAGACACTGATAATTGTGAAAAGCGAGAGGGGAATGAGGTAGGCAAAAAAAATTACAACATGCTTAGCCGTCGGACAATGTATTAAGAATGTTGTTGCCATCACACTTATGACATGTCATCGAGCTGCTCGTAATTACTAATTACATACACATTACACATTTATACTTCTATTTTTTTGGAAAAGAAAGGCTAACCTTCAAGCTTCTACTCAAGATAAGTACACCATCATTTTATTAATGGTACATCATTATTTTCTTCAATAAGATGCAATTTACCAAACTGTCCATGAACGGTTGGGCCAAGCTTAAGGGAGCCAAGAAAAAAAACTTGCAAACAGAGTCCTCGAAGTAGGAAACAATGAAACAACCATGACAAGATAAGAAAAAACAACTAATATTAAGTCGCTATTCTTCCGCGGCGACACCTTCGAAAAGAGAAAGCGCCCTTGCGACAACATGTCGGATCCATCTTGTGTTTGGCAAGCAAATATTTTCATTATGGATGTTGCGTCCTACCAATCAAGGTCAGAACATCTGCTCCAAGACAAACAAGACAACCCAGTTGTGTTACTGCCGGAGCCGACCAGTGAAAAGCAGTTCTAGGCTTTTAACCTGGACATGAAGTTATGTTTGAATCACCGATGGAGATCCCTCCAAAACCTGTGCCACATCTTCTCGAGCGTGAATTTTCATCAAGGCCATATATGGAATAGAACAACTTTTTATCAAGAGGTTTTTTATGGTACATCGTACCACAAAATTTAAGGTGTATTATTAAGTTGATGATCCAACTGTTAATAGGTTTGGGTCAAAGTTTGGCCCAACCGTTCAAGGACAGTTCGGTAATTTTCTATTAGACCTCTCCCGGTGCCATGCATGGATCATGTTTCGAGAGATAATAGGGCACTAACTGACCAAAAAGGGGAAGCAAACAATTGGCCACCTCAGTGAGAGTCACATTTGCAATCAGAAGGAGAAACCTGAACCATGGAAGAAACCTTCAAGTCGCTGGGCAAAACTTAACTTTGATGCAGGCTTTTGCGAGGAAACGTGCACTGGATTATGGGGTGTTGTGTTGCGGAACGATGTTGGTCTTGTTCTCCTATCTGCGTGGGGGGAAATCTGCAGAATTGTGCCCACGTCGAAGCTGCTGAAACTGTCGCTGGACTGCACGTTGTACAGTCTGTTATAACTCAGGTTGCTGGGCCGTTTTGAAAGCAACTGTGCTACTCTGGTTTCTGCACTGAACTCTAAAGGGACAAGCAAGTCGGCAATCTATTGCACTGTTAAGGAGATTAAGGGCCTCACTCAGTCTCTAACTAATGTCATTTACTGGAAAGTAAATCGGTCCGAAAACAGAGTAGCTCATGACTTGAGAAAATAGGCTGTAGTGTGTTGAGTGCTAATGTGTTACTTGGTTCTGTTCTGCCATGTCTGACGGACTTTTACTAAGCGAGACTGTAATCAACATTTGTCTCTCTGACTAACATATCATGAAGTTTCAGACAAATTAAAACAATTATCCAAGAATGACATGAAGTAATCACAACATAATCACAAGTACCCACCAAAAAACAACCCCGACTTTATTGATCAAGGAAAATACTTGTGTTATATCCAACAAACCGAGGAAATATAGATGACGAAGATCAATATAAAATTATAAACTTACATGAAATCCTAAAGATCGAATCTGCAAAAACTAGACTAACCTCGATGATTTGAAAAGCTCTTTGAGACGACCGCCTTAATAAGTGAGGACCTAAGATTGTTTACACTCACACCGAGAAATATTTGGGCCGACGCAACTCCGCAAGAGAGGAGGCGGTGACCCTCTATGGTGGTGTTTCAGAGCAATGTGAGGGAGAAGATGGCTAATGAGCCGACAAGCCCATTAAACCATTGGAGTTTCAAATTTTATATTTATTGAAAAAACTAAGAAAATACAGTTTCGAGAACCATACAAATATATCAAGTTTGCATTTTATAATTTTAGATTCATATATATCATTCACTGTTTGCAAATTTAATTCACTGCATTTGCCTTTTCTATGTAGCTTATAAATTAAAGGATCTTGGAACTTTGTAGATTCACAGTTCGTATTCATGTTTTGGAAACTTCTGTACAATTCTGAATTGTGCGATCTCGGAGCCAAAAATCCGTTCTCTTTGGGAATGGTGGAGTCAATATATGATTCCTTCAACAAAACCTTCTACACATCTTCACAAAAATAATCAAATTAACATGAATATTTCCTTGCAACATAAAAATATCAAGGATGCTGATGACTTGATAATTTTAGCCTACAATATTCACATTTTCTCTCTGCCCTTCAAATCTGAATGCCTTAGCTAGGTATGAATTATTTTCTGGTCCCTTGCATGCTTAATCGTATCACCAAATGCAATTTTTCTGCGTGACATTATCCTCATGCAACCGGGAGAGAAGATCTTAACACCATGTCTTTTGCTTTAATTGCCTGTATTTAAATAGAGAAAAATAAGAAGATGAATCAGATATTGCTGTCAAAAGGAAAATGCATGGTGATATACAAATTGCAAGTACTTACTTCCTTTTCCCAGTTTATTGAAAGTACAATCCACATGAGCAACAAAAGCTTTGTGAGGCTACCACAAACGATGCCGAGCCAAAGCCCCTATTGAAGGCACAACAAATTCAGTCTTTGAGACTTATTCATGTAGCCAGTGAAATAAGAAGTCACTGCTAAGATTGATACTCAAGATGATTACATAGTACGTACCATTCCATTCAGATGCAGGACAAATGCAAGTAACACGGCCAAGGGGATGCCCGCCAAGTAGAAAGCGGCAAGATTGACACGTGCGCCGATCTTCTGCTCACCACATCCAGTTAGCACACCTGAAATGTACAGACGATGATCATGTCACCATGTTCCAACTGATCTTTGTGGGAATATCAGGGTATTTCAAGTATGCTCGTACCTGAAAGAGAAGTATGGATTCCATCTATAAAGAACGATATCGCAAGAACCGGTATCATCCGGGCAATGTATGCGACAACTTCCTCCTCGTCGCTGTACATATGACCCCAGAATTTGCGTAGCAGAATCATTGTAACAGAGATCACTATGCCTTCAGACAAGGCCATACAGACAACTAGTCTGGTTGCCAGCTTCGCTGCCTGAGGTTTACCGGCACCAAGTTCATTGGAAACGCGTGTGCTGTATATGCAGAAATTGAAAGACCAATCAGCATATGGACAGAGAAAGCATTCTACATTGTGTTTGTGAATCTAATGGTACCTTATGGCTGTGCAGAGACCAGCTGGCACCATGAACATGAGAGCGCCTGTATTAAGGCTGCAGGATTCAACAATGCACAGCTTAGAACGAAAGAAATATTAAACAAATTGTTGAGTTGTAGATTGTAGTACATGCAAATAAAGTTGTCTTGAACTCTTGATTACCATATTGACAGTACTGAGGTCTCAAGCTTAGGATTAGGCAGAAGACCAGAGAGCAGCACAAGTAGTTCAAACGACCACCACTCCAAGCTGCCATGCATTGAGATATTTTCCCATTAATTGGTCGAATCATAGGTGCATATGAGCAAGTAATTAGAAACAAGTTTGAGTTGTGTCTCTTACCAAACCATCATTGCCGAAGGTAATGCGAGCTCCGCGAACTGGCGCAGCTCCTTGAAGGCCTCCATGGAGAACCCAGTCCACGTCCTCTTGCAAGCTCCCGATAGCCTCGTGTACAGGCTCAGTATGGCCAGGTTGATGCAGTAGGAGATGGCGCTGCTCAGCGCCGCGCCTTTGCTCCCCATGCCAGCCTTGTGCACCAGCGCCCAGCACATGAGGACGTGGGTGAGCGACGTGAGGGCAGAGCTGGCCATCACCGGCACGACGATGCTCTGTGCCTGCAAGAACCGGATGTGGCACTCGAGAGGCACGTACGGGACGAGGGACGGGATGAGCCACCGCGCATAGGCGCCGGCCTCGGCAGCGATGGCATGGTCCTGGCCGAGGAACAGCAGGATCCTGGTGGTGTTGGCCCAGACAGCGGCGATGGGGATGCAGGCCAGCGCAAGAACAAGCACCGCCCGCTGCTCGTAGATGCCGAGGAGGTGGTAGCGCCGCGCACCGAAGGCCTGGCCGCACAGCGTGTCCAGCGCGCTGGCCATGCCGACCTGCAGCTTGCCGAGCAATCAATTAATGAGTACTGTACATGGTAACTAAAATGTGTAGTAGTCTAATCAAATGAATGTGCAGATAGATGCGCACCAGCAAGCTGTAGCCGGTGACGTTGGCAAGGGAGGCGGCGAGCGAGGCGCCGGCGAGGGGAAGCTCGCCGAGATGGCCCACGAACATCACGGACACCAGCTGCAGAGCGCACCGGAGGATGCCGCTTGCCACCAGTGGCCCCGCCAGCCGCACAAGGCGTTTCACCTCCGCTGCCGCCACATTGGCATCGCCCTTCTCGGGTCCGGTGACGAGCAGGGGCTCCTCTACGCTCGGGTTCTGCATTCTTGTCAGTTCTAGCTGCTTGCTACAGCTGAGGATTGGAGTAACAAGATGGTGAGGAAGCAGCGAACGAGATGGAGAGTATTTATGGGAGCTAAAATATAATCTGTGGAAACAGCGTAGCAGCTGCATGAGATTTTGTTCAGTGCTTGACTGATGCTGATAGGTTAAGCGTGGCTGCCAAGCATCGACGTTTATGCACGAGGATTTTGGTCCTCTCGGTCAAAATGTGTCTGACGACGACATTAGACACTGACATGTTATGATTGAAAGAAACAGAGGTACTCCAAACAGCAAAATGACAGTATGACATGGAACTTGGCAGCCACGTCTGGCTTTGGGATAAATAAGCAAATCAATGGTCAAAGCAACGAATTGATTAACATAATATATAGCAGATAGGTACAAACAAGAAACTGAAGTGAATGATGAGAGGCTCTAGATCTTTAGTGTACATGTTAATAAGCACACAAAAAAACATAGATAGCAGCTTTTCAGCATACTCTTCAAACTATATTGCGACAACGTACCTGTTACTGTCTTGCAAGAGACAAGTTCTCGAGAAAACAGTGAGCATGACTGAAGAATTACAGAATTACTGTGTCCGTCGGCGAGCACCGTCCGGGACCTGAGCATGACCATGACAAACCTTTCTTGTCCAGTTGTGCTTATCACTGCAAGTTTTATTTCCCGAGCTTATATTGAGACAGAACATCACATCAACCATTAATTCTTTCAATGGTTAGCAGCTAAACTGAAATGATATATATGATTCCAAATGCTAGCAGAAAAATGGAATTAATTAAACAGAATGTTTCCATGCCTAACCAAATACAATAAGAAAGAATTGTAACACACTGTTTCGTCGAAAAGTTGACTATAATCCAATCATTCATTTAACGAGTAGTGCTCCAAACCCTTTTAAAAATCAGGTATTCTTTGCTATTGAACAGAGTGGATAATCTCATTTCGAAACGTCAGCAGCAACAAGAAAAGGTAGAAACTGGTAAATTTGCTAAATTTGTAGTGTTAAGAAAACTACTGTACAAACTCGAAAAGACAAGACAAACTCATAAATTCCAAGCCAATTCAAATATTAACTTGCATATTGAGTCGATAGTGTAAGCACAATTCAAACTTTTGATGACCAATCTTTACATTTGTCTAAGCACACACATAACCCAAAAGGGATATTGCATGCAACGGATAACTGACCGTGAGTAGCCTTTATAAGTGAGGTGAGCAGCTGGGCAGTTACGAACTTACGACTGATCAAGATGGAGTTGCCAACTGAGGATAATGAACATAGTGGCTGTTAGCCTGTTACAGTGTCACCAGACGTACCTAAATGAGGGGCCGGGGCCTGACCATGACAAACCTCTCTTCTCCATAACAGTAGAAGTTCTAAAGCTATAGCTTATGTTATGATCGAACATCACATGAACCATTAATTAATTCCATAAAATGATTAGCAGCTAGAGTGAAATGACAAAAACAGTTCCAAACAATTCAACACAAAGGCCTAATTATGACACAAAGGCCTAATTAAGTGTAACAGGCAGTGCTCCAAGCTCTTCTAAAAATCAGGTGAAGCTAGCAAATGAACAAATTGAGAGGATAACCGTCAGCTAGAACAAAACTTACAAACAAGTAACACGTGTAGATTTCTATAAGAAATAACTATTCAGCATTGAGAAGAGCACAAGATAAATCTTTTTTTTTTACTATAAGTCTGTAACTTAGGGGGGCGTTAGCCAGCCTGAACATTTTTATTTCCTTTATGCACTGATCACATAGATATATATACAGGGGGTAGGAGGGGGAAACATGGAGGTAAAGGAAAGATCAGGGTGGCTCAAAGGAGATACACCAGGCCCTCTCGGTATAAAACCTAATTTTTTTTGAAAAGGGTAGCCCGGCCTCTGCATAATTTGCTAACTAATACCTGGCTAAAAAACGCAAAGTCAATTCTTTAGTTCAAGAAACAGAGACATGAGGCAGGTAGATTTGCTAACTACTATGATACTATCTGCTTCACGAAGACCACTCCGAGACAAAAGCAAAATAATCCCCCAGTTCAAAAAAATAGAAATATGAGGCAGACCAGTTAGCACATCTTTCAAATTCACACCAAAATGACTTGTTATTTTAGCGTCAACACGCACGGTCCCTCCCATCAGCCTCAAAGCATATCAAAACAAGCACATATTTCATGGAACCACACATCAGCGAGACCTTCTTGATCATAACTCTATGTGCATCGACAAAGAAGCCAGCTTTGCTCAAAGTTAAAATTACAGCTCATAATGATAGCGATAGTTAAGGACATCAAGAAGTGTCAGCCATCAGTTGAAAGGAGAACCAATCACAGCATAATTAATTGGTTAGGGTCAACTGTCAACTCAGTATAGCAGTTCAGAACATTGACACTATTGAAAGGTCGCCAATATCAATCTTAAAGAGCTTGGACTTGTGCTTAACCATGCGGAGCGTGCCGCCTTTCTTCTTCCCGTTACCACCGCCACCGCCCTTACCGTGTACCACCTCGAGACCAGTGAACACAGCGAACCAGCGATCAGTAACATCCTCGAAGGCCAGATACCTGCAAGGCGCCCTGGTCTCAAAGAGCCTGACGATGCAGAACCTGCCGGAACCAAGGCTGACCATCTTTGCACGAGGATCCAGTGAGCTGAAACCATAGGGAACGGACCACTCCTCCGGCATGTGGTGGGCGTCGCCCCACACGAGGCTCCGCTCCGGCGGCTCCCCTTTAACGACGGCGGAGAGGTCAGCTGCGCAGGGGAGGCTGGGCCTAAGAGCAGAGGGGCCGAACCAGAGGCCGAGCTCCGGGACGTACTATGCCTTGTCGGCGAAGGGCAGGCACCAGTCGCCCGCCCAGCTCCAGGTGCGTGTCGCCGTATCGAAGCAGTAGGTGCCGACGTCGCCGGCGGAGACGCAGATGACCCGGTTGTCGAGCACCGCGGCCGCGTGGATGGTCGACGAGTAAGGCTTGTAGCCTGGCTCGAAGACGTAAGGCGGCAGCGGGAGCTCGTGGCGCTGCCAGGTCCTCCATGGGCCTTGGAAATGATCAAAACAGCGCTTGGAGACGAGGGCCTCGAACTGGGAGCTCCTGTCCGGCCAGAGGGTCTTCTCGATGACGTACACGCTGCCGATGCCGTCGCCATCGGGGAGATGGTGAGGGACAGCGGGTCCTCTTTGCGGGAGCCGAGGCCAGGCATGCTGACTGAACATCGGTGCTCGGCGTCGTAGCAGAAGACCTGCCCGCCGGAGTCGGCGAACAGCATATCGGTCTCGGAGAGAGGGAAGCAGTGCAGTCTGTGCTGATAGATCGGCTCCACCGCCAGGCACGGCGTCGGCCGCATGCTCGCCAGTGGCGCCGGCAGCCGGATGACTCCCATCTTCTTCCTCTCCGACGCCGCGAGGTCCCGCTGCTCCTGGCTCCTCTTCTTGCTGTCGAAGAGGAAAGGGTTTTTCTGCAGATGGTCTCGCCGTATGAGCCGCATGTCGCGGCCGTGGGAGGACAGTTCCTCCGGCGTGGCGTAGAAGAACTGGTTGCGGGACAGGTCGAAGCGACGGAGGGAGTATATGCTCTTGAGGTCGTCCCACGCCACCAGATTCACGAAACGACGGCCGCCGCTCATGGTTGAGTTCCGCCTGACCTCGCCACCGGCGCCGTCGTCCGTCGAGTCGATAGATGATAAATATCTTAGTAGTGTCGATCACTAAAACGAGATCACGTGGGGAACGGGGAGCGGAGCTCTCCCGCCTGTCGCCGCCGCTCTCGCCTCTCCGTGTGTGGCGTGTTCGTGCGAGGCGATGGGAAAAGACGGCCAGGGTAGGACTTGTGGGGGATCGAGGCCTAATCCCAAGCTAGGCTATATACCATCGATCTCATCCGTTGATATACAATCATACGCTTGGTGTACGGACACAATAATGGCCATGTAAATTTCGGAAAACATCTGGGAGTATTGAAGATTTTACATGACCAATTTGGCATGGTGCTGCTCCACATTAAGTCCGCACGCACATAGAAAGATCTGGATCCATTGTAGCAGGGGATGTCCCCAGTCGACGTGACACATGTCGCTGCTTGCAGCGGTATTCATCGACTCACAAAGACTGAAACTTATTTGAATCTAATGGTGGAGTCTCGGTGTGTCTTCGAGCGTGCACCTCGGCGGCGCTCGCGGTGTACAGGAAATTTTAGGGATCGTTTTGTATGTTTCTATCTTGAAGGTTTATGTCTGCAAAGTTTTCAAAACAACCATTTTCTGTATGTCTTTTACTTTCCACGTGTATTTGTTCGTGTAACTTGCTTTTCTATTAATGAAAAAACGTGGTTGATCTCCAAAAAAAGAGAGTTAACGGTAACATATTTTGGTGAGCTAGAAGTGCTAAATCAGAGAACCCATTAGCAAAAAGTAAAAGAAAAGCGGGTACAAGGTTCATAGGAAAATATAAAGCTACGTATACAAAATCGTAAATGCAATGATGACCATCAGAAGTGCTATCTATCATACTGGAATTGGCTTCACAATTCTGTTTCTGAAAGACAAGGATTCTCCTGAGTTCAGTACAAAGGCGGTAACTGAGATAAAAACTGGTCCAAGACAATGTAGCTTGCAAAAGGTACAATACAAGCAAAATTTATAGTCATAATACTAGAATTTCCGTGCCTCGAGCAAACAATATTTTCAATAGCACAGTATGTCCTGGTTGCTGCCAAACCCTGTCTATTGCAGCCTTGCAGGCATTAGTATATACTACTTAGTCTTCACCTTCTCAGGTTGACGAATTGCTGCACATATCCTCTTCCAGCTCCTTGTAACGATCAGCAAGGGTATCACAACCCATGAACTGTTTGCGCCGATGAAATACGCCCAGAAGTAGAATGGACTGACCCAGAAGTTGAAGCCGTCCAAGTAGGCGGTAGCGAAGTAGACAATGCATCCGTAGAGGTGACCGAGAGACACTGTGAACTGGAGGATATGGCTGTAGGACTTCTGGGATGCAATAGCATAGCTGCAACCAGAAAATTTGTGGTAAGACACAATATTAGATATTTCTTCATTAAATTCGGAACAGCAGTGGGCTATTACATCATTATTTATATATAGCAGCTTGGCTACAGACTTGTACTAGACAAGAAGAAACTGAGCCTGCCATATTTTTGCAAACAAGATCTTACTGAAAATGCTGGGAGAAGACTATTAAGACATTCAGAAGAAGTTCTGTACGTAGAAATTGTGTTACTGCCTTTTCTTGCTCTGTTCTACGGTTGAAGCGATTTAAATCTAGACAAATCGAAATCCAAAACCGCTGGTTTGTTTGCGCATTTAATTACCAAACATATACTGTAGATTAATTCAACCATAGCTACTGTCTGGGAAGAACGTCAATCTGTAAAATCATATTGTTGTCAGATTTTGTAAAATTAATACAAAGCATTAAGTTGATGGAGCTTGTAAGTAAGCATACCCAGTTTCTGTTAAAAATATGTTTAAAATGCAGTGAACATATAACATACAACTACCACACAAGAAACAAGCAAGCTTCCGCTACTGCTGCTGCTGTTTATCTAAGGTCTCAAGAATGAAGAATAGACGTACACTGCAAGCAGAGATGCAGGGCCTTCCAGCAGGACCGTGATGACTTCGACGGTGACAACGACGGTGTCCCTAGCGACTTACCTGGAGTCACCCTTGCTATATTCCTTCACTACTTGTCAGCTCAAAGAGATCAAACTCCAGAACAGAAAATTCACTTGGAGTAACGAGCGTGACTCCCCTACCTTGGTCAAACTAGATCGTGCCTTCTGCAATGCCAGCTGGGACCTCGCCTTCGGAAAGCATATTCTAAATGCGATGTCTTCTAATCTGTCTGACCATTGCCCGTTGATGCTCTCCAACCAGAGCGGCCCGCGCCGCCCTCCTTCTTTCCGGTTTGAGAATTTCTGGACTAAGATGCCGGGGTTTCAGGATACTGTCAAGGCTGCTTGGGAGGAGCCGACATCGCACACCCAGCCTGTTCATGTGTTCAATCACAAGTTGAAGCACACCGCCAGAAAGCTGCGCGCTTGGAGTAGGAGTCTGTTCTCTGACCATAAGTTACAGTTCATCATGGCTCTTGATGTGATTCTCCAGCTGGACGTGGCCCAAGATTCCAGGCCCCTTTCTTCTGAAGAGAAGGCCCTTCGTGCTGGACTTAAAAGGAGGGTGATGGGTCTTGCTGTTCTAGAGAGAACTCGCAAGAGACAGGCTTCGAGAATCAATAATCTGAGGGAGGGGGACGCCAATACCAAGTTTTTCCATATTCGCGTCAACTCGCGCCGCAGGAAGAACCATATTCAGAAGCTCAAGCATAATGGTGGATGGATCACATCGCATGAGGACAAGGCCAATTTAATCTTTGAACATTTCTCTCAGACTCTGGGACGGCCGCCCCCGCGAAATTTGGATCTCAACTGGACTGCAATCAACCCGCAGACTGCCGAGCTGGAGGACCTTGCTCTTCCTTTCTCATTCGATGAGATCAAGGACACAGTTGAGGATATGCCGGCTGACAAAGCTCCGGGACCAGACGGCTACACTATGGCCTTCTTCACGTCTTGTTGGGATATCATCAGTCATGACCTTGCGCGTCATGGATGCCTTCTCGGAGCTAACGATCAACAACTTCCACATCATCAACTCTGCAAATGTTGCTCTTCTGCCAAAAAAGGATGGGGCCGACGCACTCTCTGATTTTCGCCCTATCAGCTTGATCCACGTGATTCCCAAGATCATCGCCAAGGCAATGGCCCGTTGCCTAGCTCCCAAGATGAACGACCTTGTCTCCCACTGCCAGAGTGCTTTCATCAAGACTAGAAGCATCCATGACAACTTCATGTACGTGCGGAACACGGCTAGGCGGTTACACAGAAACCACACTCCTATGCTACTTCTGAAGCTGGATATTGCGAAAGCTTTTGACTCTATGCGCTGGGACTACCTCCTCGACATCATGCAGCGTCGGGGTTTCCCGCCTAGGTGGCGGGCCTGGATGGTTATCCTTTTCTCAACGGCTTCCTCGCGCATTCTCCTTAATGGCACCCCGGGGTTGAATATTCTTCATGGTCGGGGACTTAGGCAGGGGGACCCTCTGTCCCCCCTCCTCTTCGACATCGGCATTGATCCTCTAAGCAGAGCCCTCGAGCTGGCCACCGAAGCTGGGTTACTGCAGCCCATCCCGGACAGAATGGCGGCGCTGCGTGTTTCCCTCTACGCCGACGATGCTGTTATTTTCTTGGTCCCCTCGGCAGATGATATCTCCAACCTCGCCGCTACCCTGCAGAATTTTGGCGCTGTTACGGGTCTGTCCACAAATGTCGCCAAGAGCTCCATCTCCCCGATTCGATGCTCAGAGCTAAACCTCCAGGAGATTCTCGCTGATTTCCCTGCCTCGGTCACTCAGTTTCCCATCAAGTACTTGGGTCTGCCGCTATCCCTGGGTAGGCTTCGCCGTGCTGATCTACAACCGTACATCGACAAGATCGCCTCCCGCCTTCAACCTTGGCAAGGAAAGTTCATAAACAGGGCGGGTTGCACGGTGCTGGTCAAATCCGTCCTGTCTTCACTCCCTATTTTTCTGCTGACGGCAATCAGGGCTGATAAGCGCACGCTCAAGGCTTTTGATAAGCTATGCTGTGGCATGCTTTGGAACAATAGTGAAACTGTGAGCGGGGAAAATGCAAGGTCAGCTGGGATAAGGTCTGCCGCCCTAAGCAGCTTGGCGGTTTGGGGATCCTAAACTTGGAGAAGTTCTCTAGGGCGCTCAGGCTTCGTTGGTTGTGGTATGAGTGGACTGCTGAAGACAAACCTTGGGTGGGATCAGAAACGCCAAACGATGACATGGACAGGTGTCTGTTCAATACGGCTACTAAGGTCACTGTGGGGGACGGCCACAAGGCTTCTTTCTGGGGTTCATCTTGGTTGGATGGCCTCTCTCCGAAGTCCATTGCTCCCGAACTCTTTGTGGCTTCTCGCCGTAAGAACAGACGCGTACACGATGCCCTTCTGAATTTCAACTGGATTTCGGACCTATCTGTGGACAACTTCACGACAGAGCATATCTCCCAGTATTTCCACCTCTGGGACCTGATTCAGGAGGTGACCCTCACGCCGGGAACTGCTGACACCATCATGTGGACCTTGACAAGCGATGGGAACTATACGACAAAGTCTGCCTATAAGGCCCAGTTCATCGGCGCCAACCCATGCTCTTTTGTGAACATCGTTTGGAAGGCTTGGGCCCCTCCCAAGTGCACCTTCTTCGCTTGGCTGGCGGTGCAGAACAGACTTTGGACCTCTGATCGCCTCGCTATTAGGGGATGGCCACACCAACCCACCTGCCAACTTTGCAGGTGTCAACCTGAGACGGCTAGGCACCACCTGTTCGAGTGTTGCTACTCCAGACGGATTTGGTGCGATGCCGCGGCTTGGTTGCAGTGTCCGGACCTCATGCATGACTTGGACATGACTAGGACTACGGTGCGCGATTACTGGCAGGCCATCTCCGAGACGACTTCGGTTTCTCGCAAGGGTCTCAAGACGGCGATCATCCTCATTACTTGGGAGATTTGGAAGGAACGCAATGCACGTATTTTCAACAACAGATTTACTATGCCAACGGTGCTTTGGCAACGCATCAAAGACGAGGAAAGGAACTGGATCCTTGCAGGCGCAAGGAAGCTGGCGGAGCTGACGGCTTCTTGAAGAAATGACGATATTTCTTTCTGAGAGAGTGGATGGAATAGGCTGATACGGTGTTTCGTTTTTTACCGCTTTCTAGTTTTTACTTTGGCCTCGGCCGAGTTGTGTTTGCTCCTTCTATATTAATATAAAAGGCAAAGCTTTTGCCTTCGTTTCAAAAAAAAAAAATTCCTTCACTGCACAACACGTATGAGAGGATTCTTGCTTCACTGGTCTGAAACTGAAGCTAAAAACAGAGTGTTGTGCCAACGGAAAAATGGAGACTCACTGGATTCATCGAAGTAATTGGGGTTGTCCTTGGTGATGAAGCCGGGAGTGAAGAGGTAGGGTCCCTCCATGATCAGATGGGTGAGGCCGGTGAACGCCCACCAGCACATGAGCAGGCGGTCAGCGCGGGACAGCCTGCTGCCGCACCTCCCTGTGAAGGAACGAATCCCAAGACGTGAGCTGACGGCCGTCGGGTCCATTGCGAGATCGAGAGGAGGAAGGTACTACCGGAGAGGAGCCAGACGGCGGCGAAGACGAGGAGGGAGGTGCCGAGGTAGGGCCCGAGGATCTCGAGCTGGGTGAGGCGCTGTGGCACGTACCCTGGGAGGTCTAGACTCGCCGGCGAGTAAGGGTGGGCAGCCATTGCCGCCGCCGGATCGAGCTGGGAGCTGGAGGGAAGTCAGTAGTCAACGAACGGGACTGTAAGGATGGATGGTGGATGGGATCGTCGCCGTGGTGCGCGCCAAATTAAGAACCAGTTTTGTAATCCAGAGTACACATCTGAGTCATGTGCATTTTTGACAAACCAGAGTCATGTGCATGTTGGGCTCAGATGATTAATCTACTCCAAGATAATGAGACATCACCATCTGCGACAAAGAAAATCATTCTTCTTCTTCTTTGAACCTTGAAATCACCATCATGTGCTCTCAGTCTCTCACTCATGTCCGATACATAAGATTTTGAAGGTGATTTTCGAGTAAAAAATATAACATAATAGCGAAACTGTTGTGCTAACGGGCTGTCAGACTGTTTTCTTTTCGCCAACAGTCGAATCTCTGCATGTGTTCTGTGATCCGCGCTGAGTGCAGCGACGAGAGAACAGAGCCGACCGGGTTTTGAACCTTTTTTAATCCGATAGCGGTTTATTATTTGAATGTCTCTTTGCGGCAGGTGTGTTCGTCCCCATATGTGCTGTCTGTAGTTGCTTTTCCACTTGGATCGTCTCGTTCATAGCAATTATTGAAGATTTGGTAAGGCTGTTGGTGTGTATTTTTGGTAGGTTTTGTTCGATTATAGTGTGGTGCTTTTGACTTTTTAGGTGGAGAGAGGTGGGAGCGGAGGAACAATTTTCGGTAGAATCTAAAGCCATGGCTATTTTTCTTAGCGTTGTCTTCTGAGATGTTTTCTGCTATGTGGTGTCTTTGTTCTTTTTCAGTGTGATGTTTTCCGTTGTCCTCCAGAATGACCATCGGCACGTCTGCTACGAGTGGTTTCATAGCCTAGAGCCACCGCGTCAACAGTCCTCTCGAGCACAACTTCAAGCTCAAAAATTAACTATAAATACTAGTTAGCGTGCACGTGCAACGCACGTCTCCACAGAATACAACAAAATTTACGTGTGTATGCAATGTTTTCTTGAACCAAATTTAAAATCATTCCTAAAATGATTTCTAAAATGGTGTTACGTCATAATTGTTACCTCTGTTTCAAAATATAAGACGATTTGGTAGAGTAAAATGGCGTACCAAAACATCTTATATTTTAGAACGAAGGTAGTACAATTCAAGCTCTACTTAGCTTGCGTAAAAAACTTAATAGTCACATTCGAATTCTAAGAACTTTCCATTTTGAAAATAAGATGACATACTTCTCACACAGATGAATTATATCCAAAGCGATTCAACCTTTCAGATTTCATCAGAGTATTTGTTTCATCCAGATAATTCTCTAATAATAGTCCAAGATTAATGACTTAAGAAACATAATCGCACTCAAATGTCCATTCCGACTACTTAAACCCACCGGTATTGCTCTCAGCTTGGTTCCTATTAGCATGACAAGTTCGTATACTTATTAATCGAGGTTGCGCCTCTAGCTACGGGGTTGTACATAAGCAACCTCTACCGTCGCTGTCTGTAGCAAGCTATGGTTCATACTAACCAATCACATTCCTCTCATGTTGCTATCAACTCCACTAAGCACTCTTCTCCACCAAACAATCTACACGAAAAAGCTCACTGATAATTACTATTCTAACAAAATCAGAATAACATTGTCTCAAATATATAAGCAATATGAGATTTGTGCTTGCGAACTAATTAGATTATATAAGTAAAGCTTACCACTGCAATAGGAGTGATCTGAGGTGGTTAATATAATATAAATCTCGAGAGTTTATCCATCTATGAGGTGGTAACATCCTCATTTTAAATGCACCTATGGATAACATGGACCTGTAATTGAAACCAGCTGCATTTTCTATATTGGCTCGGTACATATTGTCAAGCCATAGAGAGATTTTAATCCTGCTGCATAAATGACGATGGAATAGGTGATTGTTGGGATGTGATTCACACACACGCTTGCATCAGAGATTGTTGGCTCTGTTCAGAATTTACATATTAAGCTGCACATTTTGAAAAGCTTCGAGGAATACAAATATGGATAAATGTATGCTAAGTATGATTGGCAATTGTGTACCAGGCTACTCCATGAAAAAATATAGGATCTTCATAATACAAGTTTTAAAATCCTACATATGGAAAAGGATCAGGAGTAGTGGTTAACCAATTTTAGGTTTTGAAGTTCAGATTACCATTATTAAATTAGTTTATCGATGCAATAACTTGTTTCATTAATACGTTGAATCTAAGACTCGAAAGGAAATGATTAATATTTAGAAGATGCTCGAACTGTGCAATCCTGACCACTTTTACCATGATAATCAGAGGTATAAAAGGGAGCAAACATCATTTACTGAACCTGGCAGCCTGCCGAATAAGCTAGAAAAAACCTTAAGCTTCAGAGTATACCTACGATGGATGCAACAGCTTGCGCACTGGATGGCGACACAGGCACCAGCAACCAGCGGCAGATGAGAGCTGGTGTGCGGGTGCGGAGGGTAGGAACGACGGCGGCTGTTGCTTGCCAACAGATTGGTGGTTGAGTGGTTGGGGGCGACGATATCTGCTTGGGGCGGAAGAATCAGTTGGGACGACGGAAGGGTCTGGCCCTCTGGCTCTGGCTGCGTCTAGGCCGTGGCGTCCGCGTGATGAGTGGGTCGGCGGCCGTGACGTCCAGAGCGTGCCGCCCGCATGAAGAATTGGGCGCTGTCATCCTGGCGAGGATCTGGGTGTAGTTGAAGGCCTCAGTGTGGGGCTTGCTGACCTTGGCGGCGGCGAGTAGGAGGTGGCGGACGAAGCTGGCGAGGAGGCGGCGCTGCCCGCAACTTTACTGACAGGCGCATGGAGGGACGGGGCGCTGCCGGGAGGCGCCCGGGGCGGCGTAGGGTAGGACGGCAGACGGCGCGGGTAAGGCGTCATGGGCAGGATCAGAGTACAGGGCAGCGCGAGCTGGGTGGGGAGGCGAGGATTGGCGGCGGCGCTGATGTGAGATTTGTTTTGCCTTCCGTTTTCTTTGCAGGGAGCGGAGAACGCGGGCGGAATATTTCGCCGCCCGGCAGAGTTTTCGTCCGCTCTCTATATTTGCTAAGTGCACGCAGGTAGAAGGATTCGATCGATATTAGCGGTTGGATTTAATCAGGTGGGGCTGATCCGGTGGTGTAAGTCTGCCTGTGTACGGTGTTAGGGTGTATTTAAGGAAGAAAATGTTCGCTTGTTTAATACTCCCAGGTAGAAGGATTCGATCGATATTAGCGGTTGGATTTAATCAGGTGGGGCTGATCCGGTGGTGTAAGTCTGCCTGTGTACGGTGTTAGGGTGTATTTAAGGAAGAAAATGTTCGCTTGTTTAATACTCCCTCCGTTCGGAAAAGGAAGAAAATGTTCGCTTGTGTGCTAGATACATCTATTTTAGTGATATCCTTTTCCGAACGGAGGGAGTAGTAGTATAGATGAAACCCAGCTTTATATATCAAGTTCCGGCTTAATCCTCTTAAGCTTTACTGCTTCAGAAATAAGCATAAGTAAACAATCGTGGCAACAAGAATTTGATTACGAATTCCAGTAACCAACATATACATTTGTATAAATAGATTGGACCCAATTGCAAAATGGGAATACATTTAGGAAGTATGGCACATGCTTCTACGTAGCAGTCAACCACACTATCCAACATATGTCTAATTTCACCTGATCTCAAATGGAATATAGTGAGAAGTATAACTACATAGCCATTAAATATCTTTCGTCATTTTCAGATCGCAGACACACTGGAGCATAAGTTTAATCCGGGTGTTAAACTTGCATATCCAGCCGACAATGTAAACTGCAAATATTTAGTCGCTGGTACATATAATTATCACACGCACAGATAACACGCCTACGTCTGTAGGCTACCCATGGTTACCCTGCAATGGCACATACAATGCGAACAGTAAAAAATGATCAGTGTAACATTTTAACTTACTTTTACAACTGTATTGCCACACGATCTCTGGTGATATCCTGCTTGAGACAATCTGCTGCTGACCAGTGGCACTCGATATGGCCTTGGGCCGCTCAGGAAAATGAACATTGCTGGCAGTTACAGTTTCTTTAAGACAGAAAACGATCTAGGACCAGAACCTGAAAAAGGAGAGACCTCTCTTCTCCTTACCAGTACTAGTTCACATTCTTGTACATCGCATGAAGAACTAGTTAATTACATCATATGTTTAGCAGCTAAAGTGAAATGACAGATGGACCAGAAGAAAGTGTAATTATAACAGAACGTTTCGGCACTGAACCAGATGGGAAATGGATTAATGTAATGAATTGCAACACAACATTTCGCTGAAATGTTGGACCAGAATGCAACCATACCATTCAATTTAATAAATAGTACTCCAAGCTCTTTCAACAAAGTGAAATTAGCAAGTGAACAAATTGAGGGAATAGTCTGCTACATTTAAGCTACTAGCTAAGACTGCATACAATGATCTCCAAGAACAAGACAAAGGTTTTCACTAGTATACATACAGTACCAAAGGGACTCCCAGAAGCCGGAATGTTCAACCAAGCGAGTTCTTCAGCAAATGTTAAGGCCAAGAACTGTAACCCATTTCATTATTTGACGCGGTGGATATACTCGGCACGCCAGAAGGGTGGCAGTGGGCTGCGCAGGTCTGTGTGCCCGACGAACGGGCTGGAACAATCTTGGAGAAGGCAACAACAACAGAGGTAGAGGCTGCAAAAGAAGCATTCGACCAAAGTTCAAAGAATCAGAGAAAGAAAGCTAAACGACTAATGTATATCACTTATATATTGCACTTCGATTCAGTTGACCTCTGAAAGCTGAACCGCTAATGATCTAACTGTACGAATTGATTTTTTTTACTTTTAAGATGTTAACTGAATGAGCTGACGATGTCAGTGCCAAGATGCAAAGTATAAAGTACCATTAGTTAGCAAAGGATTCAACTTACGAGGATTCGAAGAAGCCACCAAACCCAGGACCCAAAGAAGCTGCAGGTGGTACCAGACCCCACTTTCCAGGGCCTCCCCAAACTGGTCCTCCTGGCCCATATGGATCCATTACGCCAACAGAAGCTGCTGCTGAATGCTAACCACAGCTTCACAATAACTCAACAAGGACACAATTTTTTTTCAGAGAACAAACCAAGACTTGATGCAGATATTGGAGGTTAAGAATTTATAGATGTACAGTGAGCTAGTAGCTCTTCATGCAACCGCCGTTCCATGGATCACCTTCTACAGTTACACGCTGGTCTATGTTCCAACTACTATTCTGAATTCTATGCATCTTGCCTTAAAAGGGACTTGTTTGAGCGTACACACCGCACCAAAGAGAACAGAAATCCAATATCAGGTGAAGATACTTATTGATCGATCGCCAGTTCATATAGCAGTCACACGTACTAGATCAATTAATCTGGATGCTCAAGTCAGTTTTACACTTTACTTTTGTATTCTGAAGCAAATGATCAGAGTGACTCCCAACTTCCATATTCTGCAGCAAATGATCAGAGTGTATCTAGTGGTGATTCATAAATGGTGACTTTGAAATTTAGCATCAACACGGACAGTAGGCACTTTAGCCTAAAAGGGTGCCAAGACAAGCACAAATTACATGCAACCACATAACAGTCAGAGCTTCTGATCTTAACTTCATGTACATGAACACAAAGATAAGAAGCCAGATGCTCATACTTTATCAAGTTCATAGATATTCCAGGTCTTGAGGATACAACAGCTAGGCCGTTAAGACGCACCACTTCAGCCATGAGCCATCAGATGAAAGGCGACGCATTCACGGCATAACCTTCTACTGCCGTAAAGAAGGTGTGCGGAACAACAGTCTGTTTGAGGCAAAGTCCATTCAGACGGAGGCCTTGGCCACCACGATGGAAACTGTCAACTAATTTGCCATCACTGTCAACATGAAGTAGCCACCGACCAAAGCTGACCAGCAAGAGCACGTCACCATCCCCAGAAACGACGTTCATAGCCCAATAGCCATCACAGCCTTCAAAGCGCCCACTGATTTCTGCAACAGGCAATTCAATTCGGTACTTGAAGCCCCAAACCTCGCTTTCGTAGTTCTGCAACACCCATATATCAACAATTTCCGTTCGAACGTCGCGGCTATAGATGCCGAGTGTGCCATCAATCTCAAAAATGCATGAGCCGCTTGGAGCAACTGGAGCACGCATTTGCCGGAACGTCTCAGCTATGGTGTCGAATACTATCACAGCCTGACACTGCGATGTGTACCAATGAAGGTTATCACGGAGCAGGGCAGGTAGGACCAACTCCAAGTAGGGCGGTGCGGTCTCCGGCCAGCCGATGTACCTCGGTGGCAGGCCGGAGCCCAATGCGCAGACATAGCATCCAATTCGACCTGCAGGAAGCAGATCTGTGGGCATCCACGTCCTCCGATGCAGTAACAGCCGGTACTCGCCTGTGGGGCGGTGTGAGTACAACCCCATGATGCTCAAGTTCAACGCCATACCGAGCGGTGCAAGCTGACGAGTGGCCAGGTTACAGATGGAGAAGCGGGTGTCAACAACGTCATACCTGACGAGGACGAGGAGGCCGTCGCAGGAGGCCTGCGGATACAAGACCTTGTCAAGCCGGGCGACGGTATGGAGCTGGTCGTCGGCGGCCCGGTGGTCGAAACCGTCGAAGGTGAGGAAATTACGGCCGACGGAGATGATGGGGAGGAAAGGCTGGCGATCGTGGTGGACCAGGAGGAAGCTGCGGGTGGAGGTGACTCCGCGCCAGGCGCGGCAGACGGCGCGGCAGCGGAGGAGAGATTTTGGGGGTAGGCGGACGAGGATCTCCCAGATGACGATCGCATCCGGGAGGTCGCGCTGGAGAGGCGGCCCTTCTGCTGCACTGGCGGCCTCCGCCATGGTCGCCGGTTGGGTGCTCCACTGCTCCGTGCTCGCGATCCGTCCCACGAGCAAAGCAAGAGGAGCGGTTGACTTGTGGTGGCGCCAGCCGAGCGGACGAAGCCAGGTAGGTCTTTCGTGGGGAAATAGGAATGGACATGGGCTGGGCTTTAGCCCAGAACGAGACCATTAGTGACCTGATGCAGATAATATTTTGTACTACCTCGAAAATAAAAAAACTATTCTGTGCACGTATACTAAGCAGTAAGCACATGTCATGCTCTTGGTTAGAGATGCCATGATCTTTTCTCTATTTATTTTTAAATCCATAAGGATTCCCACAATTTTCTATCTGTTTTTTTCATGCAGCATGCATTCTATTCACTTAGCCCAAATTGTACGTCGAGTTTCTTAACCATTTGTCCCCAGGTATCCTCCTTTTGGTTTTCTATCGTTATTTTTTACCCTATTTCATGTTTTTCGTCGGTTAATGTGAGGTTTTCTTAACTAAGCTGTCTGCTTCAACTACACTCCAGCTACTAAATCCATTGATCTTATTTGTATATTGTTTTTGAATGCTCATAACCTCACATTCGATGAAACAAAGAAAACTACCAAACTACCATATCAACAATCTATAGCTCTTATGACCAATCGCAAAATTCCAGCCGGCATGTTGGAAACACTGCAAACTTGCCTACTATATTCTCCTGTTCTCCTCTGGTTCTCGGATTACCGATCAAAATACAACAATGGTGCAACCGGTGCAAAAGCAATCAATAAACGAGTTTCTGTTAGGTTGCACTAATCAGTGAAAGAAATATAGAAGATCGTCCGCATGCATACGGTGTTGCTGACTTGCTGCAATCCTTGTTCGTTCACATTACCATGGAAGCACTGACCGATCTTGTACACATACGGAGGAGAGAACTAGGAAGTATGACCTGAATACTATTTTCTATCAGAGCATGCAGACATTCAGGAAGAAAATATTCAGTTAAGTGTAGAGAATTTCGGGACCTGCAGACATTCAGAGAGCATGTATGTCCATCTCTGTGCAGAGCCTGCCCTCCCTGCCCACCTTCGCGGTCGAGCGCAGTTCACAATGGGATCCCTGTCGATGAACAAGAGAAGGGGGAGCCATGACGGATTTGTTGATGTAGCTGGTGTTGGGGATGAGAGAAGGGTGGTGGATCACGGGCGCTGTAGGGGGTTCAAGCAGCTCCTCACCACCATATTCAGTGGTGGCACGGGGACGGTGAGGTCAGATACGGCATCATCTCTGTCCAAGCGGAGTTGTCTTCTCAAAGCCGCCGTGTCGTCACATTGTAAGGAGTTGTCAACTCTCGTTTCAGATGACCGAGGTATGTTTAATCAAGGTGATAAAGTCAGTCGACAGCGTAAACTGCAAATATTTTGTATGTATATTTATCACACGCGCAGCAAATGCCAAAAGGGACATGCATGATACATGATGACTAGCCTACAAGTGATGTGAGCAGCTTAGCAATTGCCCTGCAATGGCACATAATATGTGCAGTAACAAAATGATCAGAGTGACATTTGAACTTATATTTACAACAGTGGTACTCCGCTTGTTATATCGAGAGGAAAAAAAAGTAGCATTGCTCACAGTTACAGTTGATGTTACGCTGCCTGTGGAGGAACAAAATCTGGGATCTGATCCTTACAATGATATATTGATATAGATAATCACAAATAATGCAAAGACAGAATTACAACAGAACATTTGAATGCCTAGCCAAATGCAATGGATTCATGAAGAAGAATGAATTACAATAGAACATTTCACTGAGAAGTTGACTAGTGCAATAACTCGATTTAACAAACAGTGCTCCAAGCTCTTCTATAAATTAATGTCCTAATTTCAGCATCAGCTAAAAGGAAACCAATGTATATTTGCTAAATCCTTAGTATTAAGAAAACCACTGGATAATCTTTAAAAGGGAAGAAAACCTCGATAAAAGCAAAGTCTATTCTTCAGTTAAAAAAAACAGAGACATGATGCACATGAATTGGCAAATATTTCAAACACTGACCAAAAAGACTTCATAAATTTAGCTTCAACATGCCCTGTAGCCTCTTCGGCCCAAAAAGATATTCAAACAAGTATAAATTTCATGCAACTATGCAAAACAATCAGAACGTCTTAATCATAACCTTACATAGGGTGTGGATTTCGTACAACAAAACTCTGCCCCTAACTTTTCCGAGCCATAAATCCCTCATTTGGTTCAGATAACTCATCTACCCATATATGCCACATTTTTTTTCCTAGCAAGAATATCAAGTGCTTGCAGAACAAATATAACCATGTCTGCTAATGGAGTCTCGCTATAATAGTAATCTCCATAGCTAACAAGATGCAATGGATTAGTGAAGAAAAATGAACTATGGTGCAAACAATTTATTGGTGCTCCAAGTTCTTCTAACAATCAGCTAAAACATAACAATTTGCCATATTTCACCGTCAGCTAGGAGAAAAAACACATGTGGGTTGCTAGATATTGAGCATTGAGGAGACCACCAGGTGATCTCCAAGAAAAAAGGAAGACATCGATAGAGTTCGATAAATACATAC
The DNA here is from genome assembly GCA_947311845.1 of Poa pratensis. NCBI lineage: Eukaryota > Viridiplantae > Streptophyta > Magnoliopsida > Poales > Poaceae > Poa > Poa pratensis. Next base: position 45,444,546 of record CAMZMU010000058.1, read on the forward strand.
ATGACGCAGGTACAAGATTGCTAACTAGTACTACTAACAAGACCACTAGATAAAAATGAAAGTCACTTCTCCAGTTTAAGAAAATTGAGACATCAGACAGATTACATGGCACACATTTCAAACAAACACCAAAATGACTTGGTAATTTCAGTATCGACAAACACATTAGTTTCTTTAGCTTTGAAAGTGTTTCGAAAAAACTTCTAGCAAGCGCATAGTGGACCCAGCTCATACACACTGCAGATCATGAAGATACAGACATGTAGGTCACTAAAAAGCAGTAGCTCATCAACTGCATTCAGATGAAAGGCGAAGCGTTCACAGCATAACCCTCTTGTGTCGGAAAGAAGGTATGCGACACTAGAGATTGTTTGATCCGTAGCTGAGTAGAAAAGATGCCTCTGTGACGGATTCTAGCAACCAACTTGCCATTGATGTCAACGTGAATTATCCAGTTATGAAATTTGACCAGCAGGAGCACCTCACCATACCAAGACGTGGCCTCCACACACCAAGGATTGTGAACAAATTCTAGTTGCATCCCGAGCTCCGCAAGCGGCAATTCCACCCTGCACTTATAGGTCCATGTCTCGCCTTCATAGTTCTGCTCCTGCAACACCCAAATATCAATGTTTTTCTCTCCCTCAACGAAACTGGACATACCCATCATGTCATCCATTTCAAACAGGTAAGCATAGCCAGGAAGAACAGGAGCACGCATCTGTCGAAATAACTCAGATGTGGTGTCGAATGCTATTGTCTTAGAGGTGTGGCCTATGCACCAATGGAGGTTACCACGAAACTGCACAGTTTTGAAGACGTAGTAGTAGTAGCACTTTTGAGCATCATATTTGTACTATAGCTGGGGCAGCGGAGGAGGGGTTTGGGGGGGCAGGCGGACGAGGATCTCCCAGATGACGATCTCCTCCGGGAGGTCGCAGTGGGGAGGCGTAGATCCTGCTCTTGCGGCCTCCGCCATGGACTCCGGCTGGGAGCTCATCCTGGCTCTCGATTAAGGCTGGCAATCGGGTCGGGTTTCATCAGGTTGACCTCGGCCAGACCCATGCCCGTTTACTTATCGGGCGGACAGCTTGCCCACGACCCTGCCCATCGGGTCGCTAATCAAACCCATGCCCAGACCCATCGGGTGATCAGACCCATCGGGTGCCCATCGGGTCAGACGTTCACGTTCGCAAATGAATGAAATGCTTGGCCCAGTTGCTTCTCGCTTGCACCTGCATGTAGCCCATGTACGGGATGTGGCATTGGGCTGGCAGCTTTTATTTCTTTTTCTCATTTCTTACTAGTATGTGACTGTGTATGTACGCATTAATTAAATACGTACACATCAGTCTTTCTCAAAAGTATACCTTTCTTACCGAAGGACCCACATGTCAGCTAATCGGGCGACCCATCGGGTTGCCTACGGGTAAACTTATGTACCCATACCCTGCCCATTACTAATCGGGTCGCCCATGGGCAAGACCCATAGATGAAGATAGCGACCCACATTAGGGTCGGGTGCCCATGGGTCAAATTGCTGGGCTTACTCTCGATTCGTCCGGAGTGGTGGTGGTGGAGTGGTGACGGCGGCCACGAGAGACGAATGGACGAATGGTGCGTGCGGTCTGGTAGGAATAAACTGGGACCTCCATTTAGCCTGCACTATGTGAAACGGGCCTGGTGGGCCGGATTCGTCGTGGGCAGCATTTGGAGTACTAGCATCGTGACAGACTCGCAGTCAAAATGAGAGCCATCCCCATTTTTATCTATAGCTGAAGTTCTTCTAAGAAAAAATATCTATAGCTGAAGTCTTGCAATGTTTTGATCAATGTACAGTCTAAGATAACACGCTATAAGCCTGTTATTTGTCCTAAGAAGTACAGTACTATATCTATAAATTCCAGACTTGTGAATTGTACTATGGATAAGAATTCTGAACTCATGGATTATTTCCTCTTTTCTCTGGTGCGAGATTTTTTGCTTTTATGTGTCACAGTTAGCAAGTTTTTGTGAAATAATATGTATGTGTTTATTGTTGTGGCTGCTTTCTGAACTGAAGTTTAAGTTTGGTGCCTCTCTAGCTTGTGTTGTATGATCAAACTCTGGCTCAAGTTCTGCGCTTGTTTAATCAGTTCACAACCCAAGTAAACAGCTGGGACCATTGGAAAGTAGTAAGAGTAGGTAGAAAATTCAAAGTGCCCTTCAATTGCTTCATTTTCCATGTGACTTGCTTCGGTTTTGCTTAATAATATTCTTGCAATGCAACTATTGTTCTACGCCTCAACCGCAGAAATGTTCCTCTGTAATACATATCACCTTTTTTTCCAGCTGTCGAAATACATTTTTCAGGTCTTATTATGTGTTACAAAACATGATAAAGGAAAACCTGCTAAATTATTGTGAAATGCTACACGTTTCAGGAGCAACTATAAAGAATGTTAGTGATACTGGATGCTTGTTTTGCTGTACTTCAGGCAGAAGCTTCTGCTAAATTGCTGGAGTTATTGAACCCACTTACCAGAAACATATTTCTCGCAGATGTGAAGGTATGAATTCCAACTAACAATGAACTTGCTCTTTTGGAGTCGTGTTGTTTGTACAGAACGGGAACCGCAAACTGAAGCACATTTCTCTTTCCTTGACACTACAGAAAAGAAACGTAGGAGGAAACCTAAAGGAGATATTCAGTAGCCTAACAACTGCTGAAGTGGTTCTGAAGAGAAGGTAATTACTTTCTGTGCTGGCGACGTCTTAAAATTATAAAATGTTTTCACTAAATGTTTTGCAAAAAAAAAAATCCATCATGTGCTGCCTGCTGACATCTCTGTTCTGAAGACTTATGCTGAGTCATCTACATGTTCGGAAAACATTGAGAAGCTGTGCTTCATTTTTTTAGTTAATGTCATTCATATCCATTACCATCATATGAATATAAATGATAAGACATTGCTGCCATTAAATAATTAAACTCCCTCATATGTGTCTGCCAACTTCCTCTGGGACAATGTAAAGCATTTAGGACTTCCCATCGAAAGCTGATGTTGCTACTTCTTGAGACAATATGCACCTTGTACTCGGTTGTTTTATAAAATGTGTTGATAATTAAGGAGACATACTCGAAAGTATGCTTATACATTTTCTTTATTAGCACTCGATATTTCTATATCTATTATCATATTTGTACTATAGCTGGACACAATTTTTTCTTGGCTCACCTTTTTCCACTTTCATTTCTAGTTCTGTATGCCCCTCAGTGTCTATTTTCTCATCCTCTGTTTCCATAATTCATAGTAACATGTTCTTCCCCGGACAGAGAAAAATATTGCATTTTTTTATAAGGAAACCAAAAACTTGATCCCAGAGTTATAGAAACATTGTCAGTATATTCTGAGAAGAATAGCAACAAGCCTGCTTGTAGGGTCAAGACAATGTATCCAGACTTCTGGGATCTCAGTGTAAACAAATATCCTCTCTAATTGTCACAGGTTGCTGTTCCTATCCGAATTTGACCATTCAGCTTTGTACTGGCTGGCCCTATATTTGACTTTTGACCAAATGTTCAATTCAACCTTTCTGTTAGCTTATAGTGCATTGTCACCATCGCCTCACCTTTCTGATCTTTGCTCTCTCAGCTGGTTCAAGGTTTCCGAAGTCAGCCCTGCTAGAACCAAAACCATGGATTCCAAACAGAGGGTGCATATGAATCAAGGGCAAGGGGAAACTAGCTATGCTCGCAACTCCAGTATTCAGGTATCTTATCCTCTCTTGTTTAATTCACGTGTGTTATTTCTACGGCCCGTTCTTCTGAAACTTGGCTTCTGATGACTTCCTCCTCAAGAATTTGTTCATAATATACCTTATATATTACTGTAAAAAAAGAACAAAAATTACGAAAATTAAGCTAGATTTCTGAAGGAGTACACATGGACTGCAGAGCGCTGAGCAAAATAGGATGAAGCCCCTGATAGAAGCGGCCATCATTGAGTTATGCAGCAACACCAACACCTCATCGACCGGAAAGATGGTGATCGCGGACTTGGGCTGCTCCTCTGGCCCAAACGCGCTAGCACTGGTGTCGATAGCCGTCGAGGCCACCCGCAACCACTTTCTTCAGTCCCAGAAGCCACCTCCAGAAGTATGTGTACTCCTTAATGATCTCCCTGACAATGACTTCAACATGGTGGTGAAGAGCCTGGTTGCGCTCAAGCAAATCAACGAGCATGTTTGTGTAAGTATTGTGCCAGGGTCATTCTACGAGAGGCTCTTCCCTAGTGGCTCCTTGCATCTTGTCTGCTCATCCAACAGCCTTCATTGGCTCTCAAAGGTGAGAATTTGACACTACATTCCAACAACCTATGTTCCTTCATCATTTGATCGTTTAGAGGTATAGGCTCCTGAAGATTTAAGGATAAACCATATCTCGGCGTATGACATCGATGAGCATGTCAGGCGCGAAAGACTCCCGATGGTTGCTGGAGCTTATGCACGCCAGTTCAAGAAAGATTTCACACTTTTTCTTAAACTCAGAGCCAAGGAATTAGTTTCAGAAGGTCGGATGGTTATTTCCCTTGCGGGCAGGCGTTCTGATGAGCTCGCCAATGAAAACTGTCATGTGTGGGGACATGCTGCTCAGATTTTAGGTGTCATGGCCTCAGAGGTACATACATGGGCTTTACTTTTCCATCATTTTATCATTTGCTAACGACCATGAGAATATTTGACATTTTGACTTTCTCTTTTGATCAACCCATAGGGTGTAATTGACAAAGCAAAGTTTGATTCGTTCTACGTGCCGGTATATGGACCTTCCGCTAAAGAGCTGCGAGTGATTATCGAAGAAGAAGGCTCCTTCTCTATCACAGAGATGCGGGTGCACGACCCTAAAAACGGCATGGACAAGACGCTCCTAACCCCAAGCAGGATCGCCAATATTCAGAGAGCTGTATTCGAATCGATAATAGTCCAGCATTTTGGATCGGCCGCAGAGATCATGGATGAATTTGTGAGGACCGCAGAGAAGCACTTCAGCCTGCAGCGCAGCTCGCAAGTCAAGCGTACCGAAAACCCCATAATTATGCTGGCTGTATCACTCACCAAGACATGACAATACAACCCACAACCGATGTGTATCGCTCACCTATTCATGACGACTCTGTAAAATTCAAGATGAAACTCAAATCATATTAGTGCGGGGCAAAAAAGACAAATATCTGCTGAATAATATTTTCGTTGTTTCAACCAAGTATGTTGTCTTCTAATGTTTATCTCACAAAGCAATTGAGTTTGTATCCCTTCCGTTCATTTGGCACTAAATTATACAATAAGGCTATTGTTGCAGAGGATGGCAGGCGCCCAAGCATCTGGTCCAACTTCACTATACAGGTCTATCAGTTCACTGTCTCCACAGGATGGAATCTAGCGATTGAGATGCCAGAAGTACTGTTATTTGTTCAGAGGCACTGTTATTTGTTTCTTGATCTGTTTCAGTAATGTCAAAATCACCATCGAAAATGAATCGCAGCAGAATATTTCTGAAAATGTGACTATTATTCAATCATTTAATGCAACAAGTACTGCTCAAAGCTCTTTAGAATATCGGGCACAACTTGCTAGTCAACAGACAACAGGTGGATAATCTGCCTCACTTCATCGTCCGTTACAACATACAGAAGCATGCAACACATGTATATTAAGAAGACCACTAGAAGCCATTGAGAGATATCCAAGTCAATTCTCTAGTTCGAAAAACGGATACATGAGGCAGCTAGAATGCTAAATATTGACTACTAAGAAGATCACCAGATAAAGGAACTAAAGCAAAGTAAAGTCTTCAGTTCCAGAAAACATAGGCATGAGTTAGATCAATTGGCAAACATTTCAAAAGCAGCCAACAAATGATTGTAGCATGAACACACATGGCAGACACTACAGCCCAGAGAATTTTTTGAGGAACAAAACCGCAACCAAGTAATAGTCGGAGTTTCTTGATCATAAATTTTTATAACATCAACAGAGAAGCTAGTGATGGATGCAGCTCATACATACTGCAGCTATGAGAATACAAAACAGCAAGGCCTTTAAGAAGCACCACCACAGTGAACAACCTTCAGATGGAAGACTAATTGTTCACAACATAATCATCCGGTGAGATGAAAGGCCAAGTGTTCACAACATAACCCTCTATTGTGGGAAAGAAGGCATGCTGAACAAGAGATTGTTTAAGACGAAAATCAGTAGTACCAAGTAATTTACCATGGAAACTAGCGACCAATGTGCCACCAATGTCGATCTGAATTAGCCACTCGCCAGATTGGACCAGAATCAGCACATCATCATCCCAAGACGAAACCACCAGATTCTGGAATTTGTCAAATCCAAACCGCACGGTGAGCTCTGCAATCGGCAATTCAACCCGGTACTTGAACGCCCATAGCTCGCTTTCATATTCCTGCATCATCCAAATATCAATGGTCGTCGCTGCACCATTAAAGCTGGCCATGCTGAGCAATGCATTCATCTCAAACAGTTCAGCAACGCCGGGAACAATTGGAGCGCGCATCTGTCTGAAGGGATAATCTCCGATAACCCCCCCTGGTCACTTAAGTATCGCCCACAGGCCCCTTTTCGCTGTCACTGACATGTGGGGTTTAAGTGACCCGGGGGGGTTATTGGGCATTCTCCCGCTGAAATGCAGGTTACCATGGTAAAGTACAGGTCGGAACACCTGTATTGCTCCCTCCGCCTCAGGGCAGCCGATGTTCCTCGGTGGCTCGCAGGAGCCCAATGCGTAAACGTAGCAGTCATATCTAGCGCCAGGCTCCGGTTCTTCATCCATCAACAGAAAGTCAAGGTACAGCAGTAGCCGGTACTCGCCGGTAGGAGGGTGCCGGTACATTCCGGCGACGCAGAAGCCACGGAGCAGCAGCGGGAGGGGAGCGTACTGACGAGTGGCCGGGTTGCAGACGGAGTAGTACGCGACATCAGAGAAACACGAGTCACCTTCAGCAGTGCAGAGGATGAGGAGGCCTTCGCAGGAGGCATCTATAGTCGTGAAGGCGCCACTGGTGTCAAGTCGGGCGACGGAATGGAGCTGGTCGGCGGCGGCGACCCCTGCCTGGTGGTTCAACGGCAGGATGTCTAGGTACCCGCCGCCGTCGTTAGTCCTTTTGCGTTTGTAGAGGAGGGGGAGGGACTGCTGGCGGCCAGCTCTCTCGATTCTCTCCCGTGCTCTCTCTCTCTCTGCTCTCTCTCCTTTTCTTTTCTCTCTCTCCCGTGCTTCTCTCTCGACCAAGCAGGCTGGCACGGAGCCAGCCATGCTCCACCTCCGTCGCTCCATGCTCGCCCATCTCTTCGCCTCTTCCTCCGTCTCCCTCCCCACCAACCAGCTCTCCACCTCCTCCTCTCCGCCGCCACGGGCGACCACCACGCGCCCGTGTTGCCGCCGGCCACCCACCGCCGGAGCCGCTCCCGGGCCGTGCACGGACCTCCGCTGTGCTCCGCGGCCAGCACCAACACGGACTGGAGCCGTGCTCCGCGCCAGCCAGCGGCCTGGACCTCCTCGCCGTTCCCGCCCGTCCCGTCCTCCGCCGCCTCCCCGTCGCTCCTCGAGTCGCTCCAGCTCCTTCGCGACGTCGCGGCCGCCGACCGCCCCGGGCTCCTCCTCCGCAAGCTGCGCCTCGTCGCCGCCGACCATCACCTCTGCCCGCTCGTTGCTCGGTCGGGTTCCATCACCTCTGCCCGCAGCGCCCGTTCCCCTCCCCTTCCCCCAGCAGCAGCGGCTACGCCGGCGAGCGCGGCAGCAGCCTCGCATCCAGCGGCGACGGCGGCGACGGAATCGAGGAGGAGGAGGACGCCCCACGCCCCCGGCAACGAGGACTGGGTGCCGCCCGCGCCGTGCGCCACCTCCGCGGTGGCTGCGGTGGCCCGCGCGAGCGCCCTGGGCTTTTTTTTTTAAAATCCGAAATAGAACTTCTGTGGCGCATGGGTGCTGTGCGCCACAAAATAATAGGATGTGCGCCACAGAAAAAAAATTAGTGGCGACGATTCTGTGGCGCACCCAACAATTCTGGGGGTGCGCCACAGAATCATAATTTGGTGCGCCACTGATAGGGCATTTCCTAGTAGTGCCATGGTGGGCGAGCAGGAAGTCGCGGGTGGAGGTGGCACGGCGCCAGGCGCGGGAGACGGCGCGGCAGCGGAGGAGGGCTTTGGGGGCAGGCGGAGGAGGATCTCCCAGATGAGGCTCTCATCCGGGAGGCCGGGGTGGAGAGGCGTCGCTCGTGCTCTTGCGGCCGCCGCCATGGCCGCCGGCTGGGAGATTCTACTTTTTTTTAGAGTGGCTGGGAGATTCTACCGGTAGTAGCAAGAGGAGTGACGGCGAGTTGTCAACTTGTCATGGCGGAAGGCTAGGTCTTGTGAGGGAAATGGAAATAGAATTGGGCTTGGGCTGGGCTGAGCCAGACTAAAGCCCAGGTAGCCGAGCGGCAAAAGCCGAAGGGCAGTAGGCTGCTTCGCTACGTCGCCTCAACCGACTGGTTCATGGGCCGGCCCAACGAAGCGCTGCTCTTTTTTTTAGCGCTCATAATTACTTTTTCGAATTTGAACAAATTTTAAATACGAACAAATTCCAAAATCCTAATAAAATCAAATCCGAACAAATTTCAAAACCGATTTTTTTTAAATCTGAATAGTTTTCAAATCTGAAAAAATTTCAAAACTGAACAAAATTCAAATTCGAACAAAAATCAAATCCGAACAAAATTTAAAAACTGAACAATTTTCAAATTTGAACAAAAATCAAATCGAACAGAAATTAAATCCGAACAAATTTCAAAACCGAACAATTTTTAACCTGAACAAAATTCAAATTTGAACAAAATATAAAATCCGAACAATTTTGAAAATCTAAAACAGTTTTTAAATCCGAACAAATTTTGAATCTGAACAATTTTCGAATCTGAATGAAATTTCGAATCTGAACGAATTTCGAATCTGAACGAAATTTCAAATCTGAACAAAAATTCGAATCTGAACAAATTTTGAGTCTGAACGAAATTTCGAATCTGAACGAATTTTGAATCTGAACGAAATTTCAAATCTGAAAAAAATTCGAATCCGAACAAATTTCGAGTCTGAACGAGATTTCGAATCTAAACGAATTTCGAATCTGAACGAAATTTCAAATCTGAACAAAAATTCGAATCTGAACAAATTTCGAGTCTGAACGAAATTTCGAATCTGAACGAAATTTCGAATCTGAACGAATTTCGAATCTGAAAGAAATTTTAAATCTGAACAAAAATTCGAATCTGAACAAATTTCTATTTTGAACAATTTCCGAAAAATATGAAAAAAATCGAAAATAAAAAAATAACAAACGAAACAAAAATAGAAAATAAAAGAAATACAACAGGAAAAAAAGAAAAAGAAACTAAGAAAAAAGGAAAACGAAAAAAAAAAGCCGAACTGGGCCGACCCACTAAGCGACGGCATCCCGCATCCCTTACGGCGACGAGCGCCTGCAGCGTCGCCGTAGTGCGATGTATAGGAATTGCGGTTGGACTCGGCTCCATCTCCGGTCCGCCGCCCGCCATCAACTCGCCGGAATGCCGCCTCCCCCTCCTCCTGCTCCTCAGGCGGCTCCCATATGCGCTGCGCAGCCGCCCCTTACCCCACCCTCTCCTCCGCGCAGACAAGGCAGGCGCGCTCCGGCGGGTTGCGGTGATGAGCCGGCGATGAAGCTCTACTGCGAGAGCGACATGGCCTCTGGCGAGACGGGCCAAATATTATTTCCATGTTATTATCCTAGTATGCATTATTATTTAAAGCCCGTCTCCACTTGAATTATTTGGCTGATTGGGTCTTGGTGTATATGGCACTATTTGTCCACTTGAAGCATTGCATATCGTCATAAGCATTAAAAAAATCAAGTGGTTCACTGTAATTAAGCAAAATTGTACCATTCCGAAACAAAGAGTCGTATCTGTGATGCTTTTCATGTCTTGCATGCTTGTTTTTTTCAGTTGGAAACCATGTTGAATAGTTTAACCAGATCAAAATAACAAGTCTGCTAGTGTTAAACAACCCTGCAAGTGACAGGTTGTTAGTATGATATCCTGATATGGATATGACCAACCTTGCCGCCTTTCCATGTGCTGGCTCTAGGATTAAAAATAAGGAGGCATGTTGACCTTCCCTAATATTGTTGCCATTAAGTAGCTAGAAGCCTAGAAGAGACATCCACGTTGATCATAGAAAAGGAAGTATTGAACTTCCAGTACGTTGTCAGCATTGCCATTCTAATCTTGTTCCTGCAGATTAAAGATCTGGAGTTTAGCTCTGCTCCAAGAAAAGCGATGGCCTCCAATCCGAAGGTACGTATGAATCAAGGACAAGGGGAAACAAGCTATGCTCGCAACTCCAGTATCCAGGTATCTTCTGAATTATTGATTAATCCACTAATACTGTTTTTAACTTTCTGTGGCCTGCTGATCAGTTCTTTGACACTTGGCTTCTCTAAACTGTTTCATCAAGAACTTCATAACTTGGCTTATATTACTGGGATTTAAAAGAAGAACTAGGGAAGTTAATAAGCACGCAATTTAGCTAAGAGATTAGACTAGATTTTCTGAAGAATTAGAACTCGATTGCAGAATGCTCAACAGAACAGGATGAAGCCCCTGATAGAAGCGGTCATCCTTGACTTATGCAGCAGCATCCACACCTGCAGCGTCTTGCCCAGAAGGATGATGATCGCTGACCTAGGCTGCTCCTCTGGCCCAAACGCGCGCGCTAGCACTGGTATGGATTACCGCCGAGGCCATCCATGTAGAAAATTGTGTCTTGCAACATTTTATATATTTAGTACATTGTCCGAAATTAAATTTCTGTGTGGATGCATCACGGAAATAACAGGGAATTAATGATGTGGAATTGTACTTAAGGAAATATACTTACAAAAGCCAGTACGGCTATACTGGAACACTGTGTATATTAATATGCTGAAATTATACCCGGAAACAGTATAGAGCGGAATGACAGGTTGTTTATAGGATTGGCTCTATGGATTGTTAAAACCCACGAGTTTGATTTTGTATTCGAACACGGCGCATGACTCACACGTGCGTCCTAGGAACTAATTGTTTAACAATAATAGACTCGGTTAATGGCTGTTAGCGACACCACCAATAAGGCAGAGTAATAGAGGTAGGCCGAATTAGCTTAACTCTAGTTTTCTGATTGGTATCAGAGCTGATGGTTCGTCGCCGTCGGCAACCTTCCTCCGCTGTGCAGCTCTGCCGTCGCGATTGCCGTTTTGATCCGCTGCTCATCCTTCGCCGGTCCGGCCCATGGCATGATGTTCTGCTGTGTCGCACGCCCCACGCCGAAATTCACGTCGCCGCCGATCCGGGAACTCTGGCATCGGATCACCGTCCTATTCCGCTGAGAGCTCGTCTTCATCGCATCGATCTGATCGCCGATTTGTCCCGCACCTGTCTCTTGCAATATGTCGCCAAAACTCATCCGTTCTACTACTTGCGTTGATCGAGGAAAGTTAAGTGCCACGCAGATCGAGGAAGAAGACAAGCCATAGCTGCCGAGTCTAGACTGTGCTTGTTCGATCCAGGAGTTGGCAATGACTGCTGGGAATTTTCTTTTATGTGCATGCACACGGATCGAGAGGAACCTTGGAATCAAAGTGGTGATTACTATCTGATCACACGGATCAATCGGAAGCCAACCTCCAATCCATCCTTGCCCAAATTGTTTTTGCGCGCAGGGATCGAGGAGACCAAGCTGATCTATGGCTGCTAGAATTTACTGCCGCAATTTTTTTTTCCAACACACCTGCTGCTGCATGCGCTGGAAACTTGCGTGTAGCATGGAATTAAGGAGTTGACATATGAAAACTAATTCCGAACTGTAGAAGGAAAAAGATCTGATCGAACAATATTTGGAATTGCTACTGAGGATGGCAACGGGTAGGGGTATGGGGCGGGTAGAGCAATACCATACCCATACCCGTGTAGTCAATGGGTACAAAAGTCTACCCATACCCGTACCCACGGGTATAAAACTTCACCCGTACCCATACCCGACGGGTATCCATACCCATTGGGTACCCAACGGGTAAATCAAATAGGACACAAGTTATTCATAATTTTACATTCATCGATAATACATTTATAAAAGAAAAACATTTATCTCAACTCAATACCATATATTTGAATATGTGACAATTATTTCTTGTCAAATTGATAATTGATGACAATTTTAACATGGATTAACATTCTCACGAGAATAAATATTGCACCTTCACAGGTAAGTTATATAAACGGGTAGGGTATGGTTATACCCATGGGTACGAGGTTATACCCGTACCCTACCCACGACTTAATGGGCGCTCCGGATTCGCTGACTTGATGAAGCCAAGTCAGCGAGCTACAGTGCCCCGCTGACTTTGCTCATTTTCGGCCACCGGATCGCGAACCGACGATCCAGATCAGGGGCTACAGGAGGCTCTCTACAGTGTTCTGTGAACAGTGCTCCGGGAACAGGGGTCTATGAACAGTACTTTGTGAACAGTGCGTGCCAATCTGGGCTGTCCGATTTCGATCCGACGGCTCGCACAGCCCAAGTCAGGCTACTGTAGCCGTGACTTGGCTCTTCAAAGTCAGCCAAGCCGCGCCCCTTAATGGGTAGGGTACGGGTACTACTCATGGGTATAAAATTTTGCATATACCCTACCCACACGGGTACTGTATCCGCGGGTACCCGTACCCATGGGTAAAATTGCCATCCTTAATTGCTACTAGTACTTCAGTTCAACCTGTTGGTTCACTCTGGCTAGGTAAAAGTGGAACCATCGATCAATCTGTATTGAGGACTGAATATGGAAAATTTGTCTTGCTGCGCTCGGTATTTTCTTCTCTCTTGTCGCTTGGAGTTTTCCAAGGAACTTGCTGCGCTACATATCGGTAACACTTTTCCCTCGATGGCAATGGCATCGTAAAGTGTATTCTCTAAGTTATTTAGAAAATGCAGTTTAGCTACCCTAATTAACGGTTTGGAAAGGAAAAATCATGTATTTATTTTCAGTTGAGTATATTGATCTGTCTAAACCGGAAAAGTTGAAGGAAAAGGAAAACTTTGGACTAAGGAAAATAAACTGGCCCACATAGTTATATCAATATTTGATTGTTTAGCTTATTAATATGAGAGCGTACAGATTACGGAATATTTTACGTAACCTGAATTTTTTTTGTGGACTTCTTTTATTGGACACCACTCACCTTGAGGAAGTTGGAATTTACTCCGAGGAAACTTATTAAACGCTTCGTCAGATGGATTAATTATTAATTTTTGTCACTATAATTTTTTTAATTGCTACGGGACTGACATTATCACCGGAATATATTGGCACTCATTGGTATACTCTAGAATCTGTCGGAGTATTAATAATTCATCGGAATTCTCTGGCGTAACGACGACGAGATGACATGAAGCATGCTTATATATTGAAATTGGCATCATTTATTCTTGGAGGAATATGAGGAATACTCCAACGGAAAAGGAAATCAATATTTATTCACGGTATGTCCAATGTTATTACTTGCATTAATCTTTGTTTATGCCTACTTGTCCACATAGTTTGTCTTTATCTCTACGTCATAATTTGATGGAATACAATATAAATGTGTTGACAAGTGAACAATTCCAAAGGAAAATACACGGGTGCACTTAGGCACAATTGATAAATTTTATATACTTGAGAACAGGTCGTCGACTTGGTGGCTAGCCATGCAAGTGCGCAGGCAGCCCACCCGAGTTCGAGCCTTGGGCTCGGCGGGTGCTCGTGGAGTCTCCTATAAAAAAATGCCATCGGGTGCTAGTGCCTAGGATGGTCCCTTTTTTTCTAAATTTTATATACTTTGGAATTGGAAATTGTGTAATCAAACTCTGTTTATGGAGGAAATTATTATTATTATTGTTCTTATATTTATTTACAATGAGAAGGAATTATTTATACTTCTCTATCGGAATTTGTTGATTATTTATGCTGTTTGGAAAAGGAAGAGTGGAAATATTGCTCAATGGGAAGGTTAGTGCATTATGAAATTTAACACAATGGTCTCATTTGTTTTGACAATCCATTGGAAGTTGGTGGACAAGTTGTTTATTCGGTGAAGATAACTCCATATGGAGGAACCCTTGTAATAGGAACACATGCTCGGAATTTTATTGTTGATGGTATTTACGACTTGGTCATACTTTATAAACAGAATTACCAGGCTTGTTAATTCTGGAATTATTAAATTTAAGTGGGAGTACTATGAGTTATGGTTTTTTCTTCAATGTGACATTTGTGGTACTTTGGTTTTACACCCCACTTAAGGTTCAATTATTTTATCTCATTTACGACTTGGTCACATATCAAGGACAGAATTAGTGGATTATTAATTCTGGAATTCTAAGCTTTAGTGGGAGGATTATGATACTTTATCAACACATATTTACGGTATTTTTGGACACTCCTACTTGAGGTGGATATATTTATTTATTTCATGATTCACTTGATATGGTTATTAATATCTTTGACAATACAAGTCGGAAGGTTTTTGTTGTATTAACATCTCATACTGAAGTGGAAAATCAGTTCATCAAAGGATTACAAGGTTTGAAACTGATTGGTGGGGGAAGTACACTTCAGGAATATTAATTGAAACTAATGTGATGAGCATGGAATTATTCACCGCTGTCTTATGTCATATACTCCATGGTTGAATGGAGGAATACAACTCTTGGTTATTCACTGGATTATGAAAGCATTACATACTACTATTTGTTGAGTAAGTCATTATTTATCACAGTCACTGTTTATATTTTGTGAACTGGAAGGAAGTATTCTATTTATATTTTGGTAGTATGGAATTGGAATCATTGTTTACTACATAGCACACCAAGATTTTATTTTTAATGTTTATATTCTAGTGGATCAAATGGTATTTCGTTTTTGATCTGGAAAAGGGAAAATTGGTGGAAAGTAGGAATATGATATTTTCTCATGAAGGGTGTGTTTATTAATAGTCACACCGAAATATATGTGCTAAACTCAAAGGAAAACACCAAGTTACACTCCCAACACTAACATGCTTAGGAAAAGTGGGAGGAATTAAATTGGGCCATCATATCTTGGCTACTATTGTGTGTTATTTGAGGAAGTTACTCTATATTTTAGAGGAAAGAAAAATACTAAACTTGTTGCTAATGTTAACTATGGGTGGAAACATTGCGGGAAGGAATAAACTCAATGATGAATAATAAAAGTTTGGGAACTTGTTATTTTACCAAACAACCGCATGCCTATAGGTTGTTATTGGATTTATTTACAAGGAAGTTTAATGCAACATTCTTAGTGGAAGTTACAATTCTAAGTTTGTTGTTTAATTCTTTACACAAAGGAAATATTTATACTTTGTGGAAACTCTGGAATTTAGAGGAGGTGTTGTTTAATTATTTACACAAAGGAAGTGTTATACTTTGTGGAAACTCTGGAATTTAGAGGAGGTGGGAACAATGACAGTGTTTGCTAATTGAATTGATCAATTCATGTTTTTGGAACAAGCTTCACATCAATGGAATATCAGGTCATACGGTTTTATTACTGATGGAAGATATTCATATACAAAGGTTAGTGTGAATTGTTTTGTGTTATCATTATATGTGCTAACTATGTTCTTATTGGTTTTAAAATATCACATTGATGGAAGTGAAAGCTTGGTTCAGTTCTAACTTTCATATGAAAGGTATGTCTAAAGCTTCCTGCATTTTGGGAGTGGAATTACATAGATAATATTTTGATATATTTTTCTATGGAAAAGTGCAAACCTGTCATGTACCTTTTGATTAAGGGAATGATACTCTGCGAGGAATTATATTTAAACTCGTGAGGAAAAAGGAAGAATAATTGTCATCCTCAGTTATTGTGGGACATTATTCGTGCGACCTGATCTTAGCCATGCCGTTGTAATTGTTGCTATTTTGATTAGCACGGAAACGATTTGCTGGAATTATTAGCAAACGGAATATGAATCTTATTGAAATTTTTGGAATCACATAATGGACTTGTCGCGCAATGTCAAGGAAATATGGATTACTCATTATTCATTGATGATCTCAACCTTCAACTACGTGGATATATTGACGCTATTTGTGATCTTGGTGAAAGGTAATCTATTTTATGTTATGTGTTAATATTTACTTTTGTAGGTCTTTATGGTGTACAAAGGAAACATGATTTAGTACTCGTTATTTATGAAATATGAATACTTTGATGCATCAAGCATTGAAGGAAGGTCTATGGCTAAGGAATTTTCTTTGTGAACTTAAGGTCGTGGAAAGGTGCATCATAACCTGTTACTTTGTGATAATTTGACTCCAAAAGTCACAAAGGTTTATATACAACGTGAGTGCACTGAAGGAAGGAATTAACGCCTAACCATGCATGTAATAGCATGGGAATTCACTTAGCTGAAATAAAATGTTTTCAGTCAAGTGGGAGATGTAGGAAATTGTGTCTTGCAACATTTTATATATTTACTACATTGTCCGGAATTAAACTTCAGTGTGGAAGCATCACGGAAATAACAGGGAATTAATGATGTGGAATTGTACTTAAGGAAATATACTTAAGGAAGCCGGTATGACTATACTGGAACACAGTGTATATTAATATGCTGGAATTATACCCGGGAACAGTATAGAGCGGAATGCCAGGTTGTTCATAGGATTGGCTCTATGGATTGTTAAAGCCTGCGAGTTTGATTTTGTATTCGAACTCGGCACATGACTCACACGTGCGTGCTGGGACCTAATTGTTTAACAGTAATAAGCTCGGTTAATGGCTGTTAATGATAGTGGTTGGTTTAACAAGTCACGAGTCCTATCTAGAAACAGATTGAGTTATCTGGACTTTGGAGTCTATATAAAGATCCCACCCTCTAGCCTCAATATGCATTGTGAGCGGCACCACTGATAAGGCAGAGAAATAGAGGGTAGGCCGAATTAGCTCTAACCCTAGTTTTCTACAATCCACAGCCACTGCCTTCAGTCCCAGCATCCACCATCGGAAGTGTGCTTACTCCTCAACGACCTGCCTGAAAATGACTTCAACACGGTAGTGAAGAGCCTGGTCACGCTCCGTCAAAGTAACGAGCATGTTGTCGTGACCGGTGTCACACCGGGGTCATTTTACGGGAGACTCTTCACTACTGGTTCCTTGCATCTTGTCTGCTCGTCCAACAGCCTGCAATGGCTCTCAAAGGTGTGTGTTTGACACTGCTCAATGGATCGATCCATTGGATTACTTGTTGATTGTGTAAGCAAAACCTTTTCTTTACAGGCTCCTGAACATCTAACAAGGAACCAGATTCCAGCGTATGACATCGATGAGCATGCTAGGCATGAAAGACTCCCTATGGTCCTTGAGGCTTATGCACAGCAGTTCAGGAAAGATTTCACACTTTTTCTGAAGTTGAGAGCCAAAGAATTGGTCTCAGGAGGCCGGATGGTTGTTTCCATTATCGGAGGCCTTCTTATATAATTGCCTCCAAATTCTTTCACCTATGGGAAATTATAGCTCAGATTCTAAGTGTCATGACCTCAGAGGTACATTCTTTTATTTTTTCTTGCATACAATTTTATCATTTGCTAATGAACACACAAGTATTTGACCTTCTGATGTTATGGTATTATTGACAGGGTGTGATTGACAAAGCAAAATTTGATTCTTTCTATGTTCCGATGTATGGACCCTCCTGCAAAGAGCTGAGGAAGATCTTACAAGAAGAAGGCTCTGTTTATAAAGCGGGGCGAAAGCCTGTTTCGAGAAGAAGGCTCCTTTTCGATCCGGGAGATGCGAGAACATCACCCTACAGCTGATTATTACCACACACTCATGACCCCAAGCAGGTTTCCGAATCATCTGAGAGCCATATTTGAGCCGATAATAGTCCAACATTTTGGAGATGTTATGGATGAATTCGTGAGGACCGCGGAGTGGCACTGGAGCCTTGAGGGAAGCATGCAAGACGAGTGTGCCAGAAACCCGCGAGCTATGCTTGTTGTATCCCTCGCAAAGGCATGATGATCAGGTACTTGAAGGTAGACTGCCCACCTGAGACAATCACCTGGAAAATCAAAGTAATAATTGTCACTACTAGTACCGCCCACTCTACGGTC
Organism: Poa pratensis; assembly: GCA_947311845.1. NCBI lineage: Eukaryota > Viridiplantae > Streptophyta > Magnoliopsida > Poales > Poaceae > Poa > Poa pratensis. Next base: position 45,462,789 of record CAMZMU010000058.1, read on the forward strand.
CGTGACAATCATGTGAAACTCCAACTTATTTTACTTTTTTGTGTATAAGCTCTTACCACATGGCAAGGCAAGATCGAGAAATTCAAAGAAAACGAGCTAGGTCTCGATGGACTTTTTTTTTTTTGTAATGTGCATACTTATATTCATATGGAACAGATTACAGAAAACCAACAAGAACACACGAAGAAGGAAGCCAGAGAAAACGAAGAACAACAACACTCGCACTGTCCAAGCACAACCACAAGATCGACGAACGCCGGAACCCCACATCGCCGGAGGCGACGAAGGAAGCCGCCGCGAAGAACGATCACCCGAAGAGCAGCAGAGCTCCTAGCCCGGAGGCGTTGATGAACCGCAAGAATCTCCAACTCCGAAAAGCTGAAGGTGTTGACGACGAAGAACACGCATCGGTCGGGGGCGGCCCCCGAGCTCCAGCTGCCCCGGATCTAGAGCCAGAGCTCCAGAACCTCCACCACCTCACCACGTACCTGCGAAGCCGCTGCCTCGAAGCCTCCCTTCCTTCCTCCAGCAACACAACACCAGCGCCGCCGCACCACGGCAACCGGAGAGGAAAGGCCACGCACGGCGGATCCGAGAACCCGCGAGCACGGCCAGGTCGACGACCACGCGGCGAAGCACCACCGGAGCTCCACCACCGAAGGGGACGGTCGCCGACGCCAAACACCACACCAACCGCACCACCGCCTCCACAGCGCCGCCGGCGGGAACCCACTCACCCCTACTCTATGAACACGAGGAGATCCGGGGATCCCCCACCCACCCGCCGCCGGAGCGGACGGGGGGAGAGAGATCCCGCAGATCGGCGACGACGAGAGTGAGGAGAGCAGGCGGAACCAGAAAATCGCCCTTCGCCTCCAGAAGCAGGGAAGGGGAGGGGAAAGAGCGGGCCTCCTGTTGTGTGGTCTCGATGGACTTGATCTGGTCTGTTGTTCATAGTACCCCAGTCTACGGCATTGACACATAAGCTTTGTACATACTGAAGGGAAAACGTGGTTTCACTTTCAGTTTCATTATCTATTACTTGTGATTGAAATATCCTACTGCACCTCCTTGCTAAATTTGTTTGAATGTAGACTAGCTCCTGACTGATACCTCCATCCTGTCGTGACATTCAATACCATTATAAATATGCTCACATAATCATCCCACTGCTGACTTATAAGTGCTAACATTCTTGGATATATTCCCTGGGTGGAATAGCTGGTGGTGGTCAGTGTGTCAGAGACTAATTAAGTGCACAACAGTTTGGTTCTTTTGTGTTGCGAATCCTGAACACAATTTTCTCTGAACTTTGATTGTCCATACAGTCAAAAGGTGTTTGTATCGTTTCCTTGTTTGATGGAATATGAAAAAGCACAAGAAACCACTCCTCTGTTCTAACAGAGATAGTTTTTAGTAGGTGATGGAAGCAGACTTTAGACATATTAATGCAGTGGTTAGTTGCGAATTACTTTGCTCATTTTCTTGCCTCTTTCGCTGTCCAAATGCCATTGCATTTCACTCTGTACTTGACAAATACGCAAGTGTGCATCACTGCATGCTTGCCATACCCTGGTACGTCCTCTCAGTTAGTATTTCCATATTGCAGTGTTTGATAGTAATGTTTCATTTGATATCAACCATAATAGTTGCAGCCTTGCAGGTGGTACTAGAAGATATTTCTGTAATCCTGCCACTTTGAATGGGGTTTTCTCTCAATTTGTATGTTTTCACTGAGGGTCTGAGGCTGACCTCTACTACTTTTGTGTGCGCAATGACTTCGTCCTTTTCAATGTGAATTTTATCTCATTATTTAAGAGAGCTCATGGTTTTCGTGTTAGTTATACTTTTGGCTAGAAGACTTTGGGCTGCCTTCCTTAGAGTACTGAGTTTACCACATTTTCCACACCACTTGTAAACTATGTGTTTTTTGATTTTTCCGCGTTACCCTTTTTTTTCAAAGAAATTAATTTTTCTCGGGCTATTATTGTGCAGTTTGGGCCCACAAATACTGTCCTTTACATGCTAAAAGCTTATTCTATAATTAATTACCAAAAGCAGAAGTTCCACAGTTCATTCCAACTGCCCCAAAAGTTTATTGCCTTTTCTGTACAACATCTCACTATCCCTGACATGACATCCATGCCGCTGCCAATCTGGGACTTTGTGTTCAATACTGGAACTTTGCGGTGATGGGTACACCTTTCCATTCACATGATAGGTTTGTAAGTATGAAGGAACCTCCAGGTTTTGTCATGATATTTTGTCATTTTAGTTTTTTTATTAGTATCTGATGCTCGTATAATAGTTCATCATTACGCTTCTTATTTGGAATTTATTGGTTGTACACTTTCTTGCATCTGTTAGCGATTTCAAGAATTTATAGCTGCATAAGCACTAAAGAAAAACTCTGAGTGTACAGTCACTGTAAGTAAATAAATATCACTTCAAAACAATAAAAGGCGTGTCTGTGCTGCTCTAAAATGATTTACATTTTTCCGTTGGACTCCATGTGGAACAATTTAATCACATCAAAATAACAGGTTTGGTAGCCTAAAACAAATATTTCACTGCTAGTGAATCCCTGTTAGCATTATATTCAGATCTGGATTTGACCAAGCTTTCATTGTTTTCGTTGGCTGGTCCTAAGATTAAAATAACAAACCATGCTGACTTTACAATTGCCCCGATAAGTAGCCACAAGACTATAAAAGACATCCAATTGAGCATAGAAAAATGATGTATTGAACTTCCACTACCTTGTCAGCATTCCCTTTTGGTTGCTGCAGATTAAAGATCTGGAGTTTCGCCCTTCTCAAGTGGCAGCGGCAAACAGTCGGTACATATGAATCAAGGACAATGAGAAACAAGCTATGCTCTCAAGTCTCAACACAATTGTTCAGGTATCTTCTCCTCTTTAGATTGATTTTCTAATGTTCTTTCACTCCTGGCTGGCCAAAACTGCTTCGTCAAGAACATTCTCATACTATAGCTTATAATTACTGCCTTTTTAAAGAAGAATTGACAACGTTAAGAACGACACCATCTAGATAAGACATAGACTAGTTGCTAAAGAACTACAACTCCTCAACTACATAATGTTGAACATAACAAGATAAGCCCTTCATAGAAACAGCCATGCTTGATTTACACAGCAACATCAGTACCTTGTTGCTGGCAAAGATGGTGATTGCCGATCTAGGGTGCTCCACTGGACCAAACGCACTAGCACTGGTTTCGATCGCCTTCAAGGCTATCCACAGTCACTGACTTAGTTTCCAGCAGCCACAACCGGAAGCGTGCATACGTGCTTCTCAACGACCTACCTGAAAATGACCAACACTGTTGAAGAGCCCGGTCACGCTCCACCAAAGCAATGACCCCATTGTCATGACCGGTGTCACACCAAGATCGTTTTACAAGAGTCTATTCACTAGTGGCTCCCTGCATTTTTCTGCTCATCCAACAGTGTGCATTGGCCATTGACTCTCAAAGTTTGTTCTGAGCTCAAGTGGCAGCGGCAAACAATTATGAACCTAATATTCAGAATCTCAATTTAGATGGCATCTCGGAGAAACAACAAAAATTGCAAACTCATAGATGGTATGAGTATAATTGTCCATATGTACATTTTGCTGTTCTTCCGTAAAGCGTTGGAGTCGACCCATCATATCGTTGACCCGGCCTGCACCTACCGACCACCGCGAGGGTATGATTTCAGGTTAAGTCGATGTAATCGGTAAGATTGATATTGATATACCATCACGAGTGACTTTACAACTATAAATGTTAGAAGAAATTCCTAAGAGCACTTATATAAGTTGTTTGATATCAATATCTTTTAACACTTTAAGTCTTTATCTGTAACATTTTATATATTTGTATATCAATTATTTTTCAATCTTTATAAAAGGGTGCCCCAGGTCCAACATACAGCAAAAACAATTAGGAGAAACCTGAGTAAAACTATATGGTTAAGTGGATACTGTACAGCCATTGTTTAGGTACTAGCTTCGCCACTGCATGCAGGGCAGCACAAAGTGAACATCGATAGAGGCGGGCACGCTTATTGGATACAGCAAATAGAACCAAGCTATGAAGAAAACTGAGACCAATTCTTTGACAAAGGAACGGAACATCCGCGCGATGAAGAAAACTGCAAAAGGCTAAGAACCAAGCTATAGGTTCTTTTCTTTTTCGAAAAAGGAAGTAACGTTGAAGAACAAAGATATAGAATATTATTTATTTTCGGAAAAGGAGGTAACGCTGAAGAACAAATCTAGGTGTTGGTATGGACGATCTTCTGGATTGCTTGCAGCGCCTTCATCGCATTTTCGATGTAGATGTCGAGGGGGGCCGCGAAGGCGACGAGCGGGTTGGCGGCGATCTCGCGCTTGGTGTCATCATGGGCGGAGGGCACCGGCACTTTCGGATCCATCTCGACCTGCTTGGCCTGCTGGAGGCAGGTGACCATGCGTGGCGTGTCGTAGAGGCAGACGGCTTCCACGCCGGCGGCACGCTGTCGGCCGTGGGACGTCTCGTTCCCGTGGGCGTAAGGACGGCCCTGCTCCTCGTAGAGCTCCTTTGACGCCATGAGCTTGATGAGCAGCACCAGCTCAGCGCGGAGAACGCCCACCATCTGCTGGCCGTCGTTAAGCATGATTTTCTCCACGGCTTTTTTCGCGTCATGCAGCTCGTACCGCGCCTCCTCCAGCTTATCTTTTTGGGCGAGCTCCCTCGCCTTGCGGACCGCGAGGACGACCTGCTGGCGCACCTCCTCGGCGTGCAGATGCAGCATGGCACCGTCGACGTCATGGAAAGCGGTCGGTTCCGGCGCGCGGGTTAGGAGGATGTTCCTGGGGGTTGGGGTCTGGAGGCCCTGCTGGGCATTGTAGCTGAGCTGGGCCTCAGCTATTGTGGCGTTGAACCTCTGGCTGTTATTGCTAGGCTGGAGCGTGAAGTTCACGAGGACCTTGCGTGCTTCTCCGCTGAAGATGGCGCCGAAGAAGACGGTGACCTCCTTCTCGCCGCGCAAGTTGACGCCGGTGATCTGCCTGTAGTCAAGCCCGTTGGGCACCACTATCGCGTCCACATCTTTCTTCCTGGATGTCAGGGTGAGCTGCACGTCCTGCGCCACGATGGTCAGGAGGCCCCCCAGCTGCCGCGCGAAGGCCAGTGTGAGATTCGACCCCTCCGGCACCCAGCTGAACGTCCCGCCCGGCGATTTTCTGGCCATGTCGGTGAGAAGCTATAGCATATATGCACATAATAATTGTTAGTGCTACCAATTTGCTGCGCCGGCCGGCTGGAGTGGAGCAGAGTATTACCTACCACATGGCCTGCCCTCTTGCCGAAACCAAACGTGTGCACAGCGACATTGCCAGGATCGACTGACCGAGCATTACCCCTCCTTTCATCGTCATCGGTTAAGTAGAAGATGCTGGCGCTGCGGCCTTCTGTGTGGACGCGGTCGTGGATAATGGCCACCGCTTCCTTGAAGCTGTGGTGGATGTTGAGATTCAAGCCGGGTAGGCCGCTGATGAGGTCCTTGAGATTGGCCTGGCCGGCTGAGGTCATGCATCGCAGCGGACAAAGGCGCATCCCGCTGGCAGGGCCGTTTCTGGCGACGATGGCGAGACGGTCCATGGGGGTGAGCTTCATGATTAAGAACTCCATCGCCTTCTTCATCTCCGACACCCTGGCATCGTCTCCTTCTATGTCCAGAGCGACCACCAGGTCGAGCCCCTCCCTCGCCATGGCGGAGGATGTGGCGCTGAGCTCCACCACGACCGTTACAGATTCCGCCGACAGCGACACCTCTCTCTTGCTGTACGCTGGCCTTTTCAACCTCACTAACCCAATCCCAACGTTGCTCTCTGCATATGAGGCAATTCACTTTGAATTCATGAAATTCAGTTAACTCAATCTACTATGTGATCGGGCATATATAACTCCTTGTATCATGAAATTGAATTAGCTCATTCTACTCTTGAAATTGAATTAACTCATTCTACTATGTGTACATATATACATATAAAAGGGTAGATTGGGCAGGCATGCTACTGTGGAGTACAGATTAGGGACATTTTTTAACATATATTACTCATTCAAACATAAAATTGAATTCATGAATGCAGGGATTGATCATGTATATAAGTGACAGTACCTGCATCTGAAGTTTGAGGTTTCTCATCGTCGTGGTACTGCGCCATGCTCCTAGCGATTCCCAAGCTACTTCGTGTCCGATTTGTAGATGTGCATGCGTCCCTCACTCCCTTTGGCTTCCCATGGATCGATGCATCTTCGTCGCAGCTACCTTTGCTTCTGTCGGGCGAAACAAACGACGGCAGGGAGCTAAAATTAATGGCTGCAATTGCATGAAGTTCACGGAGAGCAGAGGTTTGGTGGCTGCAGTAGCAAGGATTGGAGCTTAGAATCTGAAAGATGGAGTAGAGGAAACAACGCTGCTGGACTGGAGTTGGGGACCCGGGCTTTTGGGTCAATGGTTCCAAGCGAGCATGAGCCATTCATTTTCAATAAACGATTCCTGTACCACGCCAAATTTGTCTGCCCTCGCACATGCTGGCCTCTTCTTCTTTTCTCTTGTCCCCCACCAATAATTGCGCCCATCAATAATTGCGCCCATCAATAATTGTCATTTTGAAGGCCGCACATACATTGTCGTCCTCTTCTTCTTTTCTCCTGTCCCCCACCTTGATCTGGGTACAGCTGCTCTGCTCTCAAGGTGTGGATCCTAACCACATGCTTCAGTAATTCAGAGACGTAGACCTCTTGCATTCCACGTGCATTCCCACCTAAAACGCACACGCTAACACGGGAGTACCTGGCTAGCTAGCCTAGAACCATGTCCAAGCAGCCTTAGTGTGAGCCAACCCGAAATTCGTCCCCCAGATGAACTTGCTCCCAAGTAGCTATACCTTCAAGAATTTGCTCCCGACTAGTAGCTAGCTTCCTTTGAGGCCTCTTATTTCTACCCCAGAAGTGGTAGCATGGACCATACAAATGATGATTCAAGGAAACTAGCTCGCCGGTTGACACAACAGATCACAGATGGTCTCGCTGAGCACCAAAGAGTTGGAGCGGTGTATTCGGAGCATCTTACCAGGTACGATGGATTAAGATTTGTTTTTCACTTCAGTAGTTTACAAGGTATCATGTGGTAGCGGTTTCGAGCGCGCAAGGCTGTTCGTCATGGAGTTCTTCTCCAGGCTCATCCAGCTTGCTGGGGGATCTGTCTCCTTCCACCTACTCCCTCTGTTTCAAAATAGATGACTTCTATTTGTCTAGATACAGATTTATCTAGACTTGTTACACATCTAAATACATTCACATGTAGACAAATAAAATTCATCTAATTTGAACGGAGGGAGTAGTTGGCAAGGGCGGAGCAAATTGGGTAGGAGGTGGACAATTGCAGCAGCCAGTAATTAGCTAGAGAAAGATGTAGTGGTAAAAAGCTCAGAGTTGGACACTACTGTTTTCGCATACCCTGCGGGCATCCTTTTCTCACATACATGTCTTTTAGGAGTCCGTATGTGATTAACATGGTAGATAGCTAGTAGTGGAATGGTTTTACTAAGGTGTAACTAACTCCACACCAATTAATAATGCAGGAGCACTGGGACTCTGCTATTGACTGGGAGCCTCAGTATGAGAAATCTGATGTATCCAAATCTGACAGGTAATTATTAATGAATTGATTCCATGTTTTCACGGACAGGCAGCCCGGATTCACAACTAACTAATCTCTTGTTCTTACATACTCCGCCAGTTCGGGATTCGAAGCGCAAAGAGCCAAGTCACTGGGACAAAGAAACGAAACCATTGACGCTATCAATCATGGAGAAAATCCCTCGTAAAAGTTTCTACTGCCCACGTTAATATTTCCTTTTCTCTCTAATATAATGCTTAAAGGAAAGACGTATCGGTACCTTCAACAATCTGTTTTTCCACCACATACTCCTGCAAAATTGCAATCTCCGTTTCTAGCTTATAATCTTTGATTTGTTTTATTTTCTCCAGTACACTATGGTAAGTGCAGTATTTTCAACTAGGTAAACCACAAAAGCAGCACAGATTACAAATAAAGAGCTGAAAATCAAAAACTAATTAAAAAACAGTGAAACTAGGAAGATAAATTAAAAACATATGTCTAAGGGCCGAAAGCAGAAAAGAGCCCATAAGTTAACTACTTTATTTACTAAGCAGCTTAATTTTACCTCGGTCTTGTTTGGAATTGCATGTGTTGTTAGGATGGACAAAAAACGTATGACATCTAATGTACTGGATGACGTATTACTTGATGGAAACGCGGAGCCCATAAGTATACCACTAGCACTTTTACAACAAATCACGGATAATTTTGATGATAGCCTAAAAATTGGTGAAGGTGGTTTCGCAGTCGTGTACAAGGTAAGATTTCATTTCGATTTCTTGGATCAGAGCAGAAGTTGTAAAATGATAATCATGGAGCCCAAGGTCGTGTGCTAACAAATTGATTCTAAAACAGGGTGTTCTTCAGAACGGGTGTGTTGCTGTCAAGAAGCTTCTAAACAGCCAGACAATCGAAGATGAGCCATTTTATATCGAGACTAGTTTTCTGATGACTGTAAAGCATCAAAATATAGTGCGGTTTATGGGCTACTGTGCTAATACAGAGAATAAAGCGTTTAAAGTGGATGGAAAAGGAATACGTGGGAAGTTTTTTTATCCCGAGATGAGAGAAAGATTGCTATGTTTTGAGTATATCGGCAACGGAAGTCTTGACAAACATATCACTGGTACAAGAATGTGGCATTTGATGCCCTTTTTTATTTTCCTTTGATGCTCCTGTTTCCAAACTTTATTGTTATTTAATCACAAGGAACAGATTGAACGAACAGAAATGTTCTACCCAGTTAAGCGTATGCAACTATGCATACATCAAAGGTCGAATTATTTTGTGATTCCCTAATACTACCTCTCTACTACATTTGCAGATGAATTAAGGGGACTTGAGTGCCATACACGTTATCAAATTATTAAAGGAATTTGTGAGGGTTTGCAGTATCTTCACAAGGAAAAGGGCATTGTTCATATGGATCTTAAACCAGCCAATATATTACTAGATGATCTTTTGTGGCCAAAAATTACAGATTTTGGTATCTCAAAACACCTTGACGGAATATCGCGTCTCGTTACTATGAGATGTCAGGGGACTCTGTAAGTTATCCATCTAGTGAATCATACTTTTATCCTAGAGCCCATTATGTTTTTTCCTCCAGTAATGCATGAATCTGTCATATCTTTGTGCAGAGGATATTGCGCTCCTGAATACCTGCATCGCGGCCATGTGTCATTCAAAGCAGACATATTTAGTCTAGGCATTATAATTACAGATATCGTGACTGGACGTAAGGAGGATCCTAATATTAAAAATGTAAGTATTTCTACATTGACATATGGCACTAGACTATTGGCTTAGTTTGTGGTTGCTTAACAGTGATATGTTACGCCTGTTTTATAATCTGCTATCGAAAGCTATAGAAAAGCTGACAGTCTGTTGGACAAAAAACCAACGCTCGTGTTCACCGGAAAAGATTTTTGGTACTTGTATGTTGATGAACTATATATCTGTAATTTGGGCCATAATATGTTATATCAATTCTACTATTATTTGTACTGCCATTCTGCCAATTGCAATTATGATAATTTTAAAGTATTTATCTCTCAAGCAGAAAACCAAACTGTGAATTGTGGTCAAACGTGAAAAAGATAAATTGATACTCTACTCAGCGCCAAATGGAGCATGATATACTTTTCAGTAAATCGTGGAAAAAAATCATGGTAACATTTCTACGCATGGTGTCAGTATAAGGCAGATAAAATATTGCAGTACCGCTTAAGAATTTTGATCTATGCGATTACAAATGGACCAAATAGGCCCTCGAGTTTGCAAAATTGCCTCACCAGAATTTGGTCATATTTAAGTATAAATTTGGTACTTAAGAGCGGACGTTGTTCGTGTACTCAGAAGGCATTCATATTGCATATATGGGCTAAATATTTTTACATCATTTCAAGTCCCCTATGTGAAACGGCAGATACTTCGAAGGTGGAGGTACAGGTGGAATAACTCAAGCAAGCACCCACCACTAGGATGCAAGCAAGTGACTGAATGCATTGAGCAAGTGACTAAATGCATTGAAATTGCTACGCGCTGCACGACACATGACATGAAAACGAGACCTGATATATCGGATATAGTCATTTGGCTTAATGAAACGGAAAGTGGGAATGAGCATATCGGCGATGCCTCAGTTGGCCCAGTAAGTTCGTATACTTGCAAATATGTTAGTTTACACAGGTACTCATGAGAGTGTCGAATCTTTGCGTGCAGATAATAAAGCCTTACGCCTGGGAGCTGCTTGATATCGACCCAATCGAGCTGCATTTTCCGTTTGAGATAAACAAGCACATATCGTGTTCACTTCAGCTAACCAACACGAGAGATGATTATGTCGCCTTCCACATCCAACTGCCAAGCACACGGGATTACGGCATAGAACCGAACAGAGGCATTGTTCCACCGCAATCCAAGACAACTGTGATGGTAACACTGCAAGCACAGGCGAATGCGCCACATTATAGGCTGGGCAAGGATGAGTTCACCCTCCGGTGCGCCGTTGTGAAGGATGGTCTCAAGGCTGAGAATATCAGTAGAGACATGTTCGATGGGATGTCGGAAGTTGATGAGGCGACTTTGACTGTTGCCTTTTAATATGCCACATAATAATAAAAAAATCATGAAACATGTGCTTTGAACCCCGGCCTTCGTTGGCTCATAGGTAAGTATAGAAGTAAGGTTTTGTGGGCCGCTATTTGGATGGTGCTGGTGTCGGTATGTACAATTAGATTATCCTGGTTCCAACCCCATCTCGGCGACGACCTTTGGGCAGCACTGAGGACGAGGGAGCTCTCGGAGGTGTGTCTCTTGGGCTTTGTCGGGGTGGTGGTGGTGGCGACAACTTTATGAGCATACCAGGGTCAAAACTGGACGTTTGCTGCTCATCTGGCAGCACTCGTATCGTTCGTCGTCGATGCTATTGGGGGACGTTTGTTCAGTTAGAACAACTATCACCTGAAAGTGTGCATGCTCTCTCAAAGCAACAAGCCTAGTATGGTGACCTTGGGGATCATACCAGGGTCATTTTACGAGAGGCTCTTTGCTAGTGGCTCATTGGATCATTTCTGCTTGTCCGATAGACAAAATTGGGTTTCAAACGTGTGAGTTTGATACTTCGATGGATCAATTCACTATCATTATTTTTCGACTATATAATGACCTTATTAGTGTAGGCTCTCAGGGATCTATTTTTGTACGCATGTAGGATGTATCATTGAGAACATGCATGCATTTTTCAGATTATTTTGAAACTTCTATTTTTTTTTTTTTGATTTTTTTTCAAACAATGGGGGCACCGGTGCTCGGGAGTCAGAAAATCTTGACGTATGAGGCTTTATTAATTTAAAACTGGGAACTCGAGTGTCTTTGATCTAAAAAAAAGTGTATGGGAAGTCCGAGGTGACTAATTGGTAAGTTAGTCCTGGTTGGTTTTACCAGCCGGGACTAAAGGTCGTCCACCCCCGCTCCCGGCCATGGCCACGCGGGAGGGTGTTTAGTCCCGGTTCATGGCCAACCGAGACTAAAGAGGGGCTTTAGTCACGATTTGGTAGTCCCGATTGGACAGCCGAGAGTAAATGCCCTCCGAAACACGAGACTAAAGGCAGTTTTTCCACTAGTGTCCATATGCAACCGGCGTCCTTTATCCGCTCGCTTTAGCAAACAAGACTGCAGGCGCACGTCTTCCTTGCCCAAGCGTCGCGTCTCACTGCGTGAAGCCACGAGGCCATGCATGCATCGAATCCATCCAAACACTATACGTACTAGTGACGCATGCATGCTTAAGTATAGCTAGCCAGCTTTGTACATGCACATCAACGTATACATACAACTATTTGTAAAACTGTTAGAGAGAGAAAATACGGAATTAAAACCCAGATTTTAATCTATTAGTTCTAGCAACCATCATACTAAAACCTTTAATTAACATCACTCTATAATTTACATTGGCCACATAAATATTCTTACAATGAATGTACCTTCTTCACCTCATGGTGTTTTGAGTGTTTTTGAGAAAGAATTCAACTCTCATCACCTCAAATACGATTCCCATCTGGGACCCAACCTTCCTTGGGATGTTTTTTAGCACACTATCTACACCATGGGCATTTCCTCTTTAGTTGTCTATGTTTGTTTATTGTTCTAACGTTTTGTTTTCATAAGTTAAAAAAACACCCTCATTATAACCAAATGGACGTCCCCTATATATTCTTACCATCCATTTTATCGAGATTCGTGCCTAAATTATACAACAAACACTCTCAGCCCTGCGCTATCCTCATCCTGAAATCCCTACAAAGAAGATATGAGAGTCCGACAAATTTTTCTGTTTCTTGGAAGATATATGTCCAACTGTCTATATGTACATTCACAATTAAGCATATTCTTTATGACATAACATAACTAATGTGTAACTCTTCGACATTTCAGCATTAAGAACATTCATGTTGTATACATACAAATTGTGGTTTTCATAGTGGCCTTGTATTAAAAAAATAGAGGGGGTATCAAGCAGAAGGAAAGTCTCATCTGTCTGAGTAAACGAGAGAAGGAAGATTTGACTAAGGTTTGGAATTCGGTCCTTAGGTGAAGCCTCTGAACACAATGGCACAAATAACACAGTGTGTTGTAAGAACATCATAAGGTTTATTTGGTATGAATGATGTTTAAAAGAACAAACGCGTCTGTGACCAAAGTGCACACATATGGCAAGTTCAGCGATGGGTTCATCTGTTTTCCAAGTTCATTGGTTTAACTACACCCGCCGCGTGAGTTGTACGGCCGTCATTGTCATTTACTCACCAAATCTCACAAAAAAAACATTGCAATATAATATGTCCATTTTTTTCAAAAAAGGCGTTTGTGAAAAACCCTGCCTCTTGTAGTATCTCCATTGGTTATGCAAACTATCGATGTACACCAAAAGTTTCCATAAAAAAACACACATGGCTTGCCCTGTGCGGCAATTTTCATGGTCAGTGGGCGTTTGTAATTATTTTCCTTTGGATTTTTATTAATTTATTGGATGGTTTTATTCTTCTAAATTTCTTTAGGGAAGCCATCATGGCGTACTTTATTAATTAGGAGTAATAGTTACATCGTTTGCAATTACAGCTCTAATACAAAATGGAGGGTCTCCACGCCACATATCATGGTCTACCTCCAAAACCTAGCAAGTTCATGAGCTGCAGTTGAGATACTCTCCTTGCAGAGTTGTATAAGTTATTTCGTTTCGGTTAGGACTTACTTGTGCTGTGGGTCCAGCAAACTTCTTTATTTATTTGTTTTGAACTTGTGTTTGTATAAAGCCTGTTTCGTGGAAGTTCATAAGCTGCTGCATTGGCTTCCTTAGGACAATGGACAAATATGACACATGCAAAATTTCGACAAACAAAAGTACGCCTCGTAAATTGCCGTTGAATTAATGAGATAAGGCAAATACTTAGCCTCCGTTAAAAAAACAGAAAAGCAATAACCCTCAAACATCATCACCGAAGCATTATAATTGAGAAAATGCACAAAATTAAAGCATTGTCAGTAAGATTGCAAAGGAATTCATGAACGAACTAATAAGTTCCTGCGTCATTGCAGCACTAGGCAGGCAATGTAAAATTGAAGTTACTGCAGGAGAACCCCCTGCCGGTGAGCAGTCCGCTGAAGCGGAGCTGCAGCTTCTCCTGGTCGAACACAACCAGGTTGTCCTCCATCTGGAATCCTCCGATCACCACCGCTGGCGCCGCGCCGCCGCCGTACCCCTTCTTGCCCTCCTTCATCTCCACGAACGCGAAGCAAGCCGTGTGGCGGTCCACCTGCGCCATGGAGTTGCCGCCGAACACGGTCCAGTTGGCGCCGCCGTCAAGCATCAGATCGACCTGCGGCACGAAGTAGCCGAGCCGCGTTGACGACAGCTTCGACGAGTCATAGCAGAGTTCGAACTGTGCGGCCGCCGGAGGTGAGGCGACTCTCAAGCGCTGGCCCATGGCCTGGTCGAACGCCCTGATGAACGGACGGTACACGTCGGTGCGGAGCTCCGTGTAGCGGATCGTCGAGGAGAGCCCGATGGTGATCGGCGCGTACGGGTCCGGCGGCACCACCGGCGCCCGGTTCACGGCGATGCCCCTGTTGGCCGAGAGGAAGTAGCCGGGGGACTGCCTGTACTTGCGCAGCGGCGTGTCGCCGGCCATCATCGTCGTGATGGCGGGGCGCTCCGGAGGGATGAGGAAGAGCGGGCCCCCGCCGAAGATGGCCACGCCGGTGCTGGCGCTCGGGATCGGAGGCAGAGCGCGAACGTGTTGGCCACCTTCTGCTTTACGGCCACCTGCGCGGGGAACGACAGTGCCGAGCTCGCGAGCCCGGCCACGCCGACGGCGCCCGCGGGAAGCTTCGCCAGCAGGGATTCCGGCGCGCAGGACGTGACGGCGGTGAACGAGACCGGGCGCAGCGGGTTCCTGCCGTCGGTGGCGTTGGCCGAGAGGGTGACGCGCGTCATGTCCCCCGACGGCAAGGTGTCGCCGGAGACGGGGTTGTGCGGGTGGGCGGTGCACTTGCAGCGGTAGGGGTTGTCGTCGTCGGGCTTGCCGTAGCCGGTGTGCGGGCAGTTGGGCGGGTGGAAGCGGTGCGCGCGCATGCAGGCGACGCTGTTGCACTCCAGCGTGGTGTGGTCGGCTGGGCAGGTGGACCAGACGATGGGGCCCGAGAGGTCGAGCACGAGCGGGTGGCCGGACTTGATGGGGACGGTGTAGAGGGAGGTGGCCGCGTCCTTGGTGATCGCCGCCACCAGCGGCTCGCCGGCCAGCGCCGCGCACGCCATGGCGCAGAGCGAGACGGCGACGGCGAGGAGGAGGGATTTTGGTTTCCACATTCTCGACCGGCCGGCCAGCACTGCTGCCATCGATTAGCTAGCGTACGTAGGTACGGATCGAGGTACCATTGTTGGCGTGGTTATATACATACGACGGAGCATGTACCGGAGATTAGCTGGTGATGGATGGCCTCCTGTTTCTCCAAGTTTTCACTGGCAGAGTAGACCCGAACAGTGTGCCGGGATTCTCGTTCAACTATTCATGAACTGTGGCTTTTCTCGTCACATGGTCGAGCCATGAGGTAACATGACGCTAAAGTGTCGGTGAAGAGTGATAAGCTAGCTTCCCCAGTGAAGCACCGCTAGAAAATCAATCAGAGATTCTGAGACAGTGTGCATGCTCTTCACGTCGGCGGAGCCATGATGAGCGGCGAGTCAACGACGAGTGCACTATTTTATCGATCCCGGGAGCTAGCATTAGCATACATACCGGATCTAGCCGATGGATGCGGCCTCATAATGCCATCATGATCATGATTAGTCAAAGGCTCGATCGGCTGATAATTAAAAGAGACGATTTTGCTTGGATCGAGATCTGTCTTGGCAGCAGGCGCCGTGCTGTAACCAAGAAAGCTCTCGTGGTTTCGAGCTGGTAGATTTTGAAAATACTAGTGTAATGCAGACTTCCGGTTGAGCTTTCCGATCATGGTGCTCGCGCGAAGGGAACCTCTGGCTGTTTGGGCAGGCGTCTGATGGGAATGTCGGCCTCTTCGGATACTGTGGGCTGCGATCTGGGCCTGGCATGGCCTGCATAGCGCAGACTCATTATCCATTTTGTCTCCCCTCAAAAAAAAAAAATTATCCATTTTGTCGACCAAAAAACCATTGGTGGTTTCACATTTCTGCCACGTACTCCCTCCGTTTCAAATTAATTGACTTCTGTTTACCCACATGTGGATGTATCTAGACATGTTACAAGTATAGATACGTCCACATTTGGATAAATGAAAGTCAATTAATTTGAAACAGAGTGGTAGTTCATTGTGCTTGTACATGCCTTAGAGGCGGTTTCATTAGGCTTCTTCTTCTAAGTTCTTTTGTCCCAAACAAATTGGATAGGCTAGATAAATTGGATAGGCTAGATATGAAACCCTTTCACGCCAATTTCTCAGACGGTCATCCATCATAGTACTACTCTCGTTAAAAAAGGGTTACATACCATTGGACTGGCTAGTTTTTACGTTGTCTCGCCAAGACTATCACAGCCCTCCTCATTTACCCGGGTTTGGGACCGGCTATGCCTAGAAGATGAGTGCACTATTTTATCGATCCCGGGAGCTGCATACATACCAGATCTAGCATATGGATGCGCCCCCTTAATGCATCATGATTAGTCGAAGGGGCGATAAAAGAGACGACTCTGCTTGGATCGAGATCTGTCCTGGCAGCTAACACCGTGCTCTAACCAAAGAAAACTCTCGTGGTTTCAGTTGAGCTTTCCGATCCTGGTATATATTCTGTAACGTGGGGAAGGGATGTAAATTGATCGGTGGAATCGGAGTTTACCGTTGTCGTATCCTCTACCACATTCTTTTATCGAATTCGGAACGGAACGGATAACAACAATTCTGGATTTGGATGCGGATGCATGGATTCGGGACGAAAATGGTTCGGATTTGGGGTAGAAACAAAATGAGTTTGATAGTTAAATAAAGTTCTACTCCATAGTTGGTACAATCAGTATGTAAGTGAGTTGTTATTTAATGAATGAATTCGGTACCTAACTAATTACTATTTGTGTTCTATAAGGTCAGACGTTTCCGTAGAAAAATGGATTATTCGGTATAAAAACATCGGATAATCCTAATTAATTTTCGGATAATTCATATTGATGCTATTGACATACCATGCATATGTTATACCGTATTCGAGTCACAGAAATCTATATAAGTGGGGCCCATTTGTAAGAGCTGACTTGACAGTACATGTGGAAAAGAAGATGACCTGGATGTGAGGCCCACATGTCAGTCCTCCATTTTCTGTACAGCAGGCCCAGACCACTAGTAGGAGAAAGCCTACCGCGCGGTTGGCGGTTCCCTTTGCCTGCTTGACCAGTTTGACCACAGGTGGTAGACGTTCTGCTTGCGAAAGCGAGCTCAACGTAAGCGGTGCTCTTAGCCCCGTCGCTATCAGTCCTTACGAGCGAGGGCCGTGTCGTGGTAAGAGGGGGGGAGGGTCGACGAGGAAGGCTAGCACACTGGGGGGGGGGGGGGGGGGGGGGGGTCGCGACCATTAGCCTGCTCGCGGTCACCACAAAATAGGCATTAGAAAGTTGTTATGAGAGACAAGGGGGAGAAGTCAAACATGCCAACGTGGCAGTTTTCGTTGACAAGTCTAACCTGACATATGGGTCCCACATGTTAGAGTCATGGGGCCAACCCTTTGGGGTCAGAGGAGAGTAGGAGACCCGACTCCATCAGTGAGCTTGTATACATGTCCTTATCCATGCATGATATGTAGGTCCACCTCGATCTACAATGCTTTTGTCTGCCCGTGACTATGCCGTTGCTGCTCATTTCCATACTACTATACACTATATCTTCTTCCACTCTTCGGATGAATTTGTTTTTGCTAATTATCAAATTGCGTACATGTTTTATAGTAAGCACGTCTGGATCTTGGAACTAAGAGCTGAAACAGGGACCAAGTCCTTCAGATGAAATTGTTTTGCTGATCATCAAATTGCCTGAATGTCAAACGCACACTACATGAAACTGCGGCAAAAACATCAGCAGACAACAGGCCATCTTAGTAGGATTATAACACTGACAAATGTCTCAGGCCAGCAGTACATCATCTACAACATACATCGAGCATCCAGTAGATGAACATACATATTTATTTACTACTATTATTACCGCAGTAAGAAGTTTATTAGGCGCTCCGAGTGAAGTTGAAAGTGCCGCAGTTCGTGTAGAACGGCAGCTTCAAGAACCCGATCCGCTTCTTCTCCAGGTCGAACTGTAGCACAAAGTTCTCCATCTGGAACCCTCCCACGATCACCGCCGGCGCCTTGCCGTCCCCAGCCTTCACCGCCTTCATCTGCACGAACGCTAGGCACGCCGTCCCCGGCCCGATCAGGTTCACCATTGAGTTCTCCCCAAGCATCGTCCAGTTCTTCCCGCCGTCCAGCGCCAGCGTCACGCTCGGGACCAGGAACCCGGTCCGCACCATGGGGATCGTCAGCGAGTCGTAGCACAGCCCGAACGGCGCCACGGGCTTCACCGTGCGCGCGTTCGGCCACACCGCTGCCATGGCCTCGCGGTACACGGCCACGAACGGTTGGTACACGTCGGGGCGGAGCAAGGTGTAGGCCACCCTTGTGGAGAGCACCACGCCGCCAGTGGCGAGCGCGCGCGGCGGGACGGGCACGATGGAGCTCTCCAGCACGATGTACTTGACCGACACGTGGTACGCGGGGTTGTCGTGTTTGGTGACCAGCGGCGTGTAGTCCAGCATCTGCGTGTAGTCCGACCCCGGCACCGCGGGGAGGTCGAGCGGGCCGCCGCCGAAGATGGCCACGCCGCTGCCGTAGATCCCGCCGTGGGAGAGGCAGAGGAGGAACTTGTTGGCGACCTTCCGCGCGGACGCTACCTGCGCCGTCAGCGCCAGGCCGGAGTCCGCGAGCCCGGCCACGCCCGTGGCGCCCCGCGGCAGGGACCCGAGTAGCTTCCTCGTCCCGCACGCGGACACGGCCGACACGGACACCTGGCTCACAGGGTTGCTCCCGTCGGTGGAGTTGGCGACGAACCTCGTGCGGACCAAGCTCCCGGACGCGCACGCGCCGGTGACCGGGTTGTATGGGTACGCCGTGCACGCCGCGTCCTGGCCACAGCCCGCCGCCGGGCAGCCCGGGACAGGGTACGCGTTGGCGAGCCTGCACATGTCGCTCGCGCACGGGAACTCCGACGGCAGGTTGCACGTCGACCAGACGAGCGGGCTGTCGATGTCGACGACGAGGTTCGCTCCGGCGTAGAAGGGGATGGTGTAAAGGGAGGTGGCGACGTCCTTGGTCACCGGAACGACTACCGGAAGAGGCTCGCACGACGCCAGCGCGACGAGTGACGCGGCAAGGACGAGGAGGCGGATGATTCGCGCCATGTTTCTTGCTTCCGCGCGCTAATCACCGGTCAAGATTGGTGGGCTGAATTGCATGATTGGCATTCCATCGGCGTTTCTTTCTCTCTTTTGTACTACTATTGGATTTGGGTGTCTTGCCAATTGCCACACACATACAAGGCGAGCGCGAGAGTGACTCATGCAGTGACTAGGAATAGACAAACCATGTTCCATCTGGGAAAATCCTATTCTGAACCTTATCCATGCCAACCCGACGTTCCATTGGTTGAAGATGATTCGGCCCCACAGAATAGTCGCCATTCTTTTTACTATGATACAATCTGAACTACATGTATTCTTCTCACCATCCACAGTTCCACACCCTGATACTGTGCCCGGCTTAGGGCTAGCGGCGGGGCCTGAGGCAGAGTATGTTGAAATAGAGTAAGGGCCTCTTTGATTTAAAGGATTTGAGCCATCTTGTAAGATTTAAATCCTTATGATTTTTCCTATGGTAATTGTATGATTCATAGGATTGAATCCCATAGAAATTTTTCCTATATATGAAATCCTTTGCACTAGTTCCTATAGGAATTCTAACATCCACTCACAACTCTTTTTCAAAATCCTTTATTTTCCTGTGATGGAATCAAACAAAGATTGATGCATGTGAAATCCTGTAGGATTGAATTGGACATGACATTACAATCCTGCAGTTTTCCTATTCCTACGTTTTTCCTATCATGCGAATCAAACAGGCCCTTAAGCCTTGTTTAATTGGGTTGTATTTTCATCCTACAAAATTAGATTAGGGATGTGAGAGGATTTGGTGAAATCTTTCCCTTCACCCAGTCCATTTAAATCCGCACAAATATTCTGCCCCCCCCCCCCCCCCCCCAACCCCCGAAATATATTAGTATCATTAGAATTTTTAATTTACACTAAAATGAGCCGGTTCATGGGGATATTTGGGGATCATCCTTTCGAAAACCGTCTTAGTAAACAAAATATTCAGGATTTTTCGGGATCTGTAATAATCCTCTCCACCCCCCTCAAATACACTTCTAATACCGTAAATAGGGCCTAAGGATGTTTTTTTACGATATCACAGGCCCCTCATGGATATACTAAGAGCATCCCAACAGATGACTTAAAATAGAGTGGCTGCTCCAAAAACTATTTATTTTTTAATAAAAAAGCCACTGCTTCAGCGGATATCTAATTCTAATCCCTATAGTGACACACACTGAACATTTGGTGTAGGTAATGTATATTTGGGGCACCTAGATGGTTGCCCTATCCAACTATCATATGCCCAAAATCCGAATTGTAGCGGGAAGAGCCAACCGC
This sequence comes from Poa pratensis, assembly GCA_947311845.1. Taxonomy (NCBI): domain Eukaryota; kingdom Viridiplantae; phylum Streptophyta; class Magnoliopsida; order Poales; family Poaceae; genus Poa; species Poa pratensis. The sequence continues at coordinate 45,483,242 of CAMZMU010000058.1, forward strand.
CATGGTGAAACTTACCCGCCTCTAGCTGTCACCGCCCCACGCCGATTCCTGTTGTTTCTCGCTGCCACGACCCTGTAGGCTGCCTAGCCCTGCCATGACCTCAGCGCTCATTCCGATGATTGGGACGTCCGCCGCAACCCCTGGGACCGTGTGAATATCGTGACGCCGCGCCGCAACACCGACGCAGATGAGCATTGAGCAGCCACCACGACTCCCATGTGACCGTCGACGAGCCGTTGTTTCTTACCGAGCTATGGCGCTCGTGAAGGAGATATGCCCTAAGGCAATTAATAAAGATATTTTATTTGTCATATCTCGATTGTTTATAATATGTTTTATACCATTCTATAACTGTATTAAGCGAAAACATTAATACACGTGTGATATGTAAACAATCAGGTCCCTAGTAGCCTCTTAACTAGTCCATTGGGCAACCGATGATCAATGTTTCTGATCATGGACATTTATGTCAATTGACAATGGAGTCATGTCATTAGGTGAATGATGTGATGGATACACCCAAATATATATAAACGTAGTGTTCATACCTTTGACCTTGAGATCGTATTTAATTGCTGCTTCTGGAAGGTTCTTTGATTGCATCAAACGTCATGTCTTATCTAGCGTGACAATAAAGGTGTCCGTTTAGGGTATCCGAAGGAAGTAGTCGAGGCGAATGATCAAGAGCGGGATTTTCCAATCCACATAGCAGGATAGATACTCTAGGCCCACTCGATGACATTACATCAATAAGCTTGCATGACTAGGTCACGGTGATGTAATATCACAGACGAGTAAAGATAGAATTGTCAAGTGACGAGATCAAGCTCGGTAATCGTGATAGCGGAGAACGAGTCTCAACAATCTATGTATCGCTAGTCAAAAGGTTGAAACTGGACGTCTAAGGTTCAAACGATAAAAAGACATTCGTGTACGCACAGGGGCTATCACGGCAGTCCAGCCACCCGCTGATAGTCATTGATCGGAGAACGTGTCTCGATCATATCTGGAGTGATCCCGAACCGTAGGGTGACACACTTAAGGGTAGGCGACGGTTATATAAGATTGGATATTGAAGAGAAAATAGAGAAGGGTTCCGGAATGGTTCCGGGACAGTTCCGAAATGGTTCCGAGACATATCCGACGAAGTTCAGGGGCCGACAAAATGGTTTTCGGAGCCAGAATAAATTAGATAATATGTGTTTAATATTAATTAGTGTAGCTAATAGTTAAATACATTTTTATTTAGTTATTTTCGGAATTATAAAGGCAGCCCACCTTAGAAGACCCATGGGGGGGGGGGGGGGGGGGAACTTCCCCTCAAGGTTCGAATTCGGGAGGGGCTACCCCTTGGTGCGGCTGGGCATGTGGGGTTTAGTCCCACATGGCCTAGCCACCAAGGGTGACACCCCTCCCATCCCCTTTATATAGTGATGTCCCCTTGCCTTGGAAAAATACACCATCCTCTCTCTTTCTCTCATCCGTTTAGACGTGGTTCCGCAAATGGAGCTACGCACGGTTGAGAGAGTTCTCTCCACCATACGCACACTGCCGTGCTGCTGGGTCCAAGTCTTCCGCTTCCGCTACTTCGCTGGATCTGGAGTACGGAGGTCGTCGTCTACACTGTATGTGTGTAGAGCTACGAGGTGCTACACGTGTGGCACTGGAAGTACGTCTTCTTCCTCTACACGACCTTGAGGTCAGCGCCGCCATCGTCTTCGCTGCCCGTCTTCATCACCCATCGTCATCGAAACAGATCTTTTGATCGTCGACGTTTACGGTCTATAAGGGTATGTATACCGTTCCCTCCGTTACTTTATATCTGCATAGTAATAGATCCTGGATATTTCGGTTATCTTTGTTAGAAATTTTTTTTTTTCTGCTCACGATTCCCTTCAGCTCGGTCAACGCCACGCCAGCGGATTTGGTGCATGGCTTCACACGAAGTTGGTGTCGTCTACATGTTTCACTTAAGCGAACAGTAACAAAAGTACCGGCAAAATTCGGCATAATTTATCCTTTAGTTTTCTATGTTATTGCTTGCATAGCATGACAAAATAAGTGTAGTAGATAGCACTCGTAGCAAGAGATATCTAATTAACCGGATAAATGCTATTGGCACAAAGAGTACAGAAGATAGTCTAATTAATTTACTCATTAGTACTCATTAGCACGGTTGATTTCAGTTCAACTTATAGAAGGCCCCGATGAGTTTCGTTGGAATTTACCTGGGAATGGAAAATCCTCGGTAGATTCCATGTGTATAGGGCGTTAGTCCATTCCGATATTCCAGTCGATAATAATAATAAAATATGGCAAATGAAGATTCCGCTTAAACTAAAAGTGATTATTTGGTATCTTCGTAGGGGGATGTCATTTCAACAGAGGATAACCTTGTTAAGCGGAATTGGCATGGAAGTACAAAGTGTGTGTTTTGTCCACAACAGGAGACAATAAAACACTTATTCTTCGACTGTAGTTTAGCACGTTCTATTTGGTCATCTATCCAGATAGTTTCTAACTTATATCGACCCAAGTCTGTTGCAAATGTTTTTGGCAACTGGCTACATGGGATAGATAAAAAGTTTAGAACTATTATTAGTGTGGGAGCGATAGCCATTATATGGTTACTTTGACTGTATAGAAATGACAAGAATTTTAATGATAAAGATTTTTCTCGTTTGCAGGTTTCTCTACAGGTGCACAAGTATGGTACGTTCGTGGTCCATATGACAACGGGCGGGACATCGAAATCTCTTTACGGAGACATGTGCATGTTTGGAAGAGGTGGCGAGGGATATTTTTATCCATGGTCGCTTGATCGCCGGATATAGGCATTGGCGTTTTACCTACACATGATTGTAATTCGTCTAGTGCTACTTTTTTCATTCAGTTGAATTGCGGCTGTGTGCATTATTATGCAGAGACCGGGTGTAATGTATAAACTCGTTAAATAATAATGCTCTTTATTAAAAAATTGCTCACAATGTAAATCAGTGACAGGTTCGTCACAAAAGATGCGTAAGAAAATAGTTAAGGCCGAAAAGGGTTGACACCCTACAATAAAGCCGACGAAAATTAAAGAAAAGCCAAACAATGATACTCCACATGACAGTCTCGACGAAATGAAAAACATGCTTATTACAACTACGCTGGCGCGGTAAAAGGAAACTCCTAGGCTCCTAGCCGTTCCATGTGTATAGGGCGTTAGTCCATTCCGATATTCCAGTCATAATAATAATAAAATATGGCAAATGATGATTCCGCTTAAACTAAAAGTGTTTATTTGGTATCTTCGTAGGGGGTGTCATTTCAACAGAGGATAACCTTGTTAAGCGGAATTGGCATGGAAGTACAAAGTGTGTGTTTTGTCCACAACAGGAGACAATAAAACACTTATTCTTCGACTGTAATTTAGCACGTTCTATTTGGTCATCTATCCAGATAGTTTCTAACTTATATCGACCCAAGTCTGTTGCAAATGTTTTTGGCAACTAGCTACATGAGATAGATAAAAAGTTTAGAACTGTTATTAGGGTGGGGGCGATAGCCGTTATATGGTTACTTTGACTGTATAGAAATGACAAGAATTTTAATGATAAAATTTTTCTCGTTTGAAGGTTTCTCTACAGGTGCACAAGTATGGTACGTTCGTGGTCCATATGACAACGGGCGGGACATCGAGACCTCTTTACGGAGGCATGTGCATGTTTGGAAGAGGTGGCGAGGAATATTTTTATCCGGTTGATCGCCGGATATAGGCATTGGCGTCTGTCATAGGCATTGGCGTTTTACCTACACATGATTGTAATTCGTCTAGTGCTACTTTTTTTTTCATTCAGTTGAATTGTGGTTGTGTGCATTATTATGCAGAGACCGGGTGTAATGCATAAACTCGTTAAATAATAATGCTCTTTATTAAAAAATTGCTCACAACGTAAATCAGTGACAGGTTCGTCACAAAAGATGCGTAAGAAAATAGTCACTAGTAGAAAAAGGACCTATAGTCCCGGTTCATAAGGGTCTTTAGTCCCGGTTTTTGAATCGGGACTATGCAATCAGGACTAAAGGCACCCTCCCTTTAGTCCCGGTTCTGCTCTCCACGTGGGCCGCTCTCGTGAGATCAGGCAGGAGGAGCTTTAGTCTCGAATCGGGACTAAAGGTCTTTTCTATTTCGTTTTTTCAAAAAACAATTTTTTTTCGATTTTTTTTCGATTTTTTTTCAATTTTTTTATTGTTGGACTCCCATCCTCACACTACTCCACACCTAATTACACTTAATCTTTTGTCAAATTCCAATCTTGGTAAAACTTTCCGATTGGTCACCCATCCGCACACTACTCCACCCCTAGCACGCTTAACATCTTGGTTCCTTCCCATCCCCCTTCCTATAATCTACTTGTAACCTTATGTCTATATTACGCTATTAATCATATTAGTCCATGGATCATGTGGGTCACGCATCCTTATAATTTTAATTCCAAATAATTATTTAAATATATAAAAATGACTAAGTAACAATAATATTGAATAAATATAAAAATAAAATGAGTTTTATTTTTTTGGCATTAATTCTTCATATCTTTAAATGTGTAAATCGAAATTGAACAAATAATATGTCCATTATTATCAGAAAAATGTGAGGAATCCAAATATGACATCATTTTTATTTTTTGAATTTTTTTAAAATTAAAAATCTAAATTTTGACTCTTTTCGAATTTCAAAAATCTAAAAAAACTCAAAACGGCTGAAGGCGGTTGAATTCGGAATGCTAATTTTTTGACGATCATTTTGATATATTATACGTTTTTTTCCAACATCGTATGCAAAAATAGCGGCCATTTGAAGTTTTCATAACGTTTTTTTCGGAAATTGTCTTTAGTTCCGGTTGGTGATTCAAACTGGGACTAAAGATAGACCCTTTAGTCCCGGTTGGAGCCATGAACCGGGACTAAAGGCGCTCGCCCCTTTAGTCCCGGTTCCAGCCACGAACCGGGACAAATGCCCGCGGACGCCCTGGGCGCCTCGAACCGGACAAATGCCACCATTAGTCCCGGTTCGTGCCGAAACCGGGACTGTAGCTTCGGGCAGCTCCGAACGAAAGGCATGTTTTCTACTGGTGAGTTAAGGCCGAAAAGGGTTGACACCCTACAATAGGGCCGACGAAAATTAAAGAAAAGCCAAACAATGATACTCCACATGACAGTCTCGACGAAATGAAAAGCATGCTTATTACAACTACGCTGGCGCGGTAAAAGGAAACTCCTAGGCTCCTAGCCGTTCCGAGTGAAATTGAAGTGGCCGCAGTTCGTGAAGAAGGGCAGCCTGAGGAACCCGAGCCGCTTCTTCTTCATGTCGAACTGCAGCACGAAGTTCTCCATCTGGAACCCTCCGACGATCACCGCCGGCGACTTGCCGTACCCGGCCTTCACCGCCTTCATCTGCTCGAACGCTAGGCACGCCTTTCCGCCCTTCACGTCCACCATCGAGTGGACGCCGGTCATCGTCCAGTTCCTCCCGCCGTCGAGCGCCAGCGTCACGCTCGGCACGAAGTACCCGAGCCGCGTGTTGGCCAGCGTGCTCGCATTGTAGCACAGCCCGAACGGCGCCACGGGCTTCACCGCGCGCCCGCTCGGCCACAGCGCTGCCATGGCCTTGCCGAACGCGGCCACGAACGGGCGGTACACATCGGCTCGGAGCACGGTGTGGTGGAGAGCGCGCGCGGCGGGAGGGGCACGATGGAGCTCTCCAGCACGATGTACTTGACCTAGACGTAGTACGCGGGGTTGTCCTTTTTGGTGAGGAGCGGCGTGTACTCCAGAGACTGCGTGTAGTCCGTCTCCGGCTGCGCGGTGAGGTGGAGCGGGCCTCCGCCGAAGATGGCCACGCCGTCGCCGTAGATTCCGCCGCGGGAGAGGCAGAGGAGGAACTTCTTGGCGACCTTGTGCGACGAGGCCACCTGCGCCGGCAGCGCCAGGTCGGAGCCGGCCAGCCCGGCCACGCCTGTGGCACCCCGTGGCAGCGTCACGAGGAGCTTAACCGTCGCGCACGCCGACACGGCATTCACGGACACTTGGCTCACCGGGTTGCTCCCGTCGGTGGTGTTGGCGACGAACCGCGTGTGCACTAGGCTCCCGACGGCGCACGAGCCGGTGACCGGGTTGTACGGGTACGCCGTGCACGTCCTGTGCTTGCGCCGGTTGAGGTCGCAGCCGCTCCCTTGGCAGTTCGGCATGGGGTAGGTGTGAGCGAGCCGGCAGGTTTTGCTCTTGCAAGGGAACTCCGCCGGCAGGTGGCCGGTCTGGCACACCGACCAGACGAGCGGGCGGCGATGTCGACGACGAGGTTGTTGCCGTAGTAGAACGGGATGGTGTACAGGGAGGTGGTGAGGTCCTTGGTCACCGAACGAGCACCGGAAGTCGTTGGCACGAGGCCGGCCACGCCAGGGCGACGAGCGAGACGGCCAGGACGAGGTGGTGGAATGGTGGTGCCATCTTTCTCCTCCAGAGAGGATCCTATCAAGTGTATGGACTGTGGAGTTGGCTCGGCGTGTGTTAGCCTCTTTATATACTCGTGATCGCTCGACACCGGAATTAATGGCGATCTCCATCGGCGGCAGAAGTGCACTAGTTAAATTGTTTCTGGACTGCCACCGTGTCAGATCTTGCTGCGTGGCGTGCACTGGAAGATGCATCCTCGTGAGCCATGCAGTCTGAATGTAGAGAAACAATGCTCAGACTAGCCACAATGGGAGTATCGTAGGTGGTATCATGCATGCCATGTTGGCAAAAAGCTGACGTGTCACTGCAGTTAATGAAGAGAGAGGTGGTAGTGGTATCATAGGTAGATACCGTAACATAACGAATTTCAATGCAATATGAGTCTATAACCTAATAAATGTAGTATTATATGATACCACACATATGTTACTACCCATTGTCACTACAAGAAATATGCTACTCTATGACCCTCAATATTGGTCACTGAATGGTCACATATTTTAATTTGTGACCTTTTTGTGACCAAAAACACTTGGTCACGTTATGAGCGTCACTAACTAGCCAATATGACCTTTTTTGGGGATTGGTCATAGACCTCTATGACCAAAAGAAAAGGTCACAGATTTTATGACCAATATTTTGGTCACGGGCAATCTGGCCACGCCACGTCAAATCCAACGTGGCAAAGCTGACGTGGCAAATCTGTGACCAAATTAGATGGTCATAGACCAGATTCAGCCCAATCCAGTTCAACCATCTACATGGGCTGGCCCAATAATTCAGCCTTTTTTTTTCTCTGTTAATTTTGGACGGTTAGATGGGCCAAGCCCAACAATTTGGCCCATATAATTTTCTGGGTCATGGCCCATATATTTTGAGATAGGCCCCACTTGTCAGGTTAAGCAAAGTGGGTCATAGCTGTCAGGTAGCGGGTCCTTGATGTCAGGTTCTGATTAGTGGGTCCTTGTTTTCAGTGTCACATTCTTCAGATTTCAATATTCCAGAAAATAAATAAACAATATTTAAATCAGAACACGTTTCACAGGTTTTCAGTCAATATTTCAAACAAAACAGAAATAACAGATGATCTTCGTCCAAATAACAGTAAAACTGCTATTACAATATAGAGATCTCTACAATCTATTACAACCAGATATGCCTATAATTACAGTATACAACATGCTACTCTACAGAATGATCATTCTGATCAGGAAACCCAAAAGAGTGTCACCAACACAATCTATAGCAGTAAAAAATTATGTTCACTTTTCCACTTGCATCCTCCGTGCTATTCCATATACTTCAATCCTGTACAGTTTTATCAGCAGAAACTATTAGATCATGAAGGTACCAGCAACAAACAGATTTCCATTACGAACAGATTTGAATATATGAGTGACAAAGATATCGCCATTACGAATAGATTTGAATATATGAGTGACAAGGATATCGCCATATAGAATAGATACATATGAGAAACAAAATTACTTAGATACCTATGGACCAAACATACATTAACACCATTTTAGTATCATAGCTCAAAATAAGACTAGTTTAACCTAGAGACAAAAATGCAAGCACATTCTAGGACACAAACAAGTACAGATATAGATAAATCATGCACATTCTAGGACACAGACTAGTTTCACCTGTTTTAGAAATAAGCAACTTCAAAAAAAGGCAACGGCACAGACTCTAACCTGTTTGATCATTGCAGGGGAGCGCGAGAGAAGCTTGAAGTCATTGCAATCAAGGAATAACTCATCCTTGGCGTTCTCGGAAGGCCGGATGGTCACACTGTCCAGTATGTCAACATTCCTTGCCTATTCAAGGAAAGGAAGGATCTTAGTGCAATTCATATATGACTCAAGCAACAGATAACTTTGTCAGGAAAGAGACTTGTAAGCTGCATTACCAATGTTTAACAGGAAAACAGACAAAGAAGGTAAAAATGTAACTCTGCACATTCGATATAGACTATTCATCTATCAGTTCTTACCTCTCTCATTCTTCTTGTGGAGGTGAGGCTTGCTTTGTCATGGATGTCTGCACCTCCATCTGCATATAAAGAAAATGTTGGTAAGAAACTTGACTTGACCATTGTAGCAAAGAAAGGAACTAAAGAAATATAATCCTTCTTGCTCATACAGCCAGGTAATTGTTCTTACAAGCAAAGCATGCAGATACATTTCTTATCACGAAAACTAGGCAATACAACAACATTTCTCTAAAATAATTGATCACATTCCAAACCAGGTGACTATATGACCAACTAAGTACTCGTTGCACATGCAACAACAGTGAACTCAACTAATTGTGCAGATTAGATTAAGGCAACTAATGTCATATGATTGCAATTTTATACCAGAAATGACAATTACGGAATGCCAACAGAGGAAGAATTTCATTAAGCACAAAGAACTAATGTACCCGAAACAGAAATACAACAATAATGTCATAGAAGCATGAGCCAACAGAATCAGTTAATTAATTGATCTTCATTTAAACTTAGTACATTGAATGACAAAACAATAAACAGAAGAGAGTTTTGTCCATCCCTGTCCTTTTTGCTGCCAAACCAAACATGTTCTATCTACTGGAGCTATGATCCTTCAAGATTACCAGGAGCTCTTGAACCATAATGACATACAAAACATAATAGCATGCTCAAGCATTCAAGGATAACAACAAGAGCTCTTGAACCAACTGGTATAACAAACATGTCGACTTATATGGATATGGGCGGTAGGTACGTACTTACAGAGTGGTTCAGATCTTGCCGACGCCGCTCCTGGCCAAGCAGCTTATTAACTCGAGCAAGGAACTTACACTTGGTTGGATTGGGGGGATCCGTCGAGTACTTCACCTGGAATAAAAGAACAGAGGCCTGCTGCGGTGCCGAACCTGGCGCCGGTGGTCGACGCCGCCGCGGGCACACCTGCTCGGGCGCCGTCGCCTCGCAGAGGACGCCGCAGAGCCATTCGATGAAGGGGCCGTGAAGCAGATCAAGGCCGGCGTTCCCGTGGATCTCCGGCGTGCAGGACGTACGCCATGGCGGGCAGAAGCGACGGCCACGGCTTGTTGCGAGGGCTCACCGGCGGCTTGCAAAAATAGAATAGCACAGATCAGAAGAAAGATCCAGAGAACCGGGACACTGCGGGAAGGTTGTGAGAGGGAGCGAGGAAACGAACCATTGTTGCGGCGACGCGGAGGGCAGGTCGGCGGCGGCGAGACCGAGGGGCTTGCGGCTTGGAGACCTAGAGAAGAAGGGGATGGAGGTGAGTAGGCCGGTGGCGAGAGAGGAAGGGGATGGAGGCGAGACGCGGAGAGAGAAGAGAGAAGTTAGGGTTTTGCGCGGGGAGGGAGTCGCCGTCGCGAGCGCCGTCGCAGGGACGGGTTCTTGTGGAGAATGACGAGTGAGGCTATGGCGGCGGGCCGGATCTAGATCGCGCGAGGGAAAGGACGGGGCTGGCGGCTAGGGTTGAGGAGGGACTGGGAGGGGGTTATATTGGTACTCTGACCGAATTACGAAATTGCCCCTGGTTGGATGGTGCGTCCTTGAATTTTTGCGGGTATTCTTGTCATTTCACGTCAAAAAATGGGTAGGCGGGAGATTTACCGCTCTGTGCGAAATTTCTGGGTTCCAGAGGAAAAATTGACGTGGGAGGGAAATTTGGGCTATCTTATAAGGTTTTGCTCACTAGGGGAATTTTGTGAAGCATCTACCAAAAATATGTTGCAAAATTGGAGCACTAATTTTTATAAAATACTAGACCACATGTATTTACAAATAACCAAATGGTTGTGTGTCAAACAGTTTCCATCTATCTCTCGTAAAAAAGACAAATTCATGCCGATTCAGCTGGAACGGGGTCAAATTTGAACTACAGGTGCCTCGTAGTTTTCTCATGATTTTTTGCAAAAATCATATTTAGGTACACAAGTACCTATTTCATCAGAGATATAACAAAGTTTTGCAAGATTTAACCCCTAGATACGAACGGTCATGTCCCCCGAGTTGAGCGTATTTTGAAATCGGCATACGAAATTCAAAAAAAATCAAATAAATGGAAAACCTTCGCGTGGTGTCATTATATGTGTCCTAGTATCCATCAAAAATCATAAACTTGGAATAAGGCAATATTCTTAAGAAAGTGTTCTCAGAAATGAGGTATCGTCTATGAAGATTCATGGCTTTAGGGCCAGATGACGAATGTTATGTCCATATTCATGGCATAGTTTGCTTAAATATGCCCGTATTGGGTACAAACTGTATCTTGGAACCGTGAACAATGTTGCCGAAGAAACTTTTCATTTTCCTTTCACGAAAAAAATCATTTTTCTATTTCCGAGTGCGAAAAATGGGTTATTTTGTGAAGCAACTACCAAAAATATGTTGCAAAATAGGAGCGCTAAATTATTTGAAAATACTAGACCACATTGAATTTACAAATAACCAAATGGTCGCGTGTCAAACCGTTTCCATCTACCTCTCGTAAAAAAGACAAATTCATGTCGATTCAGATGGAACGGGGTCAAATTTGAACTACATGTGCCTCGTAGTTTTCTCATGATTTTTTGCAAAAATCATATTTAGGTACACAAGTACCTATTTCATCAGAGATATAACAAAAGTTTTGCAAGATTTAACCCCTAGATACGAACGGTCATGTCCCCCGAGTTGAGCGTATTTTGAAATCGGCATACGAAATTCAAAAAAAATCAAATAAATGGAAAACCTTCGCGTGGTGTCATTATATGTGTCCTAGTATCCATCAAAAATCATAAACTTGGAATAAGGCAATATTCTTAAGAAAGTGTTCTCAGAAATGTGGTATCGTCTATGAAGATTCATGGCTTTAGGGCCAGATGACGAATGTTATGTCCATATTCATGGCATAGTTTGCTTAAATATGCCCGTATTGGGTACAAACATGTATCTTGGAACCGTGAACAATGTTGCCGAAGAAACTTTTCATTTTCCTTTCACGAAAAAATCATTTTTCTATTTCCGAGTGCGAAAAATGGGTTATTTTGTGAAGCAACTACCAAAAATATGTTGCAAAATAGGAGCGCTAAATTATTTGAAAATACTAGACCACATTGAATTTACAAATAACCAAATGGTCGCGTGTCAAACCGTTTCCATCTACCTCTCGTAAAAAAGACAAATTCATGTCGATTCAGCTGGAACGGGGTCAAATTTGAACTACAGGTGCCTCGTAGTTTTCTCATGATTTTTTGCAAAAATCATATTTAGGTACACAAGTACCTATTTCATCAGAGATATAACAAAAGTTTTGCAAGATTTAACCCCTAGATACAACGGTCATGTCCCCCGAGTTGAGCGTATTTTGAAATCGGCATACGAAATTCAAAAAAAATAAATAAATGGAAAACCTTCGCGTGGTGTCATTATATGTGTCCTAGTATCCATCAAAAATCATAAACTTGGAATAAGGCAATATTCTTAAGAAAGTGTTCTCGAAAATGAGGTATCGTCTATGAAGATTCATGGCTTAGGGCCAATGACGAATGTTATGGCCACATTCATGGCATAGTTTGCTTAAATATGCCCGTATTGGGTACAAACATGTATCCTGGAACCGTGAACAATGTTGCCGAAGAAACTTTTCATTTTCCTTTCACGAAAAAATCATTTTTCTATTTCCGAGTGCGAAAAATGGGTTATTTTGTGAAGCAACTACCAAAAATATGTTGCAAAATAGGAGCGCTAAATTATTTGAAAATACTAGACCACATTGAATTTACAAATAACCAAATGGTCGCGTGTCAAACCGTTTCCATCTACCTCTCGTAAAAAAGACAAATTCATGTCGATTCAGATGGAACGGGGTCAAATTTGAACTACAGGTGCCTCGTAGTTTTCTCATGATTTTTTGCAAAAATCATATTTAGGTACACAAGTACCTATTTCATCAGAGATATAACAAAAGTTTTGCAAGATTTAACCCCTAGATACGAACGGTCATGTCCCCCGAGTTGAGCGTATTTTGAAATCGACATACAAAATTCAAAAAAAATCAAATAAATGGAAAACCTTCGCGTGGTGTCATTATATGTGTCCTAGTATCCATAAAAAATCATAAACTTGGAAGAAGGCAATATTCTTAAGAAAGTGTTCTCAGAAATGAGGTATCGTTTATGAAGATTCATGGCTTTAGGGCCAGATGACGAATGTTATGGCCACATTCATGGCATAGTTTGCTTAAATATGCTCGTATTGGGTACAAACATGTATCTTGGAACCGTGAACAATGTTGCCGAAGAAACTTTTCATTTTCCTTTCACGAAAAAATCATTTTTCTATTTCCGAGTGCGAAAAATGGGTTATTTTGTGAAGCAACTACCAAAAATATGTTGCAAAATAGGAGCGCTAAATTATTTGAAAATACTAGACCACATTGAATTTACAAATAACCAAATGGTCGCGTGTCAAACCGTTTCCATCTACCTCTCGTAAAAAAGACAAATTCATGTCGATTCAGTTGGAACGGGGTCAAATTTGAACTACAGGTGCCTCGTAGTTTTTTCATGATTTTTTGCAAAAATCATATTTAGGTACACAAGTACCTATTTCATCAGAGATATAACAAAAGTTTTGCAAGATTTAACCCCTAGATACGAACGGTCATGTCCCCCGAGTTGATCGTATTTTGAAATCGACATACAAAATTCAAAAAAAATCAAATAAATGGAAAACCTTCGCGTGGTGTCATTATATGTGTCCTAGTATCCATAAAAAATTATAAACGTGGAATACAACATTTTTCTTAAGAAAGTGTTCTCAGAAATGAGGTATCATCTATGAAGATTCATGGCTTTAGGGCCAAATGACGAATGTTATGGCCACATTCATGGTATAGTTTGCTGAAATATGTCTGTATTGGGCACAAACGTGTATCTTGGAACCGTGAACAATGTTGCCGAAGAAACTTTTCATTTTCGATTCACGAAAAAATCAATTTTCTATTTTCGAATGCGAAAAATTGGTTATTTTGTGAAGCAACTACCAAAACTATGACGTAAAATAGGAGCGGTAAATTATTTGAAAATACTAGATCACATTGGATTTACAAAAAACCAGGAAACGAGTTTCTACCACCTCTCGTCAAAAAGACAAGATCTTGCTGATTCATCAGGAAACGAGTCGAATTTGAACTAAAGGTGTCTCGTAGTTTGCTCAAATTTTTTTGAAAATCAAAAGTTATAATGGTAGTCTATAATGACAGAGGACATATTTACAAAAATTTCAAATTTTATTTGGTTGAAATTGGAGTTCAAAATCAAAAGTTATAAAAGAAAACATAAAAGAATAATAAAAAGGAACAAAAAAAAAGAACCAGACTAGCCGGCCCATTACCTTGCCGCACGGCCCATGCCTCTTTCATACCCAGATAGATGTTTACTATACATACGTAAGCATCTGTGTACAAACAGAAACACCATCTCAGCCCAGTGGTAGCGAGTTGCACTGGGGTCGCCGCGGTCGCGGGTTCGAACTCCCGCCGGCGCACTTATTTTGCCAATTAAGAAACGTGTGTGGTTCGTACCCACACGGCCACACATCATGATCATGGTGGGACCCACATGGCAGCGCGCGTGGTGCGGCCCACGCAGTAGGATCGTGGTGGGACCCACACGGCAGGGCGCTTGGTGGGACCCACACGGCAGGGCGCGTGGTGGGACCCACACGGCAGGCATGATGGGTGCGGTCCCACATGTCAGGGGTTTGGGGTTGGTCCCACATGGTTGGGGACGGGTCCCGCATGTCAGGTCGGGGTTGGGTGTGGGTCCCACATGACAGTGGTTGGAGCGGGCCCTGCATGTTAGGTCAAGGGTGGGTGTGGGTCCCACATGTCAGTGTTGGGTGGGTGATGGTCCCACTGGTAAGGTGTGCTAGCTGTCAATGGGTCCTACATGTCATATTGACACGTAAGCGAAAATGACATGACACATAGGCGAGACTGTTGAGTTGGCTGTCCAGTCATAGTGACAACTAAGCAAACATGACACCTAAGCACTGACACATAAGCGAAAATGCTGAGTTGGCTCTCAACTCATGCGAATGACCTTTTAAATTGGTCGTAATCGGCTAGAAAAAATGTTCTAAACTAGTGCTATCTTGATTATGACCAATTCATGTAAGGAGATTATGACCTTTTTGACAGATTTGGTCGTTATATTTTAGGATTTAGACCCTCCGAAACAGCGCATGACCAAATTGTGCAAAATGGTCACAGATCTATGACCAATATTTTCAGGGTCACTGTCAAAAGGTCATAAGTTAGCATATTTCTTGTAGTGTGTGGAGGCGATAACATAGAGTAGTATTATATGCATGATACTAGTATACTCCCTCCGTCCTCAAATAAGTGGACATCTATAAATTTTAACACAAATTATGGAGAGTAGTAGAAAATGCATTGGGAAAATGCAAGCCACCATCTCTCTCCTCTTTAATTATCCCACCTCCAATAAGATAAGTGCATGTAGAAAAAAAGGAGACAATGTGTTGAATGTTATTGGGCTTGATTCCCTTGCGATGAGAGAGAACATTATTATCTACTTTTAAGTGCATTGGGAAGGTAGAAGTACACTCTTTTGTGGAAAAATTTAAATGCTAAACGTCCACTTATTCGAGGACGCAGGGAGTATGATACTTCCCATTATGACTAGTCTCACGATCTATCTGTCCTGTGCTCTCTCGAAATGTGCTCCGGTGCATTGACCTACAGACAGATTGCACCGACGAGGAGTCTTGCCGGGAACGGGCGGCACGCCATGAATCCGGGCATCGTGAGAATCGAGACTACCATTAATTTTCTTGCGGTGTGATGAGCTAGCAGTAGCTAGTTTTTCTCCTTATAATACCCAAACAAGTACCAAATCCATCAAATGCCGCGGTGACCAGAAATCACATATCTGTGGGGAGTTCGTTTTGGAAGCTAGGGGCTGGCAGGGTTAGATAAAATGTGCACAAAAATGCAAAACCACACTTACTTCCCCGACTTATCATGGTCGTCCATCTGTTTTAGGATTCGTACACAAAGTTCAAATATCAATGTATTATCAACAATTTTCTGATTTATGTAATTTTTTTGATGATTCATATACTAAGAAGAATTTTTTGGATATGCATTACTAAAAACAATTAAAACCACGCATTAACATAATTTTTTATCTATCAATACATCAATTACTAGGAGTCAAGAATCTGTTGAATACAAATTGGACGGTCACGACAGTTGGGTGGACCTCCAATTAAGTGTGGAATTACGCTTTGAAAATGTGCATCATTAATCGACGCAGAGGCTAGATGTTTGTTCTTGTTTTTGAAAAGAAACGCATAAGTGATACTCCCTTTGTCCCTAATACACAAGTTTTTGGCATAATTCTCATATATTAGTGGTTAAATCAATTGTGAATGTGCATGTAAAACTAAGACGCCACATGCATTGGGACGGAGAGAGTACAATACTCACGCTACACTAAAAAAATAAACGTTTCAAATCAAACCTAAATTAAAAATATCGACAATAAATCCTCAAACCTCACTCAGTATAAACACTATCAACATTTGAAAGCTACTGTACTAAATTATACGCCCGTGACTTGACCGCCCCATTGTGATGGCGGTTATTGGTTGTAACCATTTTTTATTCAAGTGGTTTTGATTTATGGGGAAAAGTTTTTTACTCAATTGGTACACGACATAGGATGCGTGCAATGCAATAACACCAAGAGAGACTTGTAATGGAATGGATGAAATCACATAGATGTTTTAAAGTTTAAACCACTGTATGTTCTCTCTGACGTTTGATTGTTTCGCTTTGTTTTCTTTTCGTTCCCAAGTATTGGAAACTCACAATGGCTTCCGGTCTCACATGCTAATAGTGCCCAAAAATACTGAACATATACAAATGTCCCATAAATGTGCCAAGTTTTGTGGTGAAATGACATTAATTTGTTGTGCTGTGTACCGAAAAAAAATAGTAAAACATTTCAAAAAAAATACTTGGCATGTATTTAAAACACTTGTATACTCCCTCCGTTCGCTTTTAGTCTACATTCTAGAAAAATTCAGACAAATTAGGCTGTATTTATTAGTACTACTTTTGCACACCCCACCATGCATCATAATTATGGTCTCACAAGAAACAAACCATCTCATTGGTTAAATCCATCTTAATTAATGCAATCCTTGCATTGGAAAAGCAAACCGAGGTGGGACCCACTCAGGATGTAGACTAATTTCGAACAAATTTTGGAGTAGAATGTAGATTAATTCCGAAAGGATGTAGACTAATTCCGAACAAATTTTGGAGTAGAATGTAGATTAATTCCGAAAGGTGGGAGTATGTTCGTTACTAATTGTTTAAAAAAATTAAATAGTTTTCAATTTTTCATTTTGCCAGCAACATGTGAGCCCGGATATGTAGTCCCTCCGTTTCCAAGTCGTGGATAACGCGAGATGCTGGATAAACAGCGTGCAAGAAAACTGTTCGTCCCACCGGAATGGACGGATAGATGAACATGGTTTTTCTAGTCCAACACTGCAAGGATCATGATCACACCCATCCACACTATACCTTCCTGTGTACTACGCCGCAGCAAGATCCCACACGGTGGCCGTCCAAAACAGTGTAACTGCTACAGCCGGCTCTCGCCGTCGACGGGATTTGACCATTAATTCCGGTGTCGAGAATCGATATCCCTGAATTCTGATCACCACGAGTACTTACTATATAAACAGGCACACACGCACCGATCGAGTATACACACCCACCGACCTAGTACAGTTCCAAGGTAGAAGAAAGATGCCACGATCACGACTCCCCGTCCTCCTCGTGCTTGCCGCCGTCTCCCTCGTTGCGCTGGCGTCGTGCCAGCATCTTCCGGTGGTCGTTCCGGTGACCAAGGACCTCGCCACCTCGCTCTACACAATACCCCTCTACGACGGCGCCAACCTCGTCCTCGACATCTCCGGCCCGCTCGTCTGGTCGACCTGCCAGCGCGGACACCTGCCGGCGGCGTTCCCGTGCAAGAGCGACACCTGCAGGCTCGCCAACGCCTACCCCGTCCCGGGCTGCCGCGCGGCCGGCTGCGGCCATGACGCGCGCAAGGATAAGACGTGCACGGCGTACCCGTACAACCCGGTCACGGGCGCATGCGCCGCCGGGAGCATTGTACACACGCGGTTCGTCGCCAACACCACCGACGGGAGGAACCCGGTGAGACAGGTGTCTGCCAGGGCCATGTCCGCGTGCGGAACGACGAAGAAGCTCCTGGCGTCGCTGCCACGGGGCGCATCGGGCGTGGCCGGGCTCGCGGGCTCCGGCCTGGCGCTGCCCGCGCAGGTGGCGTCGTCGCAGAAGGTCGCCAAAAAGTTCCTCCTCTGCCTCCCCGGCAGCGGCTCTTACGGTAACGGCGTGGCCATTTTCGGCGGCGGTCCTCTGTACCTCCTGGAGGGGCAGCCGGAGTTCACGCAGTCGCTCGAGTACACGCCGTCCTCACCAAAAAAGACAACCCCGCTTATTTCATCACCGTCAAGTATATCGCGCTCGAGAGCTCCCGCGTACCCGTTCCGGCACGCGCGCTCACGACCGGCGGCGTGGTGCTCCGCACGACGGTGCCCTTCACCGTGCTCCGCGCCGACGTGTATCGCCCGTTCGTGGCCGCGTTCGGCAAGGCTATGGCGGCGCAGTGGCAGCACGCGCGCCCGGTGAAGCCCGTGGCGCCGTTCGGGCTATGCTACGACGCCCGGACGCTGGTCGACACGCACATCGGGTACATGGTGCCGAGCGTCACCCTGGCGCTGGACGGAGGGAAGAACTGGACGATGACCGGTGTGAACTCGATGGTGAACGTGAAGCAGGGGACGGCGTGCCTGGCCTTCGTGGAGATGAAGGGGGTGAAGGCCGGGGACGTAAATGCGCCGGCGGTGGTCGTGGGAGGGTTCCAGATGGAGAACTTCGTGCTGCAGTTCGACCTGGAGAAGAAGCGGCTCGGGTTCCTCAGGCTGCCCTTCTACTCGCCGTGCAGCACGTTCAATTTCAGCCGGAGCGCCTAAGGTCATGTACAATGGGAAGTGATTAGAGAGGTGCTTAAAAAAAGAAACCAGATTTTTTGTTAAGCACTAGTGCTTATTTGTATTGGAGAGGTGCATAGTTAAGCACCTTTCTTCTATAAATAAGCACCAATGCTTAGATAAGAACCGGTTTATTTCCTTAAGCATCTCCCTAAACACTCCCCATTGTACATGCCCTAATAATAATAATCATGTTTAGCTACGGACTACGGTGTTTAATCGGACTATTGCCTGTAATTTTTCAATTTGACTAGGAGGGTTTTAAACTTTTATTGCCTGTAGAAAGAAAGAAAGAAAGAAAGATTTTTATCTACGGTTTTTTAAATAAATAAATAATAAATAAACGCATGTAATCCTATTTTAATAGTTTGTTAGAGCTCGTGTGCCTCCGGTAACGCAACTATTTCACAATCAATTGGATGTCCCCGACCTATCGTGCGCATCCTAGCTAGGTCCAACGATGGATATGTTTGTTTTGCATTTTTTATATGTTTTTCATGATAGTCATGCACTGATCTGAATTCTGAAACATATAAAAATGATTGGCATCAGTTTTGATACAAATTAAAAGATGTTATCTACAAAATGGATAGGGCTGCATAATGGGGAATCCCTCAAACTAACGGGTCACTCAGTAAAAAGCCCGCAGCATCTTGAAATAAAACATGGCTTGCATAGCTAAAGAAGACGTCCAACTAGTTGTGGAGTTGCATTATTGGTACTTCTAGTTGTTTGTAATTTTATCTTGGTGCATATACTAAGAAGAAATTTTCGGACATGCATTACCAAAAACAAAAAAATTAAAACCACGTATTAACGGATTTTTTTCTATCAATGCATCAATTACTAGGAGTCATATCCTCCGTTGAATACAAATTGAACGACCAAGATAGTTGGGTGGATCTCCAATTAAGTGTGGAATTGCCGCGTTGAAAATGTGCATCATTAATCGGCGCGGGCTAGAGGTCTATTCCTGTTTTTTAAAAAGAAACGCATAAGTGATACTCCCTCCGTCCCTAATACACAATTTTTGGCATAATTCTCATATATTAGTGGTTAAATCAGTTGTGAATGTGCACGTAAAACGAAGATGCCACATGCATTGGGACGGAGAGAGTACAATACTCATGCGACACTAAAAAAAACTAAACCTTTTAAATCAAAACCTAAATTGAAAAATATCGACAATAGATCCTCAAACCTTATCAACACTTGAGAGCTACTGTACTAAATTATACGCTCGTGAGTGACCGCCCATTGTGACGGTGGTTCTTGGTTGTAACCATTTTTTATCCAACTGGTTTTGATTTATGGGGACAAGTTTTGTACTCAATTGGTATACGACATATGATGCGTCCAATGCAATAACACCAAGTGAGACTTGTAATGGAATGGATGACGTTCATAAAAAGATGTCTCAACTTTGTCTAAATATGCATGTATGTAAACATGTTTTAGTTTGTAGATACATGCAAATTTAAAGAAAGTTGAGACATCCTTTCATGCACGAAGGGAGTAGATGTTTTAAAGTTTAAACCTCTCACGTTTGATTGTTTCGCTTTGTTGTCTTTTTGTTTCCCAAGTATCGGAAATTCACAATGGCTTCCGAAAAATACTGAACATACAAAAATGTTCCATAGATGTGCCAAGTTTTATGGTGAAATGACATTTGTTGTGCTTTGTGCCAAAAAAAATAGTAAAACATTTCCAAAATTCTTGGCACGTATTTAAAACACTTGTATATGTTCGTTACTAATTGTTTACAGAAAAATTCAAATGTTTTACTAATTTTCGATTTTTTTCATTCTGTCAGCAGCATTTGAGCCCGGATATGTAGTCCCTCCGTTTCCAAATCGTGGATAACGCGAGATAGACAGCGTGCAAGAAGACTGTTCGTCCCACTGGAATGGACGGATAGATGAACATGGTTTTTCTAGGCGGACACTGCATGGATCACTGATCACACCCATCCACACTATACCTTCCTGTGTACTACGCCGCAGCAAGATCCCACACGGTGGCCGTCTAAAACAGTGTAACTGCTACAGCCGGCTCTCGCCGTCGACGGGATTTGACCATTAATTCCGGTGTCGAGAATCGATATCCCTGAATTCTGATCACCACGAGTACTATATAAACAGGCACACACGCACCGATCGATTATACACACCCACCAACCTATAGTACAGTTCCAAGGTAGAAGAAAGATGTCACGATCACGACTCCCCGTCCTCCTCGTCCTTGCCGTCTCCCTCGTTGCGCTGGCGTCGTGCCAGCATCTTCCGGTGGTCGTTCCGGTGACCAAGGACCTCGCCACCTCCCTCTACACAATACCCCTCTACGACGGCGCCAACCTCGTCGTCGACATCTCCGGCCCGCTCGTCTGGTCGACCTGCCAGCGCGGCCACCTGCCGGCGGCGTTCCCGTGCAAGAGCGACACCTGCAGGCTCGCCAACGCCTACCCCGTCCCGGGCTGCCGCGCGGCCGGCTGCGGCCGTGACGCGCGCAAGGACAGGACGTGCACGGCGTACCCGTACAACCCGGTCACCGGCGCGTGCGCCGCCGGGAGACTTGTCCACACGCGGTTCGTAGCCAACACAACCGACGGGAGGAACCCGTGAGTCAGGTGTCCGTCAGGGCTATGTCCGCGTGCGGAACGACGAAGAAGCTTCTGGAGTCGCTGCCGCGGGGTGCCTCGGGCGTGGCCGGGCTCGCGCTCCGGCCTGGCGCTGCCCGCGCAGGTGGCGTCGTCGCAGAAGGTCGCCAAGAAGTTCCTCCTCTGCCTGCCAACCGGCGGCGCCAACGGCGACGGTGTGGCAATCTTCGGCGGCAGCCCGCTGTACCTGCAGTACACGGGGTCCCTAGAGTACACCGAGTCGCTGGAGTACACGCCGCTCCTGGCCAGGAAGGGCAACCCCGCGTACTACGTCGGGGTCAAGTATATCGCGCTCGAGAACTCCCGCGTGCCCCTGCCACCGCGCGCGCTCGCCACCGGCGGCGTGGTGCTCGGCACGACGGTTCCCTACACCGTGCTCCGCGCCGACGTGTACCGCCCGTTCGTGGCCGCGTTCGGCAAGGCGGTGGCGGCGCAGTGGCAGTACGCGCGTGCGGTGAAGCCAGTGGCACCGTTCGAGCTGTGCTACGACGCGCGGACGCTGGCCAACACGCGGCTCGGGTACATGGTGCCGAGCCTGACACTGGCGGTCGGCGGCGGGAAGAACTGGACGATGACGGGGGTGAACTCGATGGTGGACGTGAAGGGGGGGAAGGTGTGTTTGGCTTTCGTGGAGATGAAGGGTGTGAAGGCCGGGGACAGCAAGGCACCGGCGGTGATCGTCGGAGGGTTCCAGATGGAGAACTTCGTGCTGCAGTTCGACCTGGAAAAGAAGCGGCTCGGGTTCCTCAGGCTGCCCTACTACGCGCATTGCGGCCACTTCAATTTCACTAGGCTGCCCTAGACCTTTTACTTCATGTTCAACTACGGTGTTTTACTTGACTACCACCTGTAATTTTTATATTTCACTTGCAGCGCCTAGTACTACATGTAATAATAAATGATAAATAAATAAGTAATTTTTTTGCACTTGTCATGTTGTAAGAAAATTACTGAATTGAACAATAAAGACCTGTATTATTCAAATCTCATTTTGCACAATTTATCTGTCATATAAATATATTATTAAATGATTATTCCTTATAATTTGGAAATTCAAATTTCCAATGTGATATTCATCCTCTGATGCGACGATAACATGATGATATGTGTAGTTCTTGATTATTATATTCTCATTTATCGGCTTCAAAAAAAAAATTCTCATTTATTTTAAGTGTGCTCAAAATCTAGACAATGGCAAGGGTCATAACCCAAGCTCATCAAACATAAGCAAATTTTTGATTATTTCCAAATGTATAAGCAAATTTTATCTATTGAGTTGGCATTTGTTGGTTTGACAAATTGTATAAAAGGACCAGTTACAGCGGGACTATTCAAGATTACACAATTCAAGGATTCTCTATATTCCTTTTGTCATCTTCGATGTATCTGCTTTTCACGTCCTCTTCACTGATTTCTTATGTGACAAAAATGAAAGCTAATATTATCCTAAAATGTCTCACATTAACCTCACAAGTAGTGATCAGAGTTATTTTTCAAATGATAATTTGACGTAGAACAATTATCATAATGCCGAGTGAAATCTACATTCTTCAAAGTGAAGGTTCGTTTAGATCTAAGAGCATTTCCAAGCGGAGCGCCCAAATCCGGCCCCCATAGTGTCCGCGGACGCGTCCGGATGCGTCCGCGGACACTGACCGGACAGCCCCCAAAAACATGGTGCTACAACCACACACCTCTAATTTAAGATACCAAATTACTACAAAAGCATGCAACGTGAATACAAGTTGCTACTTATCCTACGTGCAGTTCATGCGACCGGATAGCCTAGTCTACTCATCATCGGACAGGAGGATGACCGTTGCCGCGCCGTCGCCGGAGCCGGAGCCGCCCTGTGCCGCAGCTGGAGGAGGGTCCGGAGAAGACCCCTGCTCGTCGGAGTCGGTGTAGAAGGAGCCAGATCCGGAAGATTCTGGCACGTAGATGCAGCCTTGACGGAACGCCTCCTCCGCCCGCTTCTGCTTCTCGACGAAGCCGAGCCTGTTCTTCATCTACCCGACGAAGATGCGGTCCGTGGCCTCGGCCTTGAGCTGCTCCTCGGCCAAACGGTGCTCCGCCGCCACCCTTGCGCGCTCCTCCGCCCGAACCCGCGTGGCCTCGTCCTCCGCCCGCATCCTTGCCAGCTCCGCCTCCGCCTGCTGATTCCACTCCTCCGCCTCCGCCTGCTGATTCCACTCCTCCGCCATCGCCGACGACTGCGCCCGATTCGATTCGTGCATCTGCCGGAGGTACTGTGAACCCGTCATTTCGACGACGTCGGAGCCCTCGTGGAGGATGCCGTAGCCGACGTTTGTCCCCTCCGCCGCCAACACTTCTGCGGACACACGTGATCCCGCGGCCTCCTTTTCTCGGCGGAGCTGCGCCCACTTCTCCGCCGTCATCTTGGCGCATGTGGTGGGGAGGCGGCGAGGCATGGTGGATGAGGTGGAGGAGGAAACTCGGCACTGGTGGATGTGGAGGAGGAGAAGAGAGCGGCGACGGCGGCGGAAGTACGGTGCGGAGTAGGGTTTGCTCCGGCCCCTCCACTTTATAGTCGAAGGTGGCCGGTGGCCGGTACGCCATGAATGTCGGCCGGTGCGCCATGAATGCCAACGCCGGTCAAGCTAGCTTATCCGCTCCGCCAGGCGGTCAAAGCGTGGGTCCACGATGTCAGCGAGTGCGGGGCGGACGCGTCCGGGCGCGCCCGGGCGCCCCCAAACCCGCCCCAGATATGGGCTGGGTTTGGGGTGTGCCGGACCGCCCGGACGTTTGGGCTGGCTATGGGGGCCTCCTTTGGGTGGTGGTTTTTGGGCCAAACCCCGTCCGGGCGGTCCGCCCGGACGTTTGGGGTGGGTTTGGGGCCTCCGGTTGGAGATGCTCTAATAAAGTTTAGAAATGGAAAGTTTCATTTAGATCTAATAAAGTAATCTGCAATTTCAGACATTGAGATTGAGACAAATGATAATTAGCAAACTATTTATTACAAAGTTCAGCGCCTATTCGAAATTCCAAAGCACTACAAAGTGAAGGTTCGTCTCGCGGCCGTACCAATTCATGTCACAAAGAAAGCGCGGTCCTCAGTTCCTCGCGAAGTTGAAGTTGCCACAGGTGGTCCTGATGAAGAGCAGCGTGCCGCTGAACCCGAGCCTGGACGCCGCCTCGTCGAACAGCAACAGGTTGTCCTCCATCTGAAACCCGCCGACGGCCACCGCGCTGGGCGCCGCCCACCCGCCGTCGACGAACGCCAGGCACGCCGTCTCCTCCGCCACCTGCGCCAGCGAGTTCGACCCGAACACCGTCCAGTTCCCGCCGCCGCGCGCCATCACCAGGTCCACCGGCGCCACCGCGTACCCGACCCTCGTGAACCCGAGTGCGCTGCTGTTGAAGCATACCTCGAACGGCGCCACGGCCGGGACGCGCGGCATCTGAGCCGTCGCACGCTCGAACGCCGACACGAACGCGCGGTACACGTCGCGCCGCAGCACGGTGTACGGCAACGCCGTGTCGAGCGTGACGAGGTCGAGCGCGCCGGGCGGGAGCTGGACGGCCTCTTGGTTGATGGCGATGCCGGCGAGCTGGATGGTGTACGCGGACGGGTTCCTCGGGTTGCTCACGAGGGGCGTGTAGGAGAGGACGGTGCTCGCGTCGAATTGCGTCGGCGGCATGAGACCGTACGGACCGGCCCCGAAGAACGCTACGCCGGCCGCGGCGGTCGTGCTCGGCAGGAAGACGGCGAACTGCTGCTTGAGCGAGAGCTTCGTGTAGAGTTGGCTCGGCAGGCTCACGCCGCCCCGGCCGAGGCCCGCGTTGCCGGATGCCGTGGCCGGCAACGCCCCGAGGAGGCCGGCCGGCGCGCACGCAGAGAGGACGCCGGCGACAGTGACCTCGGACGTCGGCGTGCTGCCGTCGGTTGCGTTCGTGACGACGTCGACGGGCGTGAGGTCCCCGACGGCCCGCTCGCGAGTCACGGGGTTCGTCGGGCGGGCGGTGCACGCGCATCGGCCGTGATCGAAGTACCTTTGCGCCCCCGACGCGCCGGCGCACTCGGCGCAGGAACACGCGACGGTGGGTGCGCGGCGGAGCAGGGCGACCAGAGAAGCGGGCCGGAGAGGTCGAGCAGGTACTCCTTGCGCGAGAGCGAGATCGTGTAGAGCGAGGTCTTGGCGTCTTTGGTGATTGGAGCCACCAAGGCATTGATCGCAGGAGCAATGGCTTCCACGAGACTATGATCTGAAGATGATGTGCGTAGGAGAATGGAGAGGAGGAAGAGGTGAAGAAAAGTTTGGAGATTCAGAGCCATCTTGATTGGTGAATGGAGTGATGAAACGATGCTACTTGCTAGATGAGTGTTTTGGCGTGGACAAATGTGTTGGGACTTGTTGAATTACTACCTATATTAAAGCAGTACAAAATCGCGGCCTCTCAGCCACCCGCGTACTGTAGAAGTCTACAGTGTTCTACAGTGCGCGGTGGGCCCACATGAACAGCTTTTTTTTGCGATTTTTTTTTTGTTTTCCAAAAAAATATCTGTCCGCGTTCGCGCACTTCTACAGTTTTACGGTGCGTGGTGGGCCCCACATGAACAGTAATCTTTTTTTTTG
Source organism: Poa pratensis (assembly GCA_947311845.1). Taxonomy (NCBI): domain Eukaryota; kingdom Viridiplantae; phylum Streptophyta; class Magnoliopsida; order Poales; family Poaceae; genus Poa; species Poa pratensis. The sequence goes on from CAMZMU010000058.1 coordinate 45,509,109, forward strand.
TGACTTTTTTAAAAAAAAAATTTGTTTTCCAAAAAAAAAAACTGTCCGCGCTCGCGCACTGTAGACGTCTACAGTGTTCTACAGTGCGAATGTGGCCCCACGTGAACAGTACTCCCTTTTTTTGCATTTTTTTTTTTGAAATTTTTTTTGTTTTCCAAAAAAAAAATTATATACAAGGAATATATGCGCGACGACGAGTAGGTTCCATTCCCCTGAATAGTTTCAAGTTTTGTCGACATTTTCGACACAACTTTTAAACACTGTTTTCCGGTAATAGTTTCTTTAAAGTTTTCCTTTAATAATTTCTTCAAAATATTTTTCCCACAGCGAACAAATTTTTGCCTGCATACCTACCTATATTAAGGCGATGCAAATCGCCACGCCCTCAGCGCTCCACCCGTGAAAATCACTGAAGAAAGCTACAGTTATGAACACTGCCTGCCCCCCCCCCCCCCCCCCCCCGCCGCGCCCGACCCGCGCCGTTCGTAGCTGATCCAACGGTTCCGCTGCGATCCCCGCGGCAATTTTGCAAACAACAACAAGCAACCCCAAAAAATACGCCTCAGCCCTCATTTTATCGAGCGGAAGGACCTCAACATAATTTGCCAAAAAGGAAGGACTCCGCCGAAAAAAAACACGTAGAGCCCCCCTTCCCTCTCTTCTCTCCCGCGCAAGCCGAGCTCGCCGGCGGCGCCGCCGCACCTCCCCGCCGCTCCGGTCCTCGCCCCTCCAATCGAAGCACGCAGCGGCCTCCGCGACAGCTGCCTCTCCCTCCTCGCCCGAAATCGCCTCGCCGAACTTCGCAGACTCGCCGCAATCGAGCCCGCCGTGGTCGCCGTCTTCCGCTGCATCTGCACGTCGCAAGCCCCAGTTCCGGCCACACAAACGCAGCGGCACCGCCGCCCGCGGCCGCCTCACGTGCACGCGCGTCGCCATCGCCGGCGTTGCCACTTCCACCGTCATCCTGACGTCACGTAAAAAGTATATGAAAATGGTAGGAAATTTTTTCCCGGACTATTTCATGTTTGAATAATTCAAATTGCCACATTTTTAAGTTCGAATTTTACCCACAAAATAAAAGCCTTTTAAACTGTGATTTACAATAATCTTCCAACCAAAAAAAAAGATAGAAATCACATACAATAGAAACCAGAAAAAAATAATTAGTACATGAAAATGGTAGGAAATTTTTTCCCGGACTATTTCATGTTTGAATAATTCAAATTGCCGCATTTTCAAGTTTGAATTTACCCCACAAAATAAAAATCATTTAAACTGTGATTTACAATAATTTTCCAACAAAAAAAATAGAAATCACATACAATAGAAACCAGTAAAAAATAATTTCCCAAAATAATTCTACTCCAAAAAAAAATACAAGCTTTAAACTTAATTTTCAAAAAAAGATTCCAAAAAATCACAAAAATTGAGAATAGATTTCAGAAATTCACAAAATCAGAACCTTTTAATCTACGAATTACAATAATGCATGGCCTCCCATGTCATATTCTCATTCTTTTCGGAAACAACTTCACGCACTGCTCATAATTCCGCTATGTGGGGCCGCCCTATTTAACCAATTTCATTAACACAAAAAAGGTCGACAATTCATGACATACGATTCGAAATTTGAAAATTCCAAAATTTCAAATTCCTTTACTTATTTTTACTAAAGGCGCGGCGTGCCGACGCGCCACAATTCAACTAGTCTTGTTTATATATATGCAATTCTTCGTTTGCTCATTGAATTGTGTAATATAAGTTGATAGATGTAAACCATAAATAAACGATGCGAGTAATTTGGTTCAAATCTTGACAGATAAGGGTACGGTTGATTCAACACGTCCTAGGGTAGGGGTTGTGCACAACACGTTGGCAAAACGTCGGCAACGTAGCTCCGGGTTTTCTTCCATGCAGGCTGCAGCTAGATTCAGTTGACTATTCTGGAAGATCTGAATGCCTGTGAACTACGTAACCTGTTTTGACTTTTGATTTTTTTTTTTCCGAAACACAGTACAACGCAGAAGCTCACATACACCCACATACACTCACCCTCTATGAACGCACACACATCCACCCTACCCCTATGAGCACTTTCGAGAGACTGAACCGGCGGATCAGGTCTTGAGATTGACGAAGTCACCACGGACGTCTCGCTATCGACGGGAACTCCGCCTCCCACTGGAGAATATTCCGCCTAAATGAGAAACACCAGCGTCAAACCTGATGTTTGAATTCTGGTGAGCTGAGAGTACAACCACCCTCCTAACCATCCTACTATTTTGACTTTTGACCTGGCTTGCCTTGATTTAGCGCACTGGTATCAACTCGATCACGCCTTTATTTTAGAAGTTCAAATTTGAAGCTTCAAAAATTGTAAACCATAATTTTTTTGAAAACCATAAAATTGAAAGGCCAATTTATAAAGAACTATTCTACGAGTAGTACACAGTATTAGTGGAGTGACTGCTTGTATGTACCTTAGCTTCAAAGATTGGTCACTATTCGTTAAAACAAAAAATAATAATTGGACACTAAAAGATATCGTAAACCATAATTAAACCCTACATATTTACTTATTTAGAAAACATATATAGTGATGAAAAATTGAAAACTGAAACACGTATGAGCACACAGCATCTCCATGTGTCGCTGTCTAAATTTAAGACACAGAGTAGCCAAGGTTTACTGACTTTAATTGCGTATTGTCAACTCCTCGGTATCAGAAAACAATAACAAGCCCTACAAAATTTAGGCGAATGCTACGCGTCAGTCGGCTGTAGCGAGGCATTGCTACAGCCGCCTCCGCAACCGTCCGATCACTCAAGTGAAATGATCTGGTGCGTTCGATCTATGTAGCAAAAACGTTTCGCGTGTAGCACTTTGTATCTGTGTATGCAGCATCGCATGTAGCAAAAGAAAATTTCAGAAATGCTACGTCCGATCTATGTAGCAAACAAAAGTCAAACACAACATTTTTTTTGTCGCATGTAGCACCGTATGTAGCAAAACAAAATCAGATCCATAAAGCTTGGCGACGTGTAGCAAAACGAATGTAGCACTTTAAACATAGTCATGTAGCAAAAATCAACCAGCCATGTAGCAAACCCAATTTGGTAGTACCAAAATGCCTGTGAAATGTGATTTTTGAAGAAAATCAATGTAGCACTTTGTCCGTCCTTATCCAACAAAAACAACACTCGTATGTAGCAAAAACCAATGACAAAATCCAACAAATCTCAATATAGCTAGCATGTGCACTGAAATCAGTGTAGCAATTTGCTCATGCTTATACACCAAAAATTAGTCTCACATGTAGCAAAATCACAAATCGCATGTAACATCAATAAAACCCAAAAACTAACCTCTCTTTGTCATCACTAATGGAAGCTCGCCCATGGCCGATTCGAGCTCTGCGCCCATGAATCCGCCACTCTAGAGGTGTGTAGAAGGTAAATCGAGCGAACCCCTGCCCAATCCAGTCGCGGGGCATCGTCTTCTCCAAGTACGGCGAAGATTGGGCGCCCCACCATCCATGGAGAGCCTCCGAGCTTCTCTGATCTGTCCGTCCATGGCGCCGCTGGAGCACATGGATGCGGGGACGGGTGGCCTTGGTGGCGCCTAGAGCGCAATAGCCAGTAGGCCAAGGTCGCGGCACCGGAGAGGAGGCCGACGGTAGGTGCGGCACTGCCTGATGTGAAGCTCGGGCGGCGGGCGACCTGCGAGGGTAGGCGGCGGCAGGCCGCAGCTAGCGAGCGGCCCAAGTCACAGCGCAGCCGGAGATGAAGCTCTCACATAGGTCGCGTGTGAGATGCAGGAAAAGCAGCAATTGGAAAACACGTCAGGGCGTGTACGTTTGACGGAACGACACGCGCGTCTCGCGAGAGCCAGACCGGCTGATGGATCAGCCGGCTGTTCAATAGCTTTTTCCCAAAATTTACCATCAACCAGTAGTAGTATAAATGGATTCAGATCGAGTAGCCGGTCATCTTCCCCCAAATCCCAATTCATTCAGATCGACTGCAAAAAAATGTCCACTTCTACGGACCGTGTGTACCGTCGTGTCATCGTCTCATCGCTCGTGTTGGTCCTGTCATGCACGGTGGCGACCAGTGACCGTCAACCGCCACTGATCTCCCTGCTTGCCAAGGACCCCAACACCTCCCTCTACACCATCACCGTCAAGGCCGACAAGTCGCCGCTCGTCGTCGACCTCGCCGGCTCGCTTGTCTGGTCGACGTGCCCATCGTCGTCGAAGCACAGCACCGTCCCGTGCGAGTCCGCCACCTGCGCCACGGACAAGCAGCAGGGCACGTGGGATGATGTGGACAATTGGTTGGCTAAAATAGTAAGTGATGTGGATAGCTTGCATGTTGAGATAGAATCATTAATTATAAGTTAGTGGGGTTTTGCTTTATAAGAAATATAGATATTTGAACATGTTTTGTGTCTTAGAAAAATTGATCTCATAGATCCTTCCTAATGTAAACCCTATGCAAGTTGTCCCCGCGAACACGTAGTTGCGAACACGTACGCCTGGAAGATGCGCATGTGAAGCGAAAGTGGAAAGGCACCGGTTTAGGCTACGGATGGTAGTGGGCTTGTAATTATCAGCAACGGCATGGGCAAGAAGGAAAAACGATTCAGAACTTAAGTACGAAGCTGCGGGAAGCACCTCCGGCGCTGCTTCCGCTTTCCTTGGCTCCTCCAGTGCATTTTCGCACCGCGCTTCTAGACAGCGCTTTCCCATTTGAGGTTGTTTGTTTGGGGTTTAGACCCCAAAAGCAGAAGCAAAAGCCCAAACAAATAGGTCCTAAATGTCTGGCCACCTGCAAGCAAGTGATAGTATCATCTAAACCTCGAGAACCCATAAGGAAGACGACCGTCAGAGTTCGAACGGTTGGGTGAGGCCATCATGGGCACCGCCAAGGCCACTGGTGAGTTCATCTCCTTCGGGAGCATCAAAGATGGTTCCCCACATAGTTCGTGTAGCTAGCACATAATCTGCAGAACTTGATCCACGATCCCGGTGATGATTTCATGCCCAGGGGCCAGGGCAAAACAATACCGCGTGCAGCGACGGTGAGCCGGGTCTAGCACGAGGGAGCACCAAGATTGATGAAGCCGCCACTGGTAGTCCTACACACAGATTGTGATATTAAGGTACATCACAACTCGTGGAAAGTAATCGTGATTTGGTTTATGTTAACCATCATCTCCGCTCCTAAAGGATGAATAATCCACATTATTCCGAGACACAAAAGCGTCAAAATGCCTAGTAGAACGATGGTAGAACCAGCCACAGTACTCGTTCAATTGGGTATAAAAAAGATATATATTTGCATAAATAAACGATTTGAGTAACTTGGTTCAAATCTTGAAAGATTAGGGGTACGGTTAATTCAACTTGTCCTAGGGTATGTGCACATCACGTTGGCAAAACGTCCGCAACGTAGCTCCTGGTTTTCTTCCATTCATGCTGCAGCTAGATTCAGTTGACTATTCTGAAAGATCTGAATGCCTGTGAAGTGTGAACTACGTAACCTGTTTTGACTTCTTTTTTTGATTCCGCTCCCTGTTTTGACTTTTGACCTTTGCTTCTCTTGATTTAGCGCACTGTATCAACTCGATCATGCCACTGGATAAGGACGTAAGTACAAGGCAACACATAAATTACTATTCTAGTACACTGTATTAGTGGAGTGACTGCTGGTATGTAGTACCTTAGGGTGTGTTTGGTATTTGAACGAAGTGGAATAGAATGGAATGGTTCCATTCCAGTGGAATTGAACCGTTCCATTCCGTTTCATTCTCGCGTTTGGTTGGGACCAAATAATTGTAATGGAATTGCCACTGGGACCCACTAGTCAGCACATGTCAGCCTCCCTAATCCTCTTCTTCCCCAAACACTAATCCCCTTCTTCCCCAACCGTACATGCTCGTCTTCTGCTCGACCCGTCCCTGCTTGAGGTGGAGGAGGGCGAGGTCGGGGAGCAGCACGGCAGGGAGCAGGGAGCCCGCCGCCAGGGAGCAGTGCTCAGTTATTGCGGTGTGTGTGACGTAGGTCACTGGCTGCGCAGAGAGAATTGGAGCGGGGCGGGCGCAGTTAAGGAAGCCAAGCTAGGAGCAAATGGCAACGGCAACAATGGCGATGGAGGTTCGTCGGAGGAGGAGGAGGCCTTCGTTGGGGAGGGGACAGAGGAGGATGAGGAGGAGGCCTTCGTCGGGGAGGGACAGAGGAGGATGAGGACGGCGTCAGGGAACATGGAGGATGAGCAGGGAGCCCGCCGCGGCGACCTACGCCGGCCCGGCCTTCTCCGTCGCGGCACCGGAGCCGAGCTCACTCCCCCTGCCTGGATTCTTCCGGCGCGCCGAGGAGGAGGCCACCCGCGGCCTCCGCTGCCTGCTCCGCATCGGCGAGCTCTCATCGGGGAGGGGACAGAGGAGGATTAGCGAGAGGTTTTCCTTTTTTTTCCCCGTTAATCGGTTGGGAACCAAGTGGTTCCTTCGATTTGGTGGAACGACACGGTTCCGAATCTCAGGCGAATATTCGTTCCTGCGAACCAGTTGGTTCCCGTTCTAGTCTCCTACCAAACACGTGAATGGCTTCCGGGAATGGGTTGGACCCGTTCTATTCTACTTGGTGACGGATACCAAACACACCCTTAGCTTCAAATATTGGACCCCAAAAGATTCATAAACCATGATTAAACTTTTTTTTAAACACGGTACAACGCAAGCGCTCATATACACACGCACACACTCACCCCCTATGAACGCACACACGCACACCCTATCCCTATGAGCACCTCCGAAAGACCGAGTCGGCGGGTCGAGTCTTGAGATTGACGAAGTCACCACGGGTGTCTCGCTATCGACGGGAACGTGGCCTCCAACTAAAGAATATTCCGCATTAAATGAGAAACACCAGCGTCAAACCTGGGGTTTCAACTCTGGAGCTACAACCACCCTCCTAACCATCTTGCCGGGATAATTTACTATTTGCCACACTTTTTCTCAGATTCTTTATTATTTGCCCTTTGACGAAGTTCTCTGATTAAACCTTATATGGGAGTATTTACAAAACATATTAGTGATGAAAAACTGAAACAGATCTGAGCACACAGCATCTCCGTGTGTCGTGTCAAAACACACAAAGAGCCAGCCATGGTTTAATTGCATATTGTCAACTCCTCGGTATCAGAAAACAAGAACAAGCCTTACAAAATTGACGATCAACCAGGAGTAAAATAAAGTTCATACTGTAGTATAAATGCATTCAGATCGAGTAGCCATCTTCTTTGCAGATCCCAAGCCATTAGATCGACTGCAAAAATGTCCACTTCTACGAACCGTCTGTACCGTCGTGTCATCGTCTCGTCGCTCGTGTTGCTCCTGTCATGCACGGTGGCGACCAGTGACCGGCAACCGCCACTGATCTCCCTGCTTGCCAAGGACCCCAACACCTCCCTCTACACCATCACCGTCAAGGCCGACAAGTCGCCGCTCGTCGTCGACCTCGCCGGCTCGCTTGTCTGGTCGACGTGCCCATCGTCGTCGAAGCACAGCACCGTCCCGTGCGAGTCCGCCACCTGCGCCACGGCCAAACAGCAGGGCCCGACTGGCTGCCGGTACGTGGACGGCGGCCGGTTCTGGGAAAACCGCGAGCCGGGGTCGACGTGGTGCGCGTGCACCGCCCACCCTCTCAACCCGGTCACCGGCGAGTGCTCCACCGGCGACCTCACGAGCCTCGTCATGTCGGCAAACACCACCATGGAGCTAGGTCCGGAGGAGTCGTTCGCCGTCGTCGGCGCGTGCGCGCCGGGCCGCCTGCTGAGTTCGCTCCCCGCGGACGCCACGGGCGTCGCGGGGCTCTCCCAACAGCCGCTCTCATTGCCGTCGCAGCTCGCGGCGCAGCGCGGCTTCGGCAACAGGTTCGCGCTGTGCCTCCCCGTCTTCGCGACATTTGGCGACACGCCGGTGTACCTGCCGGTTCCGGACTCGCGGGGCGCCATCGACTTCACCACCTCCGGCGTCGCGCACACCCCGCTCCACACAGCGCGGAGAACCCCGGCGGATACTACCTCCCCGTGAAAGGCATCTCCGTGTCGTGGCACGAGGCGCACGCGGCGGCGCAGCTCCCCGCCGGCGCGCTCGACCTCGACGCCCGCACCGGCCGCGGCGGCGTCCTGCTCAGCACGGTGACGCCGTACGCGACCATGCATCCCGGCGTGTTCCGCGCCTTCGAGAAGGCCTTCGACGACGTCATTACGAGGGGAAAGATCCCGATGACCACCGTGGAGCGGGTGCTGCCAGCGCCGGAGCCGTTCGAGCTGTGCTACAGGGGCGGGTTCCCGAGGCTGAAGCGGCCGTCGAGCTACGACGTGCCGCAGATCGTCCTGGAGATGGGCGAGGGCGCCACGCGGAACTGGACGCTGCGCAACAACAACTACTTGGTGGAGGTGAACGGGGCGTTCTGCGTGGGGATCGTGCCGATGGGCGGCGTGGCGCCGGTGGGCGGCGAGCCGGCGGTGGTGATCGGCGGGAAGCAGCTGGAGAACAACCTGCTGGTGTTCGACCTGGAGAAGCAGCGGCTCGGCTTCAGCGGACTGCTCGACTTCGCCTTGACTAGTTGCGGAAGCGCAACTTTCTCTAGAAACTGAACAAGAGAGTGCATCACCCAAGTGTTAGGCTTATTACAGTTCAGTATTACGTACTGAACAGTTGTAAACATCGAGTACTTATTACAGTTGAATAATTGTGTGCTAGCCTTGGTGCTTGGATGCAAACACAGACGGTTTATTCTGTTTACAACAAGGAAAATAGAAGTTTTACCTTATATCCCAATCGGTTTACCATCTCTAGGCCATCAGCGGAGGTTTCTAGTCGACCTTAATTGCTCATCATGGGTATATGGCCACTGCCCACTGACACTCCTTCTGGAACCTTGCTAGGAACAACCACGATTATTTGAAGCCTTGACATATATTCGGAATCAACGCAAGTCTACCTGACGTCTGGATCTCAGCCAGTAATTGATTCACATTTACTAGGGTTGCGCTAGCGGCCCCGCAAAGGCCCGCTAAACTGCTCAGCTAGTTGAAATTGAGCAGCTGGTTTTAATCCGTTCGACGTGATTTTCTACCTAGATGTCACGACGTGGGTCGGATTCGGGCGCCGCTGACCAACCCAACATTTACCATACCCAAAAGATCATCGCAGGCCAGTAATACAAACACCTACATGTCTCAATGATGTTTGAGTAATATATACCTGTTCCAAATTGTTGTGCAATGCCATTGTACATAATTCATGTCCTCTTTTCCGCGTCGTGATTTTCTTCTTATTTCTCTATCTATATAGAACCCTCCTGTCATTTCTTCTCTTTGGTCTCATATAATTAAGAAATTATATACATCTAAAATCCAATAGAATTTCGCCAAGCTGAGAGGCTTAGTTCACACAAAAGGACAATTACTGCAACCATGAACCAAGCATCCCAGCGAAAGATTGCACCGGAATTCAGAAGTTCATCCGGAACACCATCTAGCGATGAACGCACAACATCGCCGGAAGTCTTTTTTTTACAACATCACCGAAAGTCCAAACCTTCTGTCACGCTTGATTCGCTCGGTCCATTTCAAAACTCCTGCATAGTCACGTGTCAGACTGAGAGAGGTGAAGACGGGTCGAGTGGCCAATAAAAGGGATCGACATTTTTTTTGATAAAGAGTTTTATTAATTAAAAGATTTAAGCATTACACCCGGCCTTGCATAAGAATGCACACAACCGCTACAGGGATCGACATACATGCATGAGGGAATTGACATCAAAACGGAGCAACAAATAAAGCTCCGACTCGTGTTCCTCTAGGGAATTCCCGACTGGCATCAAACCAGAAACACGGCCGGGATAAGCTGCAGACCGTGGAGGCAGGCCGCTGCCACACTACTAGTTCCGGCGGCATCTACGAAGGATGCATCCCGTGACCAGCGACGTCAGGCTGCCTGATATAGGTTAAGATCTACAGTACCAGATTTTAATATGAAGAACCCTAGAGGCAAGAAAAGTGAATTCTTGCATTAAAAAAAGCAGGAAACATGAAAGGAAGAAGGTATTTTTAATTTTTTTCTCTCGTGCCAACCACCTCCCTCTCTCTCTGGTTATATAGAGTACCCAGTAGAGCCACGAGTAACAAGTTCTTACTAGCACAGTACAAATTAAGCACGTTTAGTGCGATAAGCAGAGTTTAGCTGTCCTATTACAAGCATAGTCGTTGGATGGCCTGAAACGGCATCTTCGCTTCATGGCCGATGGCTTCGACAGTTCAGTCCTGACACCGCCGAGTTGTCCACTTCTCTCCGTCGACAGCGAAGAGAGCGGACGCCTGGTCATTCTCTAACTCCGTGAATCAAAGCTTCATGTTCCTGGTTGCTTCTCCAATTGGAGTGGAGAACTGGTCGCCGAATCGCGGTGTAGTGTCAAAGGACGCGCAATCGTTCCGTGTTTCGGTGTTGCCAAGCAGTAGAGCGTCCTGTGAGAGGAATTATTCAGTATCCATGTTAGTTTTGAGACTGTTGAGGAGATGTAAAAAAAAAGGTTGAAAATTAGCCAGAGCAAACCAAACAATTCATCTAGTTAATAAACTGATGGTGCATGCACTGCTTGAAGAAGAAGCATGATTCTCGAAACAGGCTTTCGCCCCGCTTTATAAATACTGCTTGAAGAAGAAGCATGACTTGCTTGCACAACTTTTTGGAATGCCAGTGTTTTACTTACTTGCACATGGTATTCTATTCTTCACATGCGTGACTGTAAGACTTTTTTATGAAACTCTGTTCTTGCTTTAACTAAGGAAAATAAGAAACCTATTCTCATACACAAAAATAAACTGTTCCATATGCATGATTTGGTGCATGATCCACAGCAAAAACGAACGCCACTTAATCATACAAAACAGAACAGAACCTAAGTATCTAATTGCCCAAGTTTGATTGACACTTACACTTTTTAGCACTGTTAATGTGGATGCTTAGGTTATCTGCTTTTGTTTTCTGCAAGGCGATTTGGATGTGCCACTGCACAAAGCTAACTTGACTTGGAAGAAAGATTCCTAGGGTTACTTCAAGTAATCAATTGCTAACAAACCTTCCGTCCTATATTTCTATTACGTATTTTTACAATAATAATCCTAAAACGTTTCTAATTTACTTATTCAAAACCTTTATGCAGACTTACATTAGTTAAGCAAATGCGGTAGGATTTTCACAAAGTCATAGGCCTCTACATGCCTCCATCAGGTGAACTAGAGGTGGGCGCGCGAAGCAGGTTCTTACAAGTGAAATGGATCTCGGCACCACCATCTCTGTCGCTGGAGATCATAAGGCAGCGGCCTTATAGTTTTCCGACTCAGCCAGTATAGCACTGCGGCCGCCTCCGACTAAACAGTACTTCGTAGTTTGCTTTGGTTAGAAGATCGACCCAATAGGTAGACTGCGCTCGCTTGGATGGCTGTTTTTGGGCCGGAATCTCTCGGGAAGGAATATGGAGGTCATCAGGTCTGTGTAATTTACAGGTACGGAGGGGTGGAAAAATACTGGGTGTAAGAGCACACGGCCTTTCCAAGCGGGGCCTAAGGTACAGAGTTCTAGATTTCCGGAGTACGCCAGCATCCGAAAAATGAACAAAGTGAAATCACTGATAGACCGCAATCAATTACGATAAAAAAACATTGCATGTTTCTATTCTAACCTTTTGCATTTCAGCTTAATTTGCTTTATCTCTCTGTGTGGTAGGGATCACTTCCAGGCTTCCAGCTGATTTCCTCTCATTGGGTCTCAAGAAGTTGATTCTTCAGCTTCTCCGGGAATTGATTCTTCAGCTTCCTCAGAAGTCAACGATCCACCATATCTGGAAGTTGATTCTTCAGCTTGCCCGAAAGTCGACGATCCACTATCTCTGGAAGTCGAATCCAGTTCTGCAGAAACACAAGAATTGTTTCTTGTTACCTTTCAGGTTAATAATTCATAACTGCCAGAGTTTTGTGGCAAACTTGGCACAGCAACCATGCAATCAATAAATCACTGACTTTGTGCAGAAAACTATATTTAAAACGAATAGTTTCAAACATGTGCAGGAAGAATACATTGATCCACATTGTACAGAGGATCGGCTTCATAACTAATCTACTTAACAAAAAAGCAGGAAGAAAAGTGAACAAAGCAGAACCATGTGCAAATGAAGCCAGAAGTAACCAAGAACAACGGAAATTACTGGGCATGCAGGAGTTCTGTACCTAATACTACTTTCGGGATGTGAGAAATCATGTTGGCATCCTCCCCTCGGCACCTCTCAACCAGACTAGGACAGCCCCAGATGTAGAGTTCCTTCAAGGCGGTAAGGTTCCGTATGCTCTGAGGCAAAGATGTCAGGTTGGGAGAATCAACGATGTTAAATTCTTCTAGGGAAATTAGTTGTCCCAGCCACTCTGGCAATACATTTAGGCCATTACAATCCGTTAGCGAAAGTAGTCTGAGAGCGGTGAGGTTCCTCATGCTTTCAGGCAAAGAAGTCAGATTGGGGCAATCGATGATGCGTAAATCTTGTAGGGAAGTGAGTTGTCCCAATTCTTCTGGCAGTACATCTAGGCCTATGCACCGAACTAACTGTAGTTCTCTGAGAGCAGTAAGGTTCTTCATGCTTTCGGGCAAATAACTCAGGTTGGGGCAATCCATGATGTTCAATTCTTGTAGGGAAATCAGCTGACCCAACAATTGTGGCTGCACATCTAAGCCTTCGCACCCACTCAACTGTAGTTCTCTGAGAGCAGTAAGGTTCTTCATGCTTTCCGGCAAAGAGGTCAGGTTGGGGCAATCAATGATGTTTAATTCTGAGGTCTTTTGTGGTACCCCCAGTTGAATAATAGCCATTCATTTTCGTGCATCTAAAGGCTGATATCATTTCATACTGATGGTAAAAAGGTGAGTAGTACAAGTCGTACTGGTCAAAATCGTTCCGCACAAAAATAAAATGCCCTAGATGGGCCGCGGCCCAAGAACAAAAAACAGCTACGTGTGTGTCCCCTAACCGTTTCGCTAACCCTAAATCGAGTTCTCCGTCGCCGTCGTGTCGCTACCGCTTTCCGATGGTGGAAGTCGACGAGAGCCCCCTCGGCAGATAAGGAGAAGGACGGCACGTGTAATGGGCGCAAGTGGAGCCCTGCTGTGACGGAGCTCGTTGGGCGGGCAGAGGTGCGCTGCGTCGCCGTGGCATCGGAGGTCAGAACCCCCTCAAGATGGCGGCGGCGAAGTAGAAGGACGGCGCGGGGAAGGAGCGCAAGTGGAGGCAGCTGTTACATAGCTCGTAGGGCGGGCAGAGGCAGATGGGCGCCGCGTCGGCCGCGGCATCGGAAGTCTTCGATACGTCATGCTCGGCCGCTACGTGCTGAGCTGTGTCGTCGTGGCTGTCGGCGACTCGGCGGACGGCCGGGTCTCCCAGGACACGCTCGACGACCGCGGTAGCCAAGCGAGTCCTGTCAACGAAGGGCACGGATTCTCTGACTTAGCCTCTCTAACTTTTCCCTGACTTTGAGTCACTGGTACGCGGGTCCACCGAACATGGGGCCCACATGTCAATGAGCCAAAGTCAGGCTATACTAAGTCAGAGAATCCCTGCCGGTCAACGAAGCAGAGGTATATACTCTGTTCATGGCCGTTGCACTTTGTTCATGATGAATTAGTTACTGTGCATGAGAATGCTTCATAGTGCGCTTGTGTCGATAAAGAGTCATTCAAATGCGAGATTTGCAGCAGTAAAATTAGCTAGGGTACTTAGTTTGTTGATGTGATGTTATTGGTAGTTTTCGAAATGAATGTGGGGTGTGCTAGTTTTACTAGATACAGACTTTCTGCACTAGGTTCACTCTCTTCATTTTGAAAGCTGGATATGGTCATATAGACATTTGCCTCCATTGATTACTGGGAACAATTTAGCTACATGAAATTGGATTAAATATTTTCTTTTGCACCTTCTGCAGTTGTCCTGCATGGTTTTGCGTGTCTGGTGCAAATGTACTGAACTACAAGATTTTCCTTGCGAGATTTTTTCCTGAACTTTGAAGTAGATTAAGTAAAATAGGACTAGATTATAGAATCTTAAAACTGGCACTGAGTAATATTCTAGGAGTGAGTCGATGTTGCAGATAACATGCATGCTTAATGTTTAGCAGCAAGTTAATAATCATGTCGTCTTTGAACCATGATATAATCTAGTTCTGGGTTTGATGAATTTCTATCAATCCAGGTGTGACTCTCAAAGAGGTCTGAAGATATAGCAGCAAGTAATGAATCCTACATTATATATGTATTTGCTGTATCGATGTACCCTTAAAACTCTACATTTCCTTTATGAAATATTTATTTCTGGTTGACGAGATCTCCATATATAGTTCTTATGTTGCAGCAACTTACTTTCTATTTTTTGTCGCTTGTTAGTTTTCTTATCCATGGTCAGCATTCCTTGAAACCTAGAAGAAATTGTTGAAACATTGGCTTTGTTTCCACTCCGAATGAGCCTTTAGGGTTCCTGAGAATGGTGGAACGGATGGCGGGCTCGAAGACGACGGCGCAGTTTGAAGATTTAGTTTTGACAGTGTTAGTTGTATTCAGTTTCTGTCAGTGTAATTTCTATTCAGTTATGTGGGTTTTCATTTGTCTATCAGTAGCGTTGTAGTTTGCACTTCATTTACTTAAGGATGAGAGCTGTCAGTACAACTCATCGTTCCGTCACTGGCCATCCATGAGAAATAAAGTGCATGTGCATAATACATGCACGTGTTTCAGTAGAACTTTGACAAGTTTACATGTTGGATGTTGCCGATGGAGAAATGACCCTGCCATCGATGGGTTCAAACAATATGAGGACATCATCTGTACTTGAGCGACCAAAAGAACATCAACCCAGGTCACAATGAGATTTTTGTTTTGTTGGCAAACTCAAGAACATGATATATAAGAGATTGTTTCCAACAACTAGATGATGTAGTGCGCCCTACACATGACACGCCAAGTGGCCCAATGACTAGAGCTAGAGTCAAGGCTCTCCATGGTAAGGTGAATTCACTCCTATCTATGTGTGATCTCGATACTCCTTTGAATGGTTTGCTACTTCATTCTGATATCTTGTGTGTGCTAAGGTACAAGTCTCATGAAGATACGCTACCAAGTGATGAAGATGGACAAGGATCGAGTCAAGAGAACACCTCACCAAGTGACGAAGATGGACACGGAGTGAGCCAAGGAAATGAAGATGGAAATCCTGAAGAAGTGCCGGCCGGTACTACCGGAACATCACGGCCGGTACTACCGCCGAGTCGCCAGACGCTACTGGATTCGAAGCCACCATAAGCGGTACTACCGGAACTATTTCCGGTACTACCGGCCCGGCCAGTACTACCGGCCTTCCCTGGCCGGTACTACCGGACCTGCGCGAGACTGTGTGCTGAGATGGCCCTTAAGCCATGTAATTCTAGCCATCTATATTTCGCATCTAGACTATAAATAGCTGCCATCTCCCCTAGGGTTAGGGTTAGACTAAGTTGAGAATAGAGTTGAGCTTTGCTCCTTTCCACCCCTTGTTGGTGTTGCCTCCTATGGAGATGAATCAAGACCTCCCTTTGTGGAGATGAACCAAGTCCTCCCCTTGTGGAGAAGATCCCTCTAGTGGATACCAAGCCTCCTACTTGTAGTGATACTACTAGCTAATCTTTCCTCTTGAAGTGGTTAGATTGGGTTGGTTGGATTGACCAATTAGAGAAACAATCCTAAGAGTAAGGTGTGCTTGGGAGAGGAGAATTGGGGGCTGCCCTTGGGGAATTGTTACCAATTGAATCTTGCTGGGTTATGTCTTGCTATTTACCTTGATTTGTGAGTTTCCCCTCTTTGTGTTCTTATGTTCATCCATTGTTCTTGGTGTTCATCGTTCCCTCCGCCCAAATCCGTGAAAATCGGGACCAACCTACATCATATGGTATCGGAGCTCTAGGTTGCCATGGATTTGACTTGTGTTTCCACCGATTTCCCCAAATTTATCTTTGATTTTGAGAAATTCGAAAATTTCCACTAAAAACAGCCATTTTGGGATTCGAGCGATTCGATCGATTTGTTGCGTTTTTGGTAGTTTTTGTCCATGGATCTGTTGCTTTAGGACCCCCTCCACCTTTGTTTGCGTTCCCTTGCCTCAATTTTGCCATTTTCCCACGAATTTGAGGATTTTTCGAGCTCAATTTCCGCCCAAATCGCGCCCAAGAACACCAGATTTCTGGCCGCCGGTACTACCGGCCAGAACCTTCGGTACTACCGGAGCTGCACGAAATTCCGGTACTACCGGGACAGATCGAGCGGTACTACCGCCGGGCAGGATTTTCAGAGCAATTTTTCATTTTCCTCGTTTCGTTTTGGCATTTCTTCTTTGTTGTTTGAGTCCTTTTCCGATGTGATCAACGTCTACAACATCGTCAAGCTTTCGCAGCACCGCTTCATCAACATCAAGCGACGACGACACCAAGGACTCGACATTTCCCGACATCGTAATCCGTTGTGAGCCCTTCTTCCTTTCGTGTACCTTGACCTATCGGACTAGCTCTTTGATATTGCGAGGCATTGCACTTGTTCGAGTGATTGTCTTCAAGTATTGGCGAGTATGTATCGTTAGAGATCTTGGCACAAGCAAAAGAGAAGGAATCATGTCAAAAATCAAAAAAAAAGACAAAAGAAAAAACATGAGTAGTGTCAAGTATCATCTCTTGTAGGTTGCGACAAAGCTTAAACCGCCAAAGTGAGTGTGAGTGTTAACACTTGTGCAAATCTGTTACCCACAAAAGGCAATTGAGCTAGCGTCCTTCTTGTGTTGGTGACATTTGAGCACGTAGTCTTCGATAGGTTGCATATCTTCGAGTGCTCGCCCTTTGGTCGCCCAACCCCATCATTTGCTTTTGTGTGCGTTTCTTCATTATTTGTGGTTGGTGTTCTTTGGTAATTTGGTCATTGTGGATTTTCTCTACCTCGAACAATATAATTTTCGTCGGGTTTGCTTGTTTCTTTTGCCACTTCATACCTTCATATCCTCATAAGTGTGTGTGTTGCGTGTTAGAACCGGATTCTCTTCTTCAAGCCACATTATACTTTGGATATAGTTTCTCTTGGTTCTTCCATTTCCACATATTTCACTTGTTCTTGAGATCATGTCTGGGGAAGTACAAACGGAAGCTCAAGCTCGAACGATGAAATCCTTGGCGGACCTCGAGGTGATCATGGCTATGTCACACAAACCGAGTTTGTTGGCCTTTGACACCTTCTTCGTGATGGCCTAGGACGCTACGAACGCCGTCTTCAAGCTCAAGAGGCCAACTTCAACGACCGCATGCATGCGCAAGAAGCATCTATGGAGCGGGTGACCGAAGCCCTCAACAACCTTGTGCGACAACGAGCTTCTTCTTCATCACGCTCAAGCCGTACAAGAAGCACCTCAAGGTCGACGCAAGCACGACATGCGCGTCATGGTCATCGACAAGAAGAACCGCAACAACCTCGCCAAGAAATTCCAAGGCGCGACGAACATGATCGCCATCGCCATGAAGTGGAACGTCCACCTTCTCCTCGAGCGCCAAATGCCAATGCGCATCAAGAACAACCACAACCAAATGGTGGACGCCGTGATCGAACACCTTCACCACCTCCTCATCATCGAGATGGTCGAGACCCCTTGGCCAATGGCAATGGTGCTCCGGGTGCTAATGACTTTGGTGATCAAGGAAATCGACACCACCATCCTCCAAGGCCACGCCACCACAATCGTGACCGTGGGAACCATGTGGAGAACCCATTTCCACACCATGAGCATCATCCTAGTCAAGAACATCCACATGATCATCATCCCCACCACCGAATCGAGTCAAGTGAGAGCGAGCCGAGTCAACACAATGGTGATGGACTCCGTGGAAGGAGATGTGGACGTGCATTCCCACACCCAAAATGTCGTGACGACTACGAAAACTTGAACAATCTTCGCTTCGACATACCCAAGTTCTACGGCACTAGTGATCCGGAAGCCTACCTCTCATGGGCACTCAAGGTTGACAAGATCTTCCGAGTTCATCGCTTCTCCGACAACAAGATGGTTGCCTTAGCCTCAATGGAGTTTGAAGAGTATGCCCTCTTGTGGTGGGAACAACTCCAAGATGCACGTATCGACAACCACCAACAACCTATCAACACTTGGGTTAAGATGAAAGAAGAGATGTACAAGCGTTTCGTGCCGAGTCACTACACTAGAGATTTGTACAAGAAGTTGCAAGAGTTGAAGTAAGGGTTGAAGTCGGTTGATGAGAACTATAAGGACATGGAACTTTCCATGATGAGAGCCAACATTGAGGAATCCGAGGAGCAATCTGTGGCTCACTTCATGAATGGCCTCAACTATCCAATCAAGAGGATTGTGGAGTTCCAACCATATGCCAACTTGGTTGAGCTAGTCCATCAAGCAACAAAGGCCGAGCGTCATGTGCTTGAAGAGCTCAAATACATCAAGTCAAAAGCATTCTTCGCCAACAAGCCTTCTTCATCAACACCTACACCCACACAAGCTCCTCATCAAGCAAACACAAGAGGTCCTCCAAGAGTATCTCCATCGACAACTCAAGCGCCCAACCTTTCAAGAAATTGCCTCCTTCAACCACACGCCTCAAGAATCTTCTTCCGGACTCTTGAAATGCTACAAGTGTGGAGGACAAGGACATAAATCCTTTGAGTGTACAAACAAGAAAGTCATGATTGTCAATGACATGGGAGAATATGAATCTATGAGTGAAGAGGAGTACCTTGCCTTGAACCAAGTCGCCACAATGCAAAGTGCTCAAGAAGAATCAAGTGAGATCTATTGTGATGGCGACAACAACCCATCTTTGGTTGTGGCAAGAACCTTGACCACCAATGTCCAAGTTGAAGAAGACCAAAGATGCAACTTGTTTCAAACAAGAACGGGAATCAATGGAAAGTCCATCAAGGTCATCATCGATGGTGGAAGTTGCCACAACTTAGCTAGTAGAGAACTTTGTGATAAGCTCGACTTGAAGTTCAAGAAGCACCCAAATCCATACCATGTGCAATGGTTGAGTGATACCGGATCCGTCAAGATTCAACACATGGTGCAAGTGTCCTTCAAGATTGAAACCTATGAAGATACCATGGATTGTGATGTTGTGTCTATGACCGTTTGTCACTTACTTCTTGGACGTCCTTGGCAATTTGATAAGGGTGCTATGCATGATGGAAGGACAAATTACTATAGCTTCAAGTGCAACGACAACACCTTCGTCCTTCGTCCCATGACACCAAGTCAAGTCATTGCCGACAACGCCAAGACTATTGCACGGGCACAACAAGATCGTTCGTCAAGTAAGATGAGTGGTGAGCGAGAGACCCACCATACAGTGAGTGAGAGCCACAAGCCAAATGAGTGTGACACTTCAAAGAGAGCCCCTACAAAACTTACCCTATTTGCCACCAAAAGAGAGATGAGGGAGTTGAGAGAGAACCCATCCACCCTCCACTATGTGCTCATATGCAAGGGTGAAGTTTCTATGACTAACACTTTCACAAACATTTCTCCTTCTTTGTTATCTCTTTTGAAGGACTTTGAAGATGTTTTCCCTCAAGAAGTGCCAACGGAACTACCTCCTCTACGCGGAATCGATCATCGCATCGACCTTGTGAAAGGACAAGGATGTCGCCTAGAGGGGGGGTGAATAGGCGATTTAAAACTTTTCCGGTTTAGGCTTGATAAATGCGGAATAAAACTAGGTGTTTTAATTTAACAAGCATACAACCTAAAATACTAGGTTCACCTATGTGCACCAAAAACTTACGCTAAGCAAGACAAGTAACAAGGTGATAGCAAGATATAGACTTCAAGCACGAAGGCTATCACAATGTAAATTGCATAAGTAAAGAGCTCGGGTATAGAAATAACCGAGGCACGCGGAGACGATGATGTATTCCTGAGTTCCTCCTTTTTAGGGGAGTACGTCTCGTTGGAGGGGTGTGAGTTTCAAACTCAAGATGCCACAAAAGGCCTCACCCTATTCTCCGATGAACCTCGCACAAAAGCTCGGTTCACCTTGCACTATTGATTTCCTTTTGGGCGGAAATCGAGTCCCTTACAACAATCTTGAGGCACAACCCACAAAAGAATTGGGAGCTCCAAGTGGACCACAAAAGGTCCCAACTAGCCACAAAAGGCCTTGACCACAAAAGGTCACAAGAACACCGTCTAGGGTCCAACGACCCAAGAGTAACAAGCTCACAAATTTCACTTCCACGAATCCTCGTGGAGAGAGCAAACCGATGCAACAAAATGCAATGGCAAGAACACAAGAAGTGCTCAAGTCCTTCACTCTCAAATTCCAACAAGGCAACAAATGCTTATGGGGAATAAGAGAGGAAGAACAAAAGAGGAGAAACACCAAGAACTCCAAGAACAAGATCTACTAGGTTCCCCTCACTTAGAGGAGGGATGGATCGGTGGAAATGTAGATCGGGGCCTTCTCCTTCAATCCTCCAAAGATCAACAAGTTTGGTTGGAGGGATTGGGAGAACTAGCTTGGGGAAGCTATCAACAAAGGAGGAGAGAGAAACTGGAAAGCTTAAAGCAGCTGGAGGAAGGTGGAGGGGTATTTATACCCCTCCCAGAATTCTGCCCGTTTCTGAATCTGGGAACCGGATATTCCGGTCCATGTTCGGACCGGATAATCCGGAACAGCCGGATATTCCGTAAGAATACAGAAAAACCGATTACAAAAATCCGGCTCGAGGCAGTACTGAAATCGAATAGGTCCTTAGCCGTTTTTCCAGTTTGCTTCTCCAGAACCGGATAATCCGGCTCACATTGGATCGGATAATCTGGCTAATCGGATATTCCGAAAGCTTGGGTTGGAAACATCCGGCTCACTCCAGAGGCTTCGCGTTCTGGTCCTTAGCCATTTTTCGAGCAACCTTGAGAATCGGATAATCCGAGTCAGCTAGGACCGGATAATCCGATTCCCCTGCTTGAGCAAAACTGACAGAACAGCAAAACCTGAAGTGCAATAACTTTCTCGTTCAAACTCCAAAACAGGTGCAACCAAATTTGTTGGAAAGGTAACGACAATAGCTTTTCTACTGGGAGCGGTACTGCCGTTGAGGCTTCCTAGCCCAGGGCCAGCGGTAGTACCGCCGGCGGCGGTACTACCGTTGGCAGGATTTCAGACTGAAACCGGAACTGCGATAACTTTTGCAAGGAAGCTCCAAATGAGATGAAACCAACGAGGTTGGAAATATTAAGAACCATAAATAGAGTTAAGTTTACACACATGGGAAGGTGTGGAACTTTCCTCACGGATAAACCGATAATATTTCCAACACGAAAACACAACAAGTTTTCCATCCGGACTCCGATTTCGATGATCTTGGGTTTGTCGGAATCGCAATGAAGAGCTTTACAAGATCATGCATAGAAACATCATAGTCCATCATGTGAGGAGGATACCATCAGGATAGTTTGACCTCTCTACAAGAGACGAACCGGTAAAACCTCCAACATCAAAAACACCACAAGATATTCAAATGGAATCCGTTTTTGATGAACTAGAGCTTGGTATGGAGATGAACACAAGCTCTAAATTCTCACATGGATAAAAGCCAAATAAGAACCAGGAAAGATGATATGCCAAATATGCAAAGGTTTGAGCTCTCCACAAAGATGCGATCAAGTTACTCACTTGAGATCCCCTCTTGATAGTACGCCGTCTATCCTATAACCCGGTCTCCCACTAACACCACGAGACCGGTAAAATAGAAACGCTATCAAGATCATACCTTTGCCTTGCGCATTCCACTTGAGCTAGATGATGACGATCTTGACTCCCTCAAGTTGGAACACCTTTCTTGATTGTGTTTGCTAGCACATGCTTGATGACGGCTTCTTCAAATGCTCTCCCATACTCCATTATGGGAGAGCCTCGCTTAGTTCCGTCTTCATGTATCCACTTGCACTTCATCTTCTTCTCTTGATGTATAAGATGGCTTGGAGCTAAACATGAATGTTCACTCAATCTTCTTTTCCAAGCCATGTTTGCAATAAGCTCAACTCTTCACATGACCATTCTTCATATAAACCCTTGAATAGAGCATTGATCATCATGTAATCTTCTAGAGTCCAACACATGAATTCCAATCTTTTCCTATGGACAAGATCTACAAGAATATCTCAATGAAAACATTAGTCCATAAGAATTGTCATTAATTACCAAAACCACGCATGGGGCAACACATGCACTTTCAACTGTTTCGTTTGCGAAGTCAGTGTGAGGTAGAAGGGAGTTGTTGCCTTGTGACTCCATGTGTATATATTGCAAGAGCATGCTTTGCCTGCAATTATTATCTTTCTTTTTTTAGACTAGCTCGAGTCTTGTTCTTTCTTTGTAACACAAAGCCCGCTGTTGGATGTACAAAAACTAGAAAGATACCCGCGCGTTGCGGCAGGAATCACTTTAAGTATTTTATTGTGCAAATAAAGGGATATAAGACCCATGGAATGTGAAGTTGATCATAATTGTTGAATGGATAAATTTAATTGGCGTGATTTTTTATTTGATGATTAAAAACTGGTGATGTGGCAAATTATATGGATAAATAGTAGATGACGTGATAGGTTGCATGAAAAAACAATCATTAATAAATCTTAGTGGGATGACATGGACAATTGGTTGGCTAAAATAGTGGGTGATGTGGATACCTTGAATGTTGAGATAGACAAATTAAATGATCCCTAGTGGGGTTTTGCTTTATAAGAGATATATATATAAGTAAATAAAGTCAGCTCTTTGAACCAGCTACCGTTTTATACGGGAGCCTCCACCGGTTCACACGCTACAGTATATGCATCGGTTACCTAACAAACTAACTACACAATACTCTACCTTACCAGTTACCGACGGAAACATCGATCATTTTGATCAATACTCTACACAATACTCTTCTCGAAGGCAGTAACATATAATGTCAACTCATGGGAATCAGCATCTAGCCGGCGTCCACTGGTTCACCCGTCCCTTCCGTTGGTGATAGATGAGACCATATATACAACAAGTACTAAAAACTACTCCAACTTGCCGATGGATCTACGTGCATCAGCTTTTTTCTATTTACATTTACCAACACCTATCTGACAGTAATGAGTTGTAAATGTACTGTCGCCTAGAAGTCAATCCAACCATTCGAATCCAACTTAACATGCATATATCTTCTTGTGATTTTACTTTTGCATTAAAAAGATAGCTTAAGAAACACCAGTTTTACAACATATCATTGCTATTAACTACTCCCTTCGTCCTAGTTTGTAGAGCATAATTTGTAAATCTCTTTGATCAAGGTGTTAGCTAATTGGGACAAAAAACTTACATGCATTGGTGGGAGAGATAACTAGCCAATTATTGTGAGGCAATTAAATGCAATTGTGCCTAAGAGATGAAGTGTTTTGGGACAAATAGTTTTTAAGATTATGCCCTATAAGGCTGTTCACAATGGGGAGTAACTTAGACTAGTAACATGCATATGTTACTACTCTAAGTTACTACCTCCATAGTGGGGAGTAACATGTGTGTAGTGTCATATTTAATAGGTTATACACTTATCTTGCCTTGAAATGTGTGATGTTATGATAACATAGCTAGTTACCACAACCATCTCTCTCCTCATTAATTACCCGCCACATCAGATTTTTTACCTACGTGGCACTGATGTTACTTCTCATGTTACTCCCATTATGACTAGTCTAAACTAGGACGGAGGAAGTAGCATGCAACTCTGTCTTTGAAGCCTGAGCGAAATTTCAGCGGATCTCTGATCTCGTCCAATCGAATAAATTGTTTGCACTAGTCGAGGTACCTCACATGCAAGCCATGGTCAATCAATTTGTCACGCATGTGGGGGCCTTTAAGACGTTGGATCTGGACTACTAGCTCAGGACTCCATCGGTTTTCTTAACATAATGTCAGCTATAGGTCACAACACCTAACACTTTTTTCGATAAAGAGAGTTTTATTACTTAAAGAGTTTTAAGCATTACACCCGGCTTCTGCATAACTAGAATGAACACAGCCGCCACAAGTTCTAAAGTGTGAAAAGCAAAAAAAGGCGCATTACATATCATCATAAGAAATTGTATAAACGCCTAAGATGGTGGAGGGCCGATCCGCAAATTATGCTGCCATCCATGTTGGGATAAAAAGTCTCTCGCCGTATCCTCCAGTCTTTTACACACCTCCGTAAACAGGTCGCGATGCTCCACACGTTGCAACGGAGACCACGAACGGAGTGTAGCTGTACTCCTGTAGATAACCTGCATGAGAGAAGAATCTTTATCATTAAAAACCTTGTCATTTTTACACAGCCAAAGTGACCATATTATGGCAAGCGCTGCTATCCTAATAAGTTGTTTAAACATATGGTCCACACCATTCAGCCAGTTGCCAAAAATATGAGCAATGCTTCTTTGTGGGTATAAGGTAGAACCTATCTGGATGATTGACCATATAGAACTAGCAAATTTACACTCGAAGAATAAGTGCTTTATAGTCTCGTCCTTGTGACAGAAGACACACTTTTTACTCCCATGCCAATTGCGTTTTGCAAGGTTATCTTTAGTAAGAATTACCCCTCGATGAAAATACCACGCAAATATCTTGTTTTTGAGTGGAATCTTCATCTTCCAAATTTTCTTATTATTATCTACTGGCATATCCGGTTGGATTATAGCTTTATACATGGAGTCCACCGAGATTTTACCACTCTCGTGTAAATTCCAACGAAAACTCGTCAGTCCCCTACCTCAGATTGACGGAAGCTAGCCGTTGTAGCAACTCATGCCAAGCTACTAACCTGTGACCAACAAGATCTCTTCTGAACGTCACATTTGGAGGAAAATTCTCCAACACCTTAGCGAGCGTATCGCTTTTGTGACGTCCAAGGACAATGTTGTATAAAGCTGGATATTGTTCTCGGAGCGTGGTATACCTAGCCACCTATCCTCCCAGAACCTTATCTCCGAACCATACTTAATGGAAAAAGTATCATATGGGAAGAAGAATTTCTTCGTCGCCATTAGGCCAGCCCAAAAATGTGAGTCACCTGGTTTCCACGAAACTTGTGATATCGCACTTGCGCTAATATATTTTCTCCTTAGGAGAGTTTGCCAAACCCCGTCTTCGGTAAGAAGCTTAAACAGCCATTTACCAAGAAGGGCTCTATTCTTGACTTCAAGGTCATGAATCCCCAGACCAACATGATCTTTGGGGCGGCACACGACATTCCATTTAGCCAGTCGATATTTCTTTTTCTCGCTGTCCCCTTGCCAAAAGAATCTTGATCGAAAATAATCCAATCGATGCAAGACTCCCTTCGGTAATTGGAAGAAGGAAATCATATACAGTACCATGTTGCTTAGGACTGAATTTATGAGAACCAATCTACCACCCAGTGATAGTAATTTTCCTTTCCAACTACTCAACCTCTTTTGTAGCCTTTCCTCGACATGCTTCCATTGAGCAATCGTAAGCCTCCTGAAATGAATCGGAATGCCTAGATAGCTTATTGGAAACTGGTCTTGCCCACATCCAAATAACTCGGCATACTGGGTGGCATCATCCTGAGCATCGCCAAAACAAAACAATTCACTTTTATGGAAGTTAATCTTTAGACCGGAAAGTTGCTCGAACGCTGCCAAAATTAATTTCAGGTTTCTCGCTTTTTCCATGTCATGTTCCATAAAAAGAATCGTATCGTCAGCATATTGAAAAATAGATAACCCGCCATCCACTAGATGCGGGACTACACCTTCAATTTGACCATCCAATTTTGCACGCTCAATGATTATGGCTAGCATATCAGCAAATATATTAAATAGTATAGGTGATAATAGATCGCCTTGTCGTAATCCTTTTTTTTTTTTGGAAGTATCTACCAACGTCATCATTGACTTTGATGGCAATACTTCGCCACTCATCAGAAAACCCTTTCATTTTGAGTGTTTGGTGGCGGAAAGACCACTTGACTTTATCATAAGCCGTTTCGAAGTCGATCTTAAGAATTACACCATTAAGCTTTTTCCGATGCAACTCATGAACTGTTTCATGTAAAACCACAACCCCATCAAGGATATTGCGACCTTGCATAAAAGCCGTCTGAGTCGGGCGCACAACATGATCAGCCACCAAATTTAGCCTAATAGTAGCGGTTTTGGTGAATATTTTGAAGCTAACGTTTAGAAGACAGATTGGCCTATATTGATGGATCCTTTCTGTTTCATTAACCTTTGGCAACAAAATTATCTCCCCAAAATTTAGGCGAAATAGTTCAAGTTGTCCAGCATGAAGAGCATGGAATAACTGGAGCAGATTCGTTTTGATTATCTCCAAGAAGTTCTGATAGAACTCAGCTGAGAAACCATCCAGACCCGGGGCTTTGTTGTGTTTCATTTGGAAGACCGCATTTTTTACCTCCTCCTCAGAATACTGAGCAGTAAGGTGGGCGTTCTCCTCATAAGAAACACTTGAATCATTACCTATTGTTTTCTACGCATCCTCTCGCTTCTCGGTTCGATCTATCCACTGGCAGTCACAGAGTTGATTATTTTGTCCCAACAGGTTCGGGGCAAATGGCCTTGGCCTAGTGTGGAGCCTCCTGAGGAGGAATCTTACACTAGAGGATGAGTTCTACCAGCTCTTGATGAGTGACTGAGTGTGCGTTAACGATTCGCTTGCTTTCACCGTGAACCAATTATCTGAAGGTGTGTTTCTACTTGAGAAGGCACAAATTGTAGTAGTAGTAGTACCAGTATGTATGTCAATTCATATATGCAGAAACGTTGGCAGTTCAGTCCCACTACCAACCTGTTGTTTCTATCCACAGCGTGCTCCATTCGCTCTTCCCATGTTGAAAACTTAGCCTGCGAAGTCGATCAGTAAGACAGAATGCAGGACACAACTCGAAACTAGGCAGAGCAAATGGAAGATGCATGAGTTGCTTACACAAACCTAAACTCTCAACTTCGCGGACTATTTGTGCTACTTGGCACAACGTATTTTATAGTCCCCATGCATGACTGCTGTCTTAACCAACCGTTGCATCCGCTGGATACGCTTCGCTTTCCGTCACAACTCAATACATGACTTCTTCCTTAACTGACGAGATCGACAATTGTTCTGCCTTCCCCCTGAGATATCAAGAATGATGCTCAGAAGGATGTACACCGGAGTTGCACCGGAACATGAGCGTTTAAGAAAGGAAGGGCAGAGCAATGTTGCTGCGATATCATACTTCGGTCGGACACTAACAGCCTAGTTGAAGATGCAATTCCTGTATCAGTTATCAGATCCAGATAAGAGTGTTTTCCATGTTGAAGCTCATGCATCCAGCTCACTCTGTTGCTCGGTCACGGCTGTGCTTCCAATTTCCAAAGGAGAGCATCCTGCGAGAGGAATTATCCACGTTAGCTTTTGAAAGTTGAGAAAATAAGATGAGGTTCAGGAGTCTGGACACAGGGCGAGATTGGGTGGAGAGAGAAAAACGAAACTACCCAGAACAATAATGCAGACAAATTATTTGCTTAACAGGGCTTGGTTCACCACCATAAGAATACACAAGACTGACTGGCACACAACTAAGCTTGTACAATACAACTGGTTCTGCGTTGAAGGAGAGACAACACCTGAACTTGTTTGTTTGAAGGGCTCGAACCTTTCGAGGGCCTCGTACTCTGCTTTCCAGTCCTGTGCCTAATAGCAACTCAACACTTCCTTCGCACAATACCTGAATCCACAGGAACAAAATTGCTTAAATTGTATGGGAATCGGGGAAATAGGCATGCTAGTTACATCCAATCTCATGTATTGATCGAATTGCTTTGAGAAATGCCGGCCGTAGTGCCAGAGAGAAAGCAAAATCACGATTTGTTTATTTTGACAAAACAGCAGGAGCTCTGCTAGCTCATTAAGAGGGAAAGAACCAGTTAAAATGGCAAAACTGCCCAGCGAGAAAGCAAAAGACAAGAAAACACGGCACTGCAAAACAAGATGGATTGAAAAATAGGTCAATACATCTTGGGGAATTAGCCTACTCTCGTCTCCCCTCCAACAGAAAATTGAGGTCGAGATCTAAATGCAGTTAGAAACATGCTGGTGTGCAGCAGTAGATTTGGATAAGAGCAGATGTAGAGAAACTTCTGTGCCTTTTGTGTCCAAACAACCCTTTGGTTTTTCCACATAATACCATGGTAATGGCCGTTCAAACATAGCGCCA
This sequence comes from Poa pratensis, assembly GCA_947311845.1. NCBI lineage: Eukaryota > Viridiplantae > Streptophyta > Magnoliopsida > Poales > Poaceae > Poa > Poa pratensis. The sequence continues at coordinate 45,537,498 of CAMZMU010000058.1, forward strand.
TGCATAGATGTACAACTTCTTTTTATGTGTTTGTTTCATGTGCAGAAACTGTAACACTATGTTCCGACGTAAACTAAATATCATATGTGTGAGACTAAATGCAGTTGCTTCAAGGTTCCGATAGATATAGTCTTTGTTTGCAGAGTCCCCTGATGACGCACGTGATTGATGGCCTGGCAATAAGGAAAAGGAAAAAAGGAGAGTGAAAAAATCCATCAGACAGTATAGATTATTGCACTAAGAAATGGCAAGGTATGTACTCACTATTAGGTATGTGTTCTCCTCATTCTCTTCTCTTTGCATACACTTTTTTTTGTGGCAACTTCTCCTTGCGTACACGTGCATATATGTTCCTTTGTTGTCTTCTCGATCAATGTATCATGTATATACAGTCCAACTGTTCGGCCGTTTTCACCTCTCCTCCTAATCTTCAGAAGGCGATTCCACACTTTTGCAAAGAGAAATGAAATACAAGTTGAAATCACTAGTTAGATTTTAAAAGTGAATAATACACTTCATAGTAAAGCTGAACTAGTGAAAAAAAAGCACGCACACATGAATCCACATGCCCTTTGGGAGTTTCTCACCTCTAATTCTGCTACTGGTTTAAATATGTGTGTGGGGATGTGAGAAATTTTCTCAGCATCCCTCCCTTTGCAACTCTGGAGCAGACTTGGACAACCCCAAATATGGAGTACCTTCAAGTTTGTAAGGTTCCGCGTGCTTTGAGGTAAATATGTCAGGTTGCGGCAATCAACGATGTGAAGCTCTTGTAAGGAAATGAGCTGCCCAAACCATACTGGCAGCGTATACAGGTCCTTCAACGATTTCAAATATAGTCTTGTGAGAGAGGTGAAGAATCGAATGGCCTCTGGCAAGGCCGTCAAGCCATCACAGTAGGAAACTTTGAATGACTCAAGTGTGGGGAGGTACTCTAGTCTATCCCACTTGTCTGGAGAAAAATTGCCGTAGATGTGCATATAATATGGAAGAGTAGAAGATGAAAGCTTCCCAAATCCTCGCTTTGGCACAACCTCACCACTGTTGTTCAAGTACCAATTCATACTTCTTGGGGGATAATGTAGGAACTTCAACTTTGGGCAGTGCATTATATCCAGTTTATGCAAATTAGGGATTAAAAACTCTTCGTTTTCTTCACCTGACAGTGTGGTCCACCATTCCTCCAAATTCTCCATCGCCTCCAGTTGTACCACTCTTAATTTCGTACATGTTCTGCCCTCTTGATAGAATTCCTTGGTGATTTTCCTGATGTTGGGAATGTTCTGCATATGTAGGCTTCTTAAGTTTGGAAGCCGTCCAAATGGAGGTAGATTCACACATGCGCCTAAATCAGAAAGCTTGAGAAATGTAAGAGAAGGGAGGTAGGAAGAGATGTGACACATCCAGTCAGGGAAATCCTTGCTCATATACCCATCTACAATAATTTGTTCGAGAGTTCGAGGAGGTATGAGCTTCTCTAGGACAGATTTTCCACCTGTTGCATCAGTCTTTACCTCCGGCAGCATACCGCCTTTGAGTCCCCACTCCCAGTGAAGACCTAGCAGTCGAAGATCTGTTTTATCACGCAGTTTGACTTTCTCTGCATCTTCTACGAGCTTGACATTCTCAAGGTGTGCAACTGCCAGCTCATGACAGGTCAATTTCTGAAGCTCCACTATAGTACTTCGTCCACTACTGCCTATCTCTTGTACATCATGTCTTGTCCACCTTGGCAAATTCAGATGCTTCTTAATGTCTTTAGCTTTTTCATACATCCTAGGATGTCCTGACATGACTATAAATTGGGTGAGACTAGCCATGTTGCCAATGCTATCTGGTAACTCAGTGAGAATCATTGAAGAACTGATGTCCAATATTTGAAGCTTAAGGTCACCAAATGAAGGGGGAGCTTTTCCAGCCTTACACAATAAGACAAGTTGAGATGCTTCAGCTTAATCATGTTGCAGAATGACTCGGGCAACCATTGAAGCTTGGAACAACTTGTTAGGTTCAAATATTCAAGCTCAGAAAGGCTACCAAAACATTTGGGGAGTTCTTTGAGGTCATGGCAATCTGAAAGATCTAGGATATTCAAATGATTAAGTTGACAAAATGATTCGGGCAGCACCGTAACCTTGTAGCAATTAGAGAGATTTAAGAACACAAGATTTTGAAGGTTCTTGCCGAACTCGTGTGGCAGGTTTTCTAGCTCGTAGCAACTTGATAGGTTCAGATGCTCTAAAGACTTCAGGTCAACATTATCAGGTAATTTGGTTAGCTTGGAACAACTTGACAAGTTCAGAAATATGAGTTTACCAAGGCTACCAAATGACACGGGCAACTTAACAAGGCTTATACTACAAGAAAGGTCTAAATAGCGAAGTTTTTGGAGCTTATTAATATCATCAGGCAAGGTTTCAAGAGCAGAACAGGACATGATCAGAGTTTGCATATTTTGAAGTATATGGAAAGACTTGGGAAGTGATGCGATTGGCAAGCCCGTAGCATCAAGATACCTAAGCAGTTTTAACTGGTGAATGGAAGGTGGCAACATTGTGTTGTTTGGAGTAGATTGTCCCTCAGCTGAACGTACACTTATGTCCAAGACACGTATGTACTTGGATCGAGAAAATGACATTTGGGGGAGTGGTAGTTTCTTTGAACCCTTAAACTGGAGGGATCTAACCTTGCATGGCAGATATTTTAAAAAGTTGGATTGGCTCTTGTAGTTGATCAACTGTGCATGTCGGCAATTACGCCACTTAGATCTATTAGTAGTACTTGGATTGGCAGCATCCAGAACAAGGAATTCATCACCCATAATTCTAGTTGCGAGATCATGCACCAAATCATGCATGGTGAGCTCCCGAGGAGTTTTGGCTTGTACCAGACTTAGTCTAACCTGCAGAGACAACTGTTATCAGAATAATGTGTGAAGTTGATCATCACTCATAAACAGATTCGACACCTTTTGATTGAAGTATATTATCCATATTTCCTAATGCATTGAGTTATTTGGTGAGGTGATCGGTGCATAAAACTCATCAAAGTCAAAAAAAATCTCAGTTTCAACACCTGGTTGGTGTAACTTAATATAAAATTTGCACCCCACCTGAGAGACCGTATTAACTGCAACATACTGCAGAAAAAAATCACTAACAACCTAGCCTACCATGGGGCCGAGACACATGCATAACATAAAAAAAATCATTAACAACCTAGCCTACCATGGGGACACATGCATAAAACCTCTTTTACGGTTACGTTTTTCCTTCACCCGAAAGAGTTAACATGTAAGTATAACTCAAGGTAAATCAGTAGTGCAATTCAAACAGCAGTGGTGCTAAGTCTCCTCTGGCAGTACCTACTCTGTACAGGTTATACATAATCTTGAAGAAGAGGCTATGTATTTTTATATGACAACTGTTGCGTATGAGTAAAGAAGTACGTAAGATTGATTTCATTTAACTAGAAAAGCATCTCCTAGTAATTAAGTAACAATGCAGCCACAGTTGAACAGGAACAAGAGTAGTGTTTGAATACCCACCGAGAAAGGTTTTGAAAGCTGTAGAAAGGACATGCCCAGAAGATAGTTGATGCACCTTTGACCATCAACCTCTGCATGAATGTATCCAAGAGCGATCCATTGCTGGGTTAGACGATCACTATACATACTAAAGCCCTTGAGGAAGACCGCCAAATATGTGAAGCACATCTTGAATTCCAGCTTCATGAAGTCATAGCTCAACCTAAGGCACTCTATTGTGTCTTCTGGATTAATCTGTGTGTCTCTTATTGCTCTCCATGCCTCGACAGTCCTTAACTCGGACATTACATGCCCAAGAGCATTTGCTACAAGTGGTAGCCCCCCACACTTCCTCTCTGCGATTTCCCTTCCTATTTCTTCTAGCAAGTCACTTTGGTTGTCTCCAGGCTTAAACGCCCTCTGCTTCATTATCGTCCAGCAGTCGATGGCTGACAAAATATCCAAATTGATCTGAACAGATCCAGTGTGCAAACTTTCTACTACGCTTTGGTTACGTGTAGTCACTATAATCTTACTACCCTTGCAGTTATGTTGTAACATCGATTTCAATTTGTCAAGCTTATTCCAATCTTCTTCCCAGAGATCATCTAAAACAATCAAGTATCTTCTAGTAGCAAGTTCATTCCTCAGATTTTCATGTATAAATTGCAAAGTACAGTGGTCAAGGTTGATACTGCTATTTACACTTTTGATGATGGCACTTCCAATTTTCTTCAAATTAAACTCCTTAGACACATGAACCCATGCCTGGACATCGAAGACATTCACTCTCTTATCTGCAAATACTGCTTGGGCCAATGTTGTCTTCCCTATACCACCAAGCCCAACAATCGGAATAATAGAGATATGATCATTAGCTTCACTTCTCAACAGCAAGTTAATTATCTTGTCCTTTTCGCCATCCCTGCCCTCCATTCCAGTGTTCATGACTTCATCACTGCTGGCTGCAAAAGTTTCGTTGTTTCGGTTCATCTCTTGGAACCCCTTTGCCCCTGTTTTATTAGACACAAGTTTGAACATCTTGCGGCCCTCCATTTTTTGTCTACTCTCTGCTTCACAGTCTTCATTTTGTGAGGTATGGTTATACGCCGGTAGAGTTGATTGTTCCCAGAAAAGAATAACTTCAGCTGAAAAAAGATTAAGCCAACTTCAGTCGGTTGGTAAATATTTCACACTTGTGTTTCCAGTAAAAAAAAAGGCTGTGTGCATTCATATCTGTGAATTAAGAAATAAAACACTATTGACGATATACGTATTACTTATTTTTCAACATATATGGAAAGTACAAACTAGTGAGTTCCAAGCCACCTCTTCTAGGAAAGGAAAATCTCGTAAGAATAACAAAAAAAGAAATATGGCGCTTATTTCAACAGAGTAAATTAATTATGAGAGTGCACATTAACTATATGGGAACTTTTGGAGAATCACATGTGTTTTGTGAAATTAACATATTAATGATGTTTCCCATATTTTTCATTCAACAAAAAAGGGGGGCAGCCCCGGTGCAGTAGCTCTCGCTTGCGCAGGGTCCGGGGAAGGGTCCGACCACTTTGGGTCTTTAGTACGCAGCCTTTCCCTGCATTTCTGGAAACAGCCTTCAACACGTCTATTTTTAGTATAACTAGGATAGTGTCCCATGCAAATGCACTGGAAACGTCTTTAATTATCTTCTAAAAGTACTGACACAGGTTTGTATCATATTAACAAAGCTCATCTTATTAACTTCCAAATGTTTTGTTTGTACACAATCTTAGATCAGTATGCAAAACTAAAGGTTGGTTTGCTAGCCTATCTGAGTGTTGTTTGTATGTGACATTAGATCATTTCAAAGTTCCGGGCATGAGCTGGCTGCCCGGATCACAAGCCAGACACTTATTTGTACATGGTATTACATGGTCAATCATCTGAACGACTGCATTGGTCTAGGTACAATTTTGTGATATATTTAACTACAATTATGGAGATCTGCTGGTGATAATCTATTTAGGTACAATCATGATGATTTATCGGCTATCAAATGATTAGGCACAATTAAATGACATGGTACAACTACTTAACTTCCGTGAAAATTTGAGAATTCTGATTCTCTTGATGCACAAATATTTCCAAACAGAGATTTTCAAGGTTCTGAACAAATACAGTCAGAATAATCACTACTTCGCCCTAAGAAAAGAAGAGGAAAATAGTACTTGACGGAAAGCCTGACTGATCTGAGCAGGATCCCGAAACAATACATAAATGAAGAGAATTCAATATCTAACTAATACAGCAGTGGAGTGCAGGAGTAACTTGGGTTGGGTTTTCTTGATGAGCTCATTAGCATCCAACTCATCCAGCACGTCTTTGGTATCATAGGCAACGGACTTCAATTTCGTCATCCACCGCCCAACAGCTTCTCCATCACTCCCTCCTCGATGGATCCTGTTGTCGGCATCATGCATTACGGCCTCCAGATCTTGCATTTTCCCCATCATTTTCACCACGTCGCCTTTGAACTTCCACTGCAGAGTGGCCTCCTCCATGGCCAAGTCACCAAGCTGGCCAGCTATTTTTTTCACGATGGCACACAGAATCATCTCCCCAGCCCCGCCGCTCATGGCTCTGCAGCAAGCTCGCGCTCTCTCCCACACGAATTTTTGTGTCTCTGTAAAAGAGCAGCAAGGAAGGGAGCGATATTAACTCCTTGTGGCATCTACGCACATAAAGGACCAAGTCTTGTTTCTTTTTATAATCTTTTTGGTACTCGCACTGTTAACTTTTTTCCTAATATAATGCTACAGTTGAGTGGATTGGTGGCCTGGTACTCTGTACATCCAGTTGAGTGGATTGGAGTGTAAGACAGCTCTTGGAACTAATAATCAACCTCTACCCTAAGAAAGAACAGACAATCTAGCCAGACGAGACGATACACTTCTGAGCTTAGCTCTGACAAGTGCTTAATTTTTTAGTAGCAAATAGCAGTAACACAATAAAATTTATAGTCGGGGCCTCTCCTACAGTTTTGGGTCAAAAAGTAGCAGTGATGCTGCCATTTCATTAAGCTATAGCTATGTAGTAGGTTCAACTACTACCGTATAAGTATTTCCCATCTGGTTCAACTCTCGAAGTAGCCAGCCACCGCCGGCGGCTTAAACTAGAAGTAGCAGAGCCGACTCCACTAGTGGTCTGGCGACATCGGTAGGAGAAGGATTTTGGGTTGGATACATGACATGAGCATTGAGATTGCGATCTAAAAACAGGGCCAGTCTGAAAATCGCACGAGATCTTATCCCGTGTGTTTAGATCCAACTGTTTTCAGATGTGATGGACATATGGCAGGATGGACCGTGGGCGCGAAACTGACGTATACAGGTTCTAATTTGGTTCATCAAACCCAGATTATGCAAGTTCAGGCTACCAATCTTAGCAAGCGGAAGAAGAACATGAGAGAGGCTCGGGTGGGTGAATACCTCAGGCGGCCTCCTCGCCTTCTGCTCCGGCACCGCGCCGCGGCCGTAGCTTCGTATCCACCGCCTCCCCGCCGTCTCCTCTAGCACCGCATGCCCCAGGCCGCTGCGGCTCGACCCGCGCGCCGCTGGACGACGAGCCCCAGCCCACAGTTCCGGCGCAACGGCCGCCGCAATCTCCCTGGGTACATCCGCTGGCTCAGTCCCGCCACCGCCGCCCTTCGTCGCCCCGTTCATGGTCAGGGGAAAAAAACCTTTTTTTTAAATGCAGGGGAAAATTCTGGTGCGCAGCCGTAAATCTTCGTCGCCCTTTGCCTTGCCCGTGTTACTCTTGCAAGTCGACAGGTCAAAGTCAGTGGACAGTGTCCAATCTGTTAAAGTGCAGCTGAAGATGTTTTTTTCTTGAAGATGTTAAACTCAGATTGCTTGGAAGTTCTGGAGACCATGAAGAACGGAGCTATTAGCCATGGAGCTGCAGCTCCGATTTTTTAATGTCTGTTATCATGTTGCATGTGACTTCATCTTTCTTTCGAACAAATACCAAGGGAAGGAAACGTAGTGGCACATGAGCTAGCAAGAAAGGCCAGGAGCTCTCCTCCTGCTGTTGGGACGGATGAACCTCCAGGCTTCAATTTGAAATTCATGTTAGATGATGCAACTCTTATCCATAATGAATAAATTGTGAGCAAGTTGCCAAAAAATGAGAGAGAAAATTGATGACATCTAAAATCTAACTTAACTTTATATTTCCTTATATTTAAAATGAAAAATCGGTAATGCTTGGTAACTTTGAAGGAAATCACTTAACGAAGATCCATAAAAGGAATTCAAAGACTTTGTAGGTCAACATATCTATATGCCTACAAATTGACAACTTCCACTAATCCACTGAGACATATGCGGGTGTTCATGTTATGAGTCATTTTCAGTTATCCATCGCTTTACACTTATCATGCTATTTTCAGCCGATAGAATATCTTCCTGCACTACCGGAAAATCTGTCTTTGCCGTGAGGACCGGTCTCTGCCGTGTGCCGCTCTGTTCTCGGAACACGGCGCTTTGCCGTGTATGGAATAAAAGGAACACGGCAAAGAATTGAGGCACGGCACAGAATATATCGAGCACACGGCAAAGAATACGTCACGGCAAAATGGACAGAAAACACACGGCAAACAAGGACAGCTCGGCAAAGATATCTTTGCCGTGATCCTTTATGTAACTGCACAGCAAACTAGTTGACTAGGATCCGCACTTTGCCGCGCTCCCCAATATTTCGCGGGAAATATCTAAATAAATTCCCCGCGCTATAAATAAATTCGCGGGAAAAGCTATACCTTGTGTATAAAAAAAAGCACACGGCACATATATTCTTTTCCGTATGCCTTTCATCGTCGCACACGGCACATATATTCTTTGATGTGTGCCTTTGATCGTCGCACACGGCAAACCATGTGTCTGCACACTAGCCCCCCCCCCCCCCCCCCTTATTTGTTTTGTTTTGATATGCACACTAACACTAAAATTTCTAAATTTCCTAATACTAAATTTCTAACACACTAACACAAAACCCTAAATTTCCTAACACTAACACTAAAATTCCTAACACTAAATTTCAAACACTAACACTAATTAACACTAAATTTGCTAAAATTTTCTAACACTGAAAAAACAACAACAAAAAACACCTAAACTAGACACACACAAAAAACCTAAACTATCCTCACCTTGCTACGGCCGGAGGAGGAGGAGGGCGAGGTCGCCGGCCTTCGAGGCCGTGGAGGAGGAGAGGAGGGCGAGGCGGCGTGGAGGAGGCCTCGGGCGCGACGCGGCGGAGAGGAGGAGGGTCTCGGGCGCGTGCGACGGCGGAGGAGAGGAGGAGGGCCTCGGGCGCGACGCGGCGGAGAGGAACCACGGCGGAGGGCGGCGGAGGGCGACGGCGGCGGAGCGGGGCAGCACCACGCGGCGGGGCGGCACCTAGTGGCAGAGGGCGACGGCGGCGGCACGGGAGAGGAGGCGAGGGAGCACGGGGAGTTGTAAAAAAATTTGGCCACGAACTGCCCAAATCAATGCGGAACGGACCTTTAGTCCCGGTTCAAGCCACGAACCGGGACTAAAGACACCAACCGGTACTAAAGGTCTCTCTGGGCCGCGAAAACTTTAACGTGAAGCGCAGCGGACCTTTAGTCCCGGTTGGTGTTACCAACCGGTACTAAATGGGCTTTTGAATTTTTTTCTGTTTTCTTTTCATATTTTTTTATTTCTTTTATATCTTTTGATTTAATTGTCCAAATCAAGTCAAATTTGTTTTGTTTCTTCTGTTTTCTGTTTTGCTTTATATCTATTTGGTTTATTGTCCAAACCAACCGGATCCGGCACCGGAACAGGAGGCCGGTAGCTGGGCATTCCTCTCCATACCAGGCTCGTGGGCATACGGCGGGATAGGCTCCCGCGGTAGTGCCCAAGCGCGCTCTGCCGAGCACGCTTGACCTTGTCCAGAAGGCGCTGCGACGGGAGTGACGGATCCATCTCGTGGATACGATGCGTTCGTGGCTAGGAATGGTGGATTAGTGTTTACACGTTGGCGACAATACATATAGATCTCCAGGGCAGCGCTAGGGGAGGACACGTGACCAGGGCAGCGCTGGTGTAGGATACGTAAGTGACCAGGGTAGCGCTGAGGGAGGACACGTGACTGACACGAGTCGTGACCGCAAAGCCTGCCTTTAGTCCCGGTTGGTAACACCAACCGGGACTAAAGAAGCACACGGATCGTGTGTTTCTTTCAAGCGCTTGTGAGCCGTTGGATCAGGGGTGTGTTTCTTTTGAGGGTCTGTGAGCTATTGGATCAGCACTATCACGACCACTTCGTGAGCCACATGACCCTATATATAGCCCCCCTCTCGGACATGTTTGGCACTCAGTGTGTACTCATTGTAGTTCATTTGGTATACAATGCATTCGGATTCCCTGCATACGTCCGTTGGTGCATTTGATATGCGGGCACTCACGAGCCACCGTCGGGCTGTATGCAGGGGAAACCGTGTGTTTTGTTCCAACTTTTTCGAGCACTTGTGAGCGTCGTTGAAGTTTTTAGCACCAAAAATCAGTGTTTAGAGTTTTCTTCTGAGTTTTCACAACACAGTTACATAAAAGGTTTAATACATTATTACACATCACCACCAACATCCCTATCTAGTGTTGTGGTATAAATTTCTTCTTCGTGTGTGTCCCTTTCTTCTGATTGCGCCGTAACCATGGACAATCTTTATCATTTAACACGATGCTTGGGTCAGTTTTCACTGCGAAGGGTCGAATTTCATCAAACTTATTGTAATCTTCTGACATGTCTGTCTTGTCCTCCACTCCCACGATGTTTCTTTTCCCTGAAAGAACTATGTGGCGCTTTGGCTCATCGTATGATGTATTCGCTTGCTTATCTTCTTTTTTCGGTCTGGTAGACATGTCCTTCACATAGAAAACCTGAGCCACGTCATTGGCTAAGATGAATGGTTCGGTGTCGTACTCAAGATTTTTGAGATCCACTGTAGTCATTCCGTACTGCGGGTCTACCTGTACCCCGCCTTTCAGGTTGAACCATTTGCACCAGAACAAAGGAACCTTAAAAGAAGGTCCATAGTCAAGTTCCCATATTTGCTCTATGTAACCATAATATGTGTCCTTTTGCCCATTGTTGTTTGTTGCATCAAAGCGGACACCACTGTTTTGGTTGGTGCTCTTTTTATCTTGGTCATCCGTGTAAAATGTATTCCCATTTATCTCGTACCCTTGAAAAGTCAATATAGTCGAAGATGGTGCTTTGGCCAACAAGTATAGCTGTTCTCCAACAGTGGTGTCATTAATGAGACGTGTTTGCAACCAACCGTCGAAAGTCTTCACGTGTTCTCCTTCAATCCATTCTTCAGGCTGCTCCAGGTATTTAGAGCATAAACTATTCATGTGTTCCTTGATATACGGAGCCACCAAGCTAGAATTATGTAGAACAGTGTAGTGTGCTTGAGTGAAAGAATGACAGTCCTTACATATTATGGCTTTCTTTCCTAGCGTGTCTTTTCCACGCAGTCTTCCCTCATGGCGCGATTGAGTAACACCGATCGGCTTAAGGTCAGGAATAAAGTCAACACAAAACTCAATGACCTCCTCTGTTCCATAGCCCTTGGAGATGCTTCCTTCTGGCCTAGCACGGTTATGAACGTATTTCTTTAAGACTCCCATGAACCTCTCAAAGGGGAACATGTTGTGTAGAAATACAGGATCGAGAATGAAAATCTCTTCGACTAGGTGAACTATGAGGTGCGTCATAATATTGAAAAAGGATGGTGGGAACACCAACTCGAATCTGACAAGACATTGGACCACATCTGAGGTGGGGGTACCATGGCAAATCCCAAGGTGAGATACCTAGGGTTTCGTATAGGGAGAGAAGATGGCGCGCTGGTAGTATCGGACGGCTGACAAACGAGGATTTACCCAGGTTCGGCCCCTCATTGTGAGGTAATGACCTACTCCTGCTTATCTGATTTGTATAGATGTATGATTACATGGTGGCCGTAATGGCGATATGGTGAGACGTGGTCTCTCTATGCTATGCGTGTATGTCTGTCTAAGCGAGTTGTGCCTCCCCCCATAGGGGTGTCCCTGCCTGGCTTTATAAAGGGAGCCAGGTAGGGTTTACAATGAGTTGTTGTCTTGGACTACAAGTTGTAGCTTCTTGGGATTCTTTGGGCCTCCGGGTATGTTTTCGTCTGGGCCGCACCAGGTATACCAATAGTAGGGGACCCGAAGGGTACATCCCGTCAGTAGCCCCCGAGTGTCTGGTCGATTCGAAGAATCGGGCAGAGACTAATAGCAGTATGTCGAGTAGGCGTAGTCGATGCGTCAGGTATGCTGATGACCATGTGATGAACGTATTAGCCGTGCTTTGAGAGTTGAATCATTTATGAGAAATCCAGTGTAGGTGTTAGAAACCCAATATTAATAAATTGCATGCGGGTGTAAGGAACCCGACTTTGAAAAATCCGGTGCGGGCTACAGAGAACCCGACTTTGAGAAATCCGGTCTGGGCTATAGAGAACCCGACTTTGAGAAAATCCGTGCAGGCTATAGAGAACCCGACTTTGAGAAATCCATGCGGGCTATAGAAAACCCGACTTTGAGAAATCCGTGCGGGCTATAGAAAACCTGACTTTGAGAAATCCGTGCGGGCTATAGAAAACCCGACTTTGAGAATTGCGTAGCACTTGAACCGGTGGCGAATGCGCTCCCGATGGGAGTAATCAATAAAATTTTGAGTTGTCCAAGGAGGTTCTCAACTTGGGTTCAATCTTCACGCTGTTGCTGCATTGTCTTTTGACTTGGAAGTACGTCGGGTGCGCGCCCAGCGCTCCCGATGGGAGTAGCCCCCGAGTGCCTGGTGGACTCGAAGAGTCGGCCAGGGACTCATCTGCTTGCTTTGTTGTGAACTCTGTATGCCGACAATGCGTCGTTTTGTTCTTTGTTCGCTAATTATATGTGAGTCGAGATTGCCTCGATTGTGCATGCTGAGTCGGTAATATGTCGACCGATGCTTTGCATGAATTTTGCTATGTATTTTTGAGTCGAGATTGTCTCGACTGTACATGCTGAGTCGGAAAACACGTCGACTAATGCTTTGTTTGTTTTAGAGTCGAGATTGCCTCGATTGTGCATGCTGAATCGGAAGTACGCCGACTGATGCTTTGCTTATTTTGCCTAGGGATGATGGCATAGTAGGTCTGGTACACTCGACGGATCGGGACCAGTTAACTGCACTTCTGGGCAAAACCTTACTAGCCTAATTCAAGTTCAAGTCCCCAGACTCGAACCTGGAACAAGCTGGTTAGATTCGACTCATGCCGCGGAGGTCTTACAGAGTCGGTTTGCAGCATAACTTTGCAACCTAACGCGTCCGCTAGGATTTTCTTCATGTCTGTTGACATGGAAAGTTGCAGGGCAAACGCTGTTGGAGCGGGCCCCGGCCCAGCTCGACGGATCGGCGGGTCTTACCTTTGCACTGTGCATGCAGCGTCCGAGGTATATGCGGCGGACGCATCTCGGGGATTTGTGATCGATATTTGCATAGGGTTAAGCAGCCGAGTCGAGTAAGCTTCGATCTGAGTCGAGTAAGTTTCGACTGCTTGTTTTGGTCAACTTAGTGTTTTTTATCGTGGTTTTATCGGGTGCGCGACAGCGCTCCCGATGGGAGTAGCCCCCGAGATTGTGCTTAATTGGTTGCAGTTGAGTATAATCTCAAAGCTTTGAATCTTTTGCAGCAGTCAATAAAATTTTGATCCGCTCCCGAAGGCAGTTATGTGTGCTTGTCTATGAAACGGTCGAGTGACCAATTTGTCTTAGTTTGATTTTCACCTTGAAATCGACGAGGCGGTCGAGTGACCGGCTTTGGCTTAGTTTGATTTTCACCCTCAAAATCGATGAGGCGGTCGAGTGACCGGCTTTGGCTTAGTTTGATTTTCACCCTCAAAATCAACGAGGTGGTCGAGTGACCGGCTTTGGCTTATTTGTTACGACCTTGCGGCGCAGCCCCCGAGCATCGGGTGCGGCCAAGATGAATTTGTTATAACCTGCACGGCGCAGCCCCCGAGTGTTCGGGTGCGTCAAGCGAATTATGAAGTTTTGACTTTGCACGGCGCAGCCCCCGAGCGTTCGGGTCCGTCCGATGTTTGTGGATTTAACCTGCGCGGCGCAGCCCCTGAGTGTTCGGGTGCGACCATGGCGAATTTGCTATGGCTTGTGCGGCGCAGCCCCCGAGCATCGGGTGCGGGCAAGTCGAATTATGAAGTTGACTTTGCACGGCGCAGCCCCCGAGCGTTCGGGTGCGGCCGAGGTATTTGTGAATTTGCTTGAACTGTATGGCGCAGTCCCGAGTGCTCGGGTGCGTCCAAGGTGTTTGTTTTTGTTTAACCTGTGCGGCGCAGCCCCCGAGTGTTCGGGTGCGGCCGAGGTAAATTTGTTTTTGTTTAACCTGTGCGGCGCAACCCCCGATAAAGTATCAGGTGCGACCAAGGTCTTGCAGTGTTTAGCCGAAAGAAGTCGACGCGGCGGACCAGAGTCAACGCGGCGGAGTTGAGCGGTGTAGGGAGTAGACGCGGCGGACCGGAGTCGACGTGGCGGAGTTGTGCGGCGAAGATGTCGATGCGGCGGACCGGAGTCGACGCGGCGGATTTGTGCGGCGAAGATGTCGACGTGGCGGACCGGAGTCGGCGCGGCGGAGTTGTGCGGCCGAGGGAGTTGACGCGTCGAAGTTAAAAAAACGCCAGCCCCTAAGTGTTGAACGCAACCAAAGCAGGTTAGAAGTGAAGAAATAAAATATGAAAGTGACTTAGCTGTTCATGAGCGACGGAAATCTGTAGACTGTTGTTGTTTGTCGTTGATGACGAAGTGCCAACCCCCGAGTATCGGAGGCGGAGTCGAGCATGCGGAGTCGAAGAAGTCACGGGTGTCGCCTTGTCGGATGCAGCGATGGAATTGTTGTTGTTTTGTTGATGTCGAGTGCTAGCCCCCGAGCCTCGGGTGTGCATGCATACGCCGCCCTCTTCCCATGCCGACGGTCTGTTGGGTACGAGCGGTTGAAGCTTATGACGTTGTTGATGTCGAGCGCCAGCCCCCGAGGGTACGTAGTGCCCTTCTAGGGAGCGGCTTTCTGTGTCGGACTGCCGTGTTTGACCGCGACAACGACATCGATCTCCATGCCGTATGCATGCATAAGCGCATGTGTATGCCTCGGGTTCGTACGCTGCGACGGACGGAGTTGACACCGTGGACGGAGTCGACACGACGGATCCAACGACTGCTTGGATTGGACTGCTTGGATCGGATTTGTCCGCGGTGGCAAGTCGAAGCGGGCCACAGCGGATGTACTGTGGCAGGGTTGGAGTCCACCACGGCCCTAGTCGCGATGGTTGCCGTGGAGTTTTGAAGTTGATTGCGGTGCTTGCTAGCATGCGACGAGGCTGCAATCTGATCCGCCTCTTTTGCTTCTTCCTTGATCCGTAGTGGATTTCTGATGCTTCCTCTCTAGATGCTTTGGCATGTGGTACGGCTGATTTGATTAATCCTTGTCTTCTAGTGCATGGCCTAGTGCTTTGAGGATCGGATGCATGCGTGCACGAATTGATTCGATCTTTGAAGCTGCTTGCCTGAACGTTGCTCTCCGGGTGCGCGGCTGCTGCAAAACGATCGTGTCGATGCACTGGATCGGAGCTATCGCCGTGGGGACTGCTTCCTTGACCCGCGTGTATGTAGACTACTAATTGGATCGTGTGCATGTGCGACCGGGGCGCCCGGATTTTGTACGATCGAGGCTCCTTTCGGCGGCCGGCTGAGCACCGCCGCTAGATTCGCTCGCAGTGGCCGCGCACACGGAACGCTACTGCCGCCGCAGTTGTTGATGTAGATTGGTTCGTACGTAGGTCTGCAGAACACCGCCGCCGCTAGATGCGATCTGGTCACCTTTGTCGATGAAAATTTGTCGATGAAGATGATGGAGCCACCGAAACCGCGATCCAGCACGCGTTCTTCCCACAGACGGCGCCAATTGACGTGGGGTACCACGGCAACTCCCAAGGTGAGAAACCTAGGGTTTCGTATAGGGAGAGAAGATGACGCGCTGGTAGTATCGGACGGCTGACAAGCGAGGATTTACCCAGGTTCGGCCCCTCATTGTGAGGTAAAGACCTACTCCTGCTTGTCTGATTTGTATAGATGTATGATTACATGGTGGCCGTAATGGCGATATGGTGAGACGTGGTCTCTCTATGCTATGCGTGTATGTCTGTCTAAGCGAGTTGTGCCTCTCTCCCATAGGGGTGCCCCTGCCTGGCCTTATAAAGGGAGCCAGGTAGGGTTTACAATGAGTTGTTGTCTTGGAATACAAGTTGTAACTTCTTGGGCTTCTTTGGGCCTCCGGGTATGTTTTCGTCTGGGCCACACCAGGTATACCAATAGTAGGGGACCCGAAAGGTACATCCCCGTCAACATCCTTCTGTAAACTTGGTAGAGTTTCTGAATTGATCACCTTCTGAGAAATTGGAATGCACATAGCTTCACAATGGGTACTCGAACATTTTCCGGCAGAATCCCCCTCAATGCAACCGGAATTAATTGTGTCATAATCACGTGGCAGTCATGAGACTTTAGGTTTTGGAACTTTTTCTCTGTCTCAGGACTTCGAAAAAGATCTCCTTCTCTTCTTTGGTAAGAGCGTACCTAGCAGGATCTTGATACTTCTCTGGATTCAGGTTGTCTCGTTCGTGCATATGTTGCTGGTCCTGCCGTGATTCCGGTGTATCTTTCGTCTTCCCATACACGCCCAAGAAGTTTAGCAGGTTCACGCAAAGATTTTTCGTCACGTGCATCACGTCGATTGCAGAGCGAACCTGTACGATTTTCCAATAGGGTAGCTCTCAAAATATAGATTTCTTCTTCCACATGGGTACATGTCCGTCAGCGTCATTAGGAACAGATTGTCCGCCAAGACCCTTTCCAAAGATTACTTTTAAATCCTTGACCATGTCATATATATCAACACCAGTAGGGCAGGTAGGCTTCGTCCGGTGATCTGCCTCACCTTTGAAATGCTTGCCTTTTACCTAAATATATATTTTCCGTCTCACATAAATAGTGCGTGCATGCATTGTATCCCTTATTTGACTGTCCTGAAATGTTACTAAGAGCAGGCCAATCATTGATGGTTACAAACAACAACGCTCGTAGGTCAAATTCCCCCTGTTTGTGCTCATCCCACACACGTACACCTTCTTCACGCCACAACTCTAAAAGTTCTTTAACCAATGGTCTCAGGTACACATCAAAGTCGTTGCCGGGTTGCTTCGGGCCTTGGATGAGCACTGACATCATAATGAACTTCCGCTTCATGCACAACCAAGGAGGAAGGTTATAGATACAGAGTTACAGGCCAGGTGCTATGACTAGAGCTCTGCTCCCCAAAAGGATTAAATCCATCTGTACTTAGACCAAATATTAAGTTCCTTGCGTCATCGGAAAATATCGGGAACTCTCTGTCGATTTTTCTCAACTGCGACCCATCAGCGGGGTGTCTCAGCATCACGTCTTTCTTACGGTCTTCTTTATGCCATCGCAACAACTTGTCATGCTCTTTGTTTTGGAACAAACGTTTCAACCGTGGTATTATAGGAGCATACCACATCACCTTGGCAGGAACCCACTTCCTGGGGCGCGGCTCGCCCTCAACATCACCAGGGTCATCTCGCCTGATCTTATACCGCAATGCACCGCATACCGGGCATGCATTCAAATTCTCGTACTCCTCACCGCGATAGAGGATGCAGTCATTGATGCATGCATGTATCTTCTGCACCTCTCATCCTAGAGGGCAGACAACCTTTTTTGCTTTTTACGTGCTGGGGGGCAATACGTTATCCCTTGGAAGGATCTTCTTTATTATTTTCAGCAAATTTTCAAATCACTTGTCAGATGTACCATTCTCTGCCTTCCATTGCAGCAATTCCAGTGTGGTATCCAACTTTTTCTGACCATCTTCGCAATTTGGGTACAACAATTTTTTGTGATCCTGTAACATGCTCTCCAACTTCAACCTCTCGTTTTCACTTCCGCAGTTTATCTGTGCATCACGAATGGCCCGACGAAGATCTTCACTGGGCTCATCAACAATGGGCTCTTCTTCAGCTTCGTCTTCCCCCATTGTAGTACCACCGTCTTCAGTGAACATAGGATAGTTGTCATTATCCTCTTCTTCTTCATTGTCTTCCATTATAACCCTTCTTTCTCCGTGCTTGGTCCAACAATTATAACCGGACATGAAACCGGAATGCAACAGGTGGACGTGAATGGTTTTTGAGGTAGAGTAATCATGCGTATTCTTACAGACACGACATGGACAAGAAATAAAACCATTCGGCGGCTTGTTTGTCTCAGCCACACGGAGAAAATCATGCATGCCATTAATAAAGTCGGGACAGCGTCAGTCACCGTACATCCATTGCCGGCTCATCTACATTATATAAATATATCAAAAACCATTACACTACATCATGAATATATAATAGTGACCAAATTAATTAATACAAGTTCATCACATTAAAACCAAAGTAGAGTAGTGACAAAATGCAATACATAGTTCACATAAAACATACATTAAAACTAACATACAACTATCTAAAGAATTTAAACCCAACAACAAATGCGATCAAAATCGCAACTAAGTTAATTATTGAACCAACAGCATAATGATACCAAGCCTCTTTATGAATGGCATATTTTCTAATCTTTCTAATTTTCAAGCGCATTGCATCCATCTTGATCTTGTGTTTATCGACGACGTCGGCAAGATCGAACTCCAATTTCATCTTCTCTTCTAGGCATTGTAGACGAAGATCTTCACTTCTTTTCAATTTTGCTTTCAAATCATTATTTTCTTTTTCAAAAAACTCGACAATAGGGTCGGTTAGAATTTCCGGTTCAACTACCTCCTAGAAAAAAATCTATGTCAAGTTGGTAGGCATAATTGTTATAAACATGAAATGAAACAAATAGTTATAAAAATATACCACATATGAATCATAGACCGGACGAGGGCCGACGGGGACGGATATCAAAACCATGACACTATACATATAAAAAACATAAGAAAATTATACAAGTAATAACTATGCATTTAAATCATACAAGTAATTTGAGCTCAAAATGCATATAAAAAACAAGAGGCTCACCGAGGTGGTGCCGATGACGGGACGGCGCGGACTATCGACGGCGGTGAGGACGGGGACGGGACGACACTAAAACCCACAAATCATAAATTAATTTGAGCTCAAAATGCATATAAAAAATGAGTTCCCTAACTTAGGCATTTCATCAAACACCTAGCTAGCACAACAAAAATGAAATGAGCTAAACTAGCAATGAAATGAGCTAAAGTAGCACGCCGGAAGAAATGATGTAGTTGCTAACTCTTGAATAAATGGGGTGCCGTCAATCTTGACAAATGGTGAAAAAAAAATGGGGATGAACTAGAGCTTGCAAGAGGAAACGGAGGAGAAAAATTGTGAAGTTTCGAGCAGGAAAAATGGAGTGGCCTCGGGTGGAAGAGGATGATATAGGGGAAACCTTTAGTACCGGTTCGTATCACGAACTACGAACCGATACTAAAGGTTGCTCGCGCTGGCCCCACCTCTGCGGCCGCTGCAGCAAACCTTTAGTCCCGGTTCGTAGTACCGGTTCGTAACACGAACCGGGACTAAAGGTTCCTTACGAACCGGGACGGGTGCTCTCCGGCGCCCTGGCCATTCGAACCGGAACTAATGGCCCCATTAGTTCCGGTTCAAATTATGGCCGGGACAAATGGGCCAAACGGAAGCCCTGTTTTCTACTAGTGTGACGTGGTGATGTACTCCTGCATGTGCTAATCGGAAGTGCACAGAGATGCATGGCACTCCAACAAGATACGAACGTACACACTTAAATGTATTTGCAATTTGGTCTCCCTTATCGTGTTGCAACATAAGCATATCTCAGATACTTAGCTTACTGTTCTTATTATCCAAGCTGATGTGTCATGAACTCATGATTCAAGATGTCATGAAGTACTACTGTATGAACCTTATATGTGTCACTTCAAGATTACTTCTTTTTGCTTGAATCTTGACTACCACTTGCCAATCGATAGTGTAATGTTCCTATGACTGAAACATTGTTCCCGTGCATGATTTATGCATGTATTGTTTTCGTGGACAAGTTCTTACATTATGTTTTTGTTGAATAACTTCTGAAATCCTTTGTTTCTAGGTCATATCTGATATATTTTAGTTTAGCGATCGCTACACTCTATAGCATGTGGAAGAGGCCGCCAGTAAATCACTTAGCACGTTGCTCCCTTGGTGCATTTTGGTTTCAAGTCAAATTCAAACTTCATAAAGTTTTATTAAGTATATGTTGTAGATGTTGATATATTTTTTACATAATCTTGGTCAAACTTTTACAAAGTTTGACTAAAATTTAGATGCACTATATTTTGGTAAAGAGGGAGTGCTCAATTCCTTGTTCATCCGTCATCCAAATATAGGTATTTTACTTCCGCCCGGACGTGGAGAGCTACACCGTTCAAATGAATCACATGGGTAGTGAGGCTCGATGTTTTCATGCAAAATAGGACAAAACTAAGATTCTAATGTGTGATGGATGGGTAGTCAATGCAGCCACAAACTTTCGTTTTCTAAGAACAATATGTACTGCCTTAGCCCAATATATTTGCCCCCACATGCTTGTAGTGTGCTACCTTATATATATACCTCCTCCTCGTTGCAGCTGTTTTCAGAATAGTTACATTTACACCAATGGATTAGACTTTGGATACGTAGAGAGAAATTCCAAGCGTGAGATCTTGGAAATGTGTAGGTGTAGCGATGCTTGGATTGGGAGGCACGAGGGAATTACTACAAGCTGCTTCACTATTATCTGGTTCTGAGGTTCGTGAAGGCATGTGAGGGATGTATGGTGTGAAAATTAGGTATAGCTGATCATATGTCGCACAAAGATGACATGTGTCTCGTCGTAGACGTCCTCGCGGGGCTGCACTTCTCCCCATTCAAGTACGGAGCCATGCTAGAGTCGCGTGAGCACAGTTCCACCCTCTTGGCCTACGTCCGGTAGATGCACCTGAAGGGCGATGTTCGGGGCACTCTGCAACTGTGCGCGGAATTTTGACCATAAAATCATTGTCCGCATTGTTGTCGTTGATGGCACTGGTATCTGGTGAGCAGCTTCGAAGGATGATTAGTTTCAGCGGTGTGTGTCTGGTGCTCTGTAGTCTTTATTTTCACCCTTTTGATCGAGATTAAGAAGACGTTTCATCCGAGGTTTATCAAGTTGTCGTGCCGTGCTGACGAATAACACACCTGCTTCCTCAGCCTGACCAGACTCCAAAACCGACCAAAACAAACAACTCCCACCCCATCAATCGCAATCCTCTCGCTCTCCCTCTGCGCCACCCTGTGCACTAAAGATGGCGGCAAGAACCGACACCTCCTCCTGTCCGCGGCAGCGGTCGCGCTCCGGGCGTCGGCCATCTCCGCGGCGCCGTCGCCCTCGCCTTCGTCACAGCCGCGCCACAGCAGCCACCCGATCATCCCGCCAGCACTGTCGCCGGACATAATGCCACTGCTCCCGTCCCCGGCCCCGGCAACGACGCGCTGGCGACGTCCGTCACGGCAGCCACTATCCCGTCCAGCTCGAGCCGGCCCAACCCCCGACTAATTCCATTTTCAGTTTGCAAAACACAAGAAATATTTTGATTACGCCAGGAAGAAAATAGAAATCGCAGAGGGCACTGGTTTGGTTCGCTAAATTGCGTTCAGGCTGTACAACATATGCACATGCTTACATTTCTATACCATCGGATTAATTATATCATGTTTCTGATTTTCCTTGGTATAAATTTACTACATGGTGCGCGAAGTAAAGTGCGAGAGCAAATTAACTGAACTGTCACAAATTGACTGGGGTGTTAGGTGACATAATTAGTAAGTAAATCCCCGTTGAGCCTAATTGTAAGAGGGTTAGCAGACCCTTCGTGGTAGCTGCTGCTGATCATGGTTTTAAAATGAAATTCACTGAATTTCAGTTATTTCAGTAGACACTGAAATAATTACCTTTCGGTCAAAATAATTACCTTGATGCTGATACACCTGAGCAACCGACGGATGCATCCTGCTATAACCTGAACAGCAGCAGGACACCGGCCGGTTTCATAGTCTGAAGGAGCAGAAGCGTGAAAGGATCTCCTTCCTTCAGGTGATGGTTGTCTCTCCATCATCTGCGATGGTTATGGTTGCCCCTTGTATCGCTACTGTTTTAGTTGTGTTGCAGCGCATATAGATATGCTGTACGAGTTGATATGTTTTTATACATACTTGGTCGATTCTACAAAGTTTGACTATAACTTAGATGCACTCTATTTTGGTAACAAGGGAGTAATTATTTTCCTTGGTCATGTGTCATTCAAAGTGTAGGTCTTTACTTCCGCCCAGACGTAGAGAGCTACACCGTTGAAATGAAGCACATGGGTGGCGAGGCTCGAGTTTTTCATGCAAAACAGGAAAATCTATGATTTTAATGTGTGATGGATGGCTAGTAGTCAATGCAACCCCAAGCTTTCACTTGTCTATGTACAATGTGTATTGCCTTAGTTCAATATATTTGCTCCACATGCTTGTAGTGTGCTAGCTTATTTATATACCTCCTCCTCGTTGCAGCCCTTCTCAGAATAGTTGCACTTACAACATTGGATGAGACTTTGGATATGTAGAGAGAAATTCCAGGCACGAGAACTTCGATACGTCATACATGCAATCATGCTTGGATTGGGAGGCACGAGGGAACAATAAGCTACTGTAGTTTTGATGTCAACGAAGACGACCTGGTCTGGTGGTTGATGAAGATGTGTGGATTGTCGCAGGCGTTGTCATGGGCTCATGAACTTGCCCGAGCATAGCTTCATCCTCTTGGCCAGTTGTCCTACACCTGGAACATGGACGGAGCTCCCCTTAAGGCAAGGTAGGGCAGCCGCCCTACTTGTGTGTTGGCAAACACATTCATGTGCACGTTTTGTTTAATGATTTGAGTGGTTGCACGGAAAAAGCGGGCTCCGTATGAGAAAGTTATGTTTATTTTAGTGAACAGTGCGCAAAACCAATTCCAATTCAAAAGTAGGACTAGATCTATTCTAATCGGAACCGACTCTTTCTCTTTACAATAGCTATTTCTCAATCTAGCAAAATACTACTCTAAACAATGTCCTATATGTGGTATTTAAGAAGATAAAATATCATGTCACCATCGGTTATTTTTACAATGTGGACACCTTCTATATTGCTATAGACTATATTACCACGGATTTTGACCGTCGTTTAGAAGAGTTATCTTCGTATATAGTTGAAAGAGACTTCTGAGCGCCAAAGATCATCAAGACCGAGTTGTGACGGCTTATTGATTACTTGATGATGTGCTACGTCGAGCAAGAGATGTTCGAAAGTTGTGGTAAAAAAATATGGATTATTTTTGACAAATAGTAGAGCTTTGCCATTAGTATGTTTTAGGTTTTATTTATATTTAACACTTCTATATGTATCTTTTGTTAAATGATTATAAGCGGCATTATTCCGGTCTCCGTATCTTTTTTAGAGTTCGCCCTACCTCTAATTTTTTTTGTCCTCCGCCACTGATCTGGAGGGCGATGTTGGGGGCGGGGCACTCAGATATTGTTCACGTATTCTAACTGCAAAATTATTGTAAGTGTTCTTGTAATTGATGGCTCTCTCCTAGTTGTCTTGAAGTTGATCTTCTCTTAGCATGATCTTCTCACGGTTAGCATGATCTTTTGCGACGATTATCTGTTGTGCAGTCAAAGTCAACTTTGGAACAAGAGTGAGGGCTTATGTCATTGGCATTTGGTGAGCAGCTTCAAAGGATGCTTATTTTCGTTGGTGTGTCAGTCTTGGTTTTCACCTTGAGGTTAAGAAAACGTTTCATTTGAGTTTTGAAGGCTGCTTTCGTGCTCTGCGACTAATGTCCTCTACAAAATCACATGGTTTCTCACCTTTTTTCTATGGAGAATCGCCAGAGTGAAAACAAGAGATCTCGAGTTTAAAACCATCACGACATTGTTTATAGTAATTAATGTTTACTATTAAAATTAGATCACACATAATTCCTAAAGGAGTCTAAAAGTATTTATTAATATGTATTGTCCACCTTTTTCTAAACTTTTTTTTCACGTAATTCAGTATATCACAGTAAGGCTAGAGGGAATGAGAATCCAGATCTATCATAGTTTACAAGAAGTATAGAACACCCTTAAACACAATCAAAATCCTTGCACTACCTAACGACCACTACCATTGTCGATGTGCCATTGTCGCCACTCTCCTATCAGAGATGACATGACGTTGTTAATGTAGCCTCGTGCATGTACCCCCTAAGGACCAGTGCACCAGAGGCGAAGTCGTCACAATTGAACGCTTGAATTGATCTGAATCTTTTGACACCAAACTTGGAATACTCGTAGACTAAACAAGATCCACCACTCCATGTGAGCATCGACTAGATGATTCCCCGCCCTCCTCAATGCGAATGGCGGGATGTTGCCGACGAGGCGGATGAGGAGAAAGATATACCTAGTTCTTGTCCCGCACAACGCCGACATAGCTAGCATAACGTCGCCTCTGGTTGACCAAACTCTAAATTTAGGGACTTAACTACAATGCCGAGCGTAGGTCCGAGGTCTCTACCCCCTCCCGCCAACGCAGTGGCAAGCAGAGGAGACTAGGACCCATATATTCACAGTTGGAGACGAGGAGATGGCGACACTACTAGGGTTGGAGCCCTATATCGCTGCCTTCTTCTTAGCCGCGGGAGGAACAGTCTACCTGAACCTTGATCGACCAGTTGCGTTTGGGCAACACTTGAGGTCTAACAACTTAATTGTCTTGAAGTTGATCTTCTCTTACTTTTTTAATTACTTGTAATTAAAACTTGACCCTTCTTAAATATATATGTTATACACTACGGAAGTCAAGCGGTAACATCCACCCAATCATTTTTTAGGCTATGATTATGCCTTCTGATTAGTGAGAATAGAGGGTTAATTTTAGAGTTTGATTTTTGGGAGAGAAGTCCCGATTACAACACAACGGTAACATCCAGAGTCATTTGACTAGAACATGTATCACGTGTCATTTATAAAATATACTCACTCCGTTTGAAAAAGGATGTTATCAAAATGGATTATTTCGCACTATAATATGTCTAGATACATCATTTTTGTGACATCTTTTCTAAACGGAGGAAGTAGATCTTTTTGCTTCCACCATACGTAGAGAGCAAGATTGTTTAACTGAAGCACATGAATCCGGCCTTCCATTTCTTTTTTGCAAAACATCGCAAATATATGATCTTAATGTGTGGTGGATGGATAGGTAATGCAATGCAACCACCAGTCTTCCCAGGTTTAAGAAGACTCCATCTTGCCTTCGGTTGATATATTTGCTCCGCATGGTTGTAGTCTGCTTAGCTTATTCTATCTCCTACTCGTTGAAGCTCTCAGAAATCTCAATCGTGAGAAGTTGGGTATGTGCAATGATGGTAGGACTGTGAGGAATCAGGGATCAATGAGCTGCTTCGTTGTTGCTAGCACTCGAGAAGTTAAGGGTTGGGGGTGATGCATCCATGTGAGGGGTGGAGGGACGCTATGGCGCCCCAACTACATTCCCACAAGGACGAAGCCCTACTCGACTCGTACGTGTGTGCACACCCACCTTCTCCCGTCCTACGCTACTCGGCGCCATATTACTATTGGGTTCACTGCGAAATTCTCTCTTTTGATTGCGGTGATATACGTACATGGTTTGGCGGGTTTAGTTTAATCGGTGCAAAGGTTTGCAATTTTCTCTTGCTAATCTCACTGCGCAGCTTCGTACGATGTTTTCAGCGTTGTGTGTCTGCTGCCGCAAAATTTTTTTATGAAGCGCGGTAATCTTGGTTTTCACCTTGAGGTTGATAAAAAGTTTTTCGGAGGTTTACCGATCGGAGGGCATCGCCGTCGTGGCGTGCCGACGAATAACATGTTCTCTGTGCCCACCTGCTTCCCCACCCCGACCAACCTCCAAATCCAGAACCGACCAAACCAAACAAATCCCACCCCATCAGTCTCGCGCACACATCGAGCAATCTTCTCGCTCTCGGCGCCACCCAGCGCCACTCACTCACTCCGGCACAGCGTGCGCTAACAATGGCGGCAAGAACCGGAGCGCGCGGTCGCCGGCACCTCGCCCTCGCCGCAACCCTCCTCCTCTGCGCGGCGTGCGCGTGCGCTCCAGCCACCGCCGCCGGCGGGCTCAGGTCGTCGGCCATCTCCGCGGCGCCGTCGCCCTCGCTGTCTTCGTCACACCCGCTGCCGCGCCCACGCCACGGCAGCCACCCGAGCATCCCGCCGGCGCTGTCGCCGGACATAATGCCGCTGCTCCCGTCCCCCGGCCCCGGCGACGACGCGCTGGCGCCGTCCGACGCGGCGGCCACCATCCCGTCCAGCCCGAGCCCGCCAAATCCCGACGCGCTCGAGCCCGACTCCGCCTTCGCGCCATTCGGCTCCGCCGCGCCGGCCACCGTCGCGGCCCAGTCCCCCGCCGCGCCCCGTCCGGCGCCCACGCGCGCGTCGTGGGCGGCGCTCTCGGCCGTGGGGCTCGTGGCCGCCATGTGGTTGGCGCAGTGAATGTGACTCACGGACAGCAGCAATCCGTCAGGCTTTGGGCGTGCAGGAGAGTTGGCCACTGGGCTGGTTGGTCGGTGGGGCTGCTTGTCCTCGTGAAGAAGACAATTTTTCATCTCTTGTAAATTTAGTCCTTCTGTTGATTCATGTTCAGATGTGCTACATTCTATAGCTTTTTTGTTTTGTGTTTTGCTGTGTGGGGATTATTTGGGTAATTCTTGTAATAAGACTGAATGGATTATTAGTTGATGATTGCACTACCATTTCTTGGGATATCCTAAAATTCAAAAGAAGAGAAAGAAGTGTGTGATTGTTCAGCTAGAAGAAGAACACGAATGCAGTTCAGTGCTTGCAGCTGCAGGGTAATCATGCTGTTTGCAATAAGCTTTCGGTGCCCCTAGCTATTATTTGCCTCTGATTAGATCATTGGTAGGCCATTCCATCTCAAGAACATTATTGGTAGTAGTAGTAGGACTACATGATACTAGGTTGCTTTCGGACTTTCAGTCTCTTCTCATAGACTCATAACCTGAAAAGGCATACCAATTTCCTCCCCACCAGTGGCTTTCTGAATATAAAAAGTTCTGAAAGACCAAAAAGGAACAGTGGAACACCATAATTCACCAAAAAGCTTCACAACATGCAACTGCAACTCCACAACAGAATTTTCCATTCTCACTTTCTTGGTCCTTCAGAATGTGCAGCCAGCGCAGTTTAGCTTCATCATCCCCTCATGATTGTTAGCGTAAATCCTCTGGCCTTGCCGCTTTGCAAGGAATTTAACTTTCAAGGCATGTTCAGAGTGCGCAGGCTCTCATAGTTTAAAATGAGATGACAACAGAATCTCACGTGTCCTCTGAAGACAAAATGCATCGATCTACCACCAGCATTGACCGTTGTCTCAGGAATCAACTGACGATTCTTTTCACAATCAGCACTCTATGCTGTTGAGCTGGTAAGGAATCGCTAAACTATTATTACCGTTTTACTGCACTGACAGCTAGTAAGTTCACGTGTTAGTAAGCAGCCATGGCCGCTAGCTTGCATTTGGAATCTAATGATGGGAAGAAGACACCCGCGCGCGCGCCAAGTTCGAACATGATGCATTTGCCTTTGCCTTGCTACAAGCCTAGCTCTTCACGTGCACCGTCCAATTGCACTTATCTGCATTTCCCCTGTAATTAAATGTAGTTCCAAGCTAGCGAGATTTTTAAATCAATGCTGGCCGGTGCTCGAATTTACAGAACACACACGTACGTGAGAGCATTCAATAGAATTTGGTGGACTCCTTTATTCTCCGACTTTTCCATGTGTGTAACTGTAAGTATGGATGGCCTTCGTATAGATTCCCTTATATAAGGGACACACTCGCTCTTCGAGTGTAGCTAAATACATATCGAACGGATTGTTTATCTTCCGGCTCTTTTGACAAGAGCAACATGATTATAGTCGAGACTTGGGAGAGAAGAGGGATACAATGAATAGGACGAGCAGTTGGACATACGATGGGAGTGAGAGGCATCTAGAAACATAGGAAACGCATTGTTCTGCCGTCCAGTAGTGGGATACAAAAAGATAGGAGTGGTTTTAGCACTTGCTGCCCGAAGTCTGATCGGTATACCTGATCATGAAATTTGCATTCGTGCTATTCCCTGACCACTTGTTAAGAATAAGAAAAACAAACATCTCTCTTATGATAGGCGCTATATGTAACATTAGGGGAACATGTAAATATGTCCACAAACAAGCTCTTGCTGATTTAATTTCCAAATACAAACTTGAATTTATTGTAGTAATTCAAGAAACTAAAAGGTATATTTTTTTGTCACATTTCGTGAATTTCATTTCTAGGCCATGCAACTTTTCTAGGCATGAATTACCTGAAAAATCCTACTAGAAAATTTCATGTGTGTTGCTATTAGTGATAATGTATTCTTCAGCGGTGAGTCGCACCCGCGCTTCTACTGACCCACCTGCCGTGCCCGCGTGCGTTATACTTTGCGGTGTGATTCATGGCATGTGAAGAAAACAATATAAATTATGGTGATTTAACGGTAGTCCGGAAAAAATTAAGATAAATGATTGGAAGGACCATGCTACCTGGCGACGCCACAAATTTTCCACCCTGTGTGGCATGTACTGACGTAAGAAATTACATCATATAGATTCCCATCAATGTTTAAATTAAAAACCTTTACTTCTTGAAATGCTAATTTAGATAGTTTTTAACTATGAAAACTAATTGTCAATCGAATTAGCAGTTTGAGAGAAAAAGGATTTTAACTATGATAGCATGTACTCCATGAGTATAACCGCGTCGTAACACATGCTGCCACGCTTGCGCCACGGCGACCACCCACAGTGTCCCATTGGCGTTGTGGACGCTGCAGACGGACATAATGTTCAGATGTGCAACATTCAATAGCTTTTTATTTTGTTTTGTTTTGTGTGCTTTGTCGTGTGGGATTATTTGGGCTATTCTTCTAATATGGCTGCATAAATTATTAGTTGATAATAGCACTACCATTTCTTGGGATGTCTTAAAATTCAAAACATAAGAAAGAAATAATTATACGATTGTTTCTTACTGTAGCTTATTTTCCTGTTGATTCTTCGGGTAGAATATTAATTACAAATGCATTTCGGTGCTTGCAGCTGCAGGGTAATCATTCTGTTCGTGATGAGCTTTGGTAGCCCCTAGCTATTATTTGTCTCTGATTAGATCATTGGCAGGCCATGGCCATTCAATCTCAGAAATTATTGCTAACATGAGTACATGTTACTAGGTTGCTTTATTCCTGACGTTCTCATAAACCCATAACCTGAAAAGGCATATCAATTCCCTCTCCACCAGTGGCTTTGTGAATATAAAAATATCTATAAAATCCAAAAGAGAACGACACCATAATTCACGAGAAAGCTGCACTACATGCAACTCCAATCGGCAACCGAATTTTCTACTCTCACTTTCTTGGTCCTTTAGAATGTGCAGCCAGCGCATTTTAGCTTTATCATCGCCTCATGATTGTTGGCGTAAAACATCGGCGTTGCCACTTTGCAAAGGAATTAACTTTCAAGGCACGTTCAAAGTACAGGCTCTCGTAGTTTAAGCCAAGGCAACAGAATCTCACGTGTCCTCTGAAGACAATATGCATCGATCTACCAACAACATTGACCGTTGTCTGAAGAAAACAACTAACGAATCTATGCGTTGAGCTGGTCACGCATCAGCTAAATCATTATTACTGATCTGCTTTGCGCATGTTTTGTAGTGGTTTTACTACACTAAGAGCCAATAAGTTCACATGTTAGTAAGCAGCCATGGCCGCTAGCTTGCATTTGGAATCTAATGACGGGAAAAGACACCCGCCAAGTTCGATCATGATCAAGATGGGATCCTTGTGGGTCTTACCATATGCATGTGCCTTGCTACCAACATAGCTCTTCACGTGCAGCGTTCATATGCACTGGTCTGCACCTCCACTCCAGTTAAGTTGGTAATTAAATGTAGTGCCAAGCTAATCACGTCCGATTCTATCCACGAGATTTTTAAATCAAATTGGTGCTCGAATTCACACACATGTCCGCTAGAACATTCAACAGAATTTATTATTGGACTCTATTAAATATGGATGTCCTTTGTATAGCTGCGCTTATATAAAGGAGACACTCGCTCGATCGGATTGTTGTATGTTCCGGCTCTTAATTTTGACCAGAGTAGTGTTAGGATGATCTCGTTTTAATGAGATTGATCCCGTATTGATTAGCCCAACGGCAAAATCAATCTCCTTGATTGCGCCCTAATCGGGGGCGTCTGTTTCCTGTTATGGAACAGTGGGCCCCTGTGACCTGCGCTACATATAGAGGTGGGGGGCCAGGGCACACATCACGAGGTTGACCGTGTTGCCAGCCACCCCACCGACATCCCCTTCCGATTAGGGTTAGCGCAGTGCTCACGGGAAGCACCGCTGCGCCGCCACTGTCCCGCAGCCGCCACCGTCGACCACCATGGCCGACTCCTCGAGCTCCTCTGGACAGAGCCAAGGTATCTCTCCGATCCCCTCTCTCTCACTGTTTACACACACACACACACACATGATCTACATGATGAACACGTTGATCTACCGAATAGAGTATCCTATGGATCTAACAATGGTATCAGAGCAGTTTTAGATCCTAATTTTGTTTCGGTAGTGTTTCAAAATCAAAAGCAAAAGAAAAAGGTCACCGGGGATGCCCTCGAGCTCGCCGGAAAAGTAACGCCGCCGCAAGGCCGCGTCAGTTCCGCTCGATCCAGATGCGCACCCGAGTGGGGGCATCTGGACGAAGAACACACCCCCTCGGGGGCAAAAGACAGACCCAGAACCAAGAACCCTAACCCTAGATACAGAAAAAAGAAGGGGAAAATGAACCTCACCGGTACATCGCCGGAAAAGGGCACCGCCGCCTGCGCCACTTGACGGTGATGCGCTCACCCTCGGGTGAACGCACGCGCCGGCAAGGGGGCAGGGGAGGCGCCGCCATCTTCTTCCTTTTGGCCTTCGGGCTTCTATAGTTTGGGGAAGAAAAAGAAAGAGAAAAGGAAAAGGGCGCCGCGGTGGGGCGTGCGGCCGTTGCCGGCCGCCGGCCACCAGCGTGCCATTGCCGCCGTGGTGGTTTTTGCCCCACGGGCGACCATGGCGCACGGCGCGCAACGCGGCGTGGCCGCCAGAGGGAATGGGGAAGGCGCGGGGCGCGGGGCGCAGCCCGGCGTGGCGCACGGCGCGGCGCAACGCGGCGTGGTCGCCGGCGGCCGGCGGCCGGAATCGCGCAAACGGCGCGGGTGCGAGAGCGAGAAGAACGAGGGAGAGAAGAGGAATGCGGCTAGGTTTCGGGGCGGGGGCAGCTTCGCCGTCTTGGTCGCGCGAGACGCACGGGCAGCCGTCCGATCTCATCGGACGACCAAGGGCGAGCGGTGCTCACTGGAGCAGGCCGCGGGCCGGTTTTTTTGGGCCGTGGGCCACGGTTTCGTCCACGCAGCGTGCGGCAGATAGCGCGGCTGCGCACGGGCCGTGGGCCGCGGTTCTGCGACGCACCGCGCGACAGATAGCAAAAGGGCCATGGGCCGAAAGTTTTTTCGCACAGAATAGTTTTTTCTGTTATTTTTTAACAGAAGCAAGTTTTAATTTGTTTTGGTCCATTTTTTGGGCAAATTTAATTCTGTTTTTCCTATCCAAATTTATCCAACGAAAATTTTGTTTAGGAAAACAGAAGAAAGAAAAGTGAATACTTGTTAAAAGTATAAAAGTTTATGAATTTTTATTCATTTTTAAAGTTTCCGCTGCAAATAGTTAAAAGAAATTGCATAAAGCAATAAAGTGAAAATTAAAGCATGATTAAAATGATATTAATGCTGATTATGATTCTGCTATTATTTGACCAACGTTATTAATAGCATTATTATGATTTAAAGTGAGAATTGAAAGCATGATAAAGTGATTTAATGATGATTATGATTTTGTTGTTAAATGACCAACGTTGTTAATAACATGATTATGATCTGTCTTAAAGGTGCATTTATTTCTTTTATTGCCCAACGGTAATATAGTTTTAATTGCACAAACGGTTGTATGTTTTAATTTATACCAACGTTGGATTATTACATGCAATTGTTTTTTGTTATCTTATATCCTTGTGGTTTCAGGAAGTTTTCACCTGATGAGTTGCCTCAAGGACGTTCCGACGCTCAGGGGTGACAACTACGCTGAGTGGTGGAAGAAAGTCGAGCTGGCTTTTGTCTGCGCTGAGGTCGACTGGGTTGTGAGTACTCCACAGCCAGTCAAGCCAGCAGAGCCAGTGAGAGCAACAGATGATGATGATTCTGCTTGGCAGAAAAAGCAGCTGGACTATGGTCCAGTAGAGATGGGTTACACCCTAGAGAACCAAAAGTGGGTGAACGCCAACAAAAAGTGCATGGCATTCATAAAGAACACAGTTGAGAACGCTATTGTGGGCTCAATTGAAGAGTGTACCTCTGTGGGAGAGTATCTCCAAAAGATAAAGAGCCAGTTTACTGGTTCTTCAAAGACATATGCTACCCAGCTGCTCAAACAGCTGGTGACAGAAAAGTATCATGGAGGTTCACATGGAATAAGGGAGCACATTCTCAGAATGAGCAACATGGCTGCTAAGCTTAAGTCCATGGAGGCTGATCTGGAGCTCAAGCCTGCACTCATAGTTCACTTGGTGATGGCTTCACTGCCACCACAATTTGAAAATTTCATCATCAACTACAATGTGTCGCCTGAAAAATGGGACATTGAAAAGACCATTGCCATGCTGTCGCAAGAAGAGGAAAGGCTGAAGTCCCAGAATGGGGGCTCCTTGAACTTTGTGAAGGACAACAAGAACAGGAACTACAACGGTTCCCCTTCTAAGCCATATGGCAAAGGTCCTCACAGTATAAGCCACATGGCAAAGGTCCCAGCAGTTTCAGCAAGTGGACAAAGATACATGCCACCACTGCAAGAAGAAAGGGCATTTCAAGCAAGATTGCCCAGATTGGCTCAAGATGATAATGGCCAAGAAAGGTAAGACACAGTTTCTTTTGTAAATGAATCCCTGTATACACAGTTTTCAAAATCTACTTGGTGGATTGACTCAGGTGCAACTGTTCATGTTGCAAATTCTTTACAGGGATTCCATTCGACAAGGACTTGCAAAGAAGCGAAAGACACATTGAAGTCGCAAATGGAGTTCAAGCAGAAGTTGAAGCTGTTGGCGACGTCTCCTTGAGCTAGCTGATGGTTTCAATATTATGCTTAGAGATGTTTTATTTGTTCCTTCGATTCACAGAAACTTAATAAGTGTATCGTGTTTGGATAAAGACAGTTATGAATGTTATTTCGGTCATGGCAAGTGTGCCATATGGTTTAAAGATGCTTGTGTGGGTATTGCTTTACTTCATGATAAGCTTTATTTGTTATCCTTGCGTGAAAAAGTGCATTCTGTGAGTAATGTGAATGAACAAATTCCTTGTCGAACAAAGAACAAAAGAAAAGAAAGCGAACTCATGACTCTCGAAGTTATGGCACTGTCGATTAGGCCATATTTCGAGGGGAAGAATAGAAAGCCTCGTTAAAAATGATATTCTTCCTCCGTTAGAGTTCTCAGATATCGAACAATGCATAGATTGCATAAAAGGAAAATACGTAAAACAAATTAAAAAGGGTGCAAACCGAAGCACAGCGACACTAGAAATTATTCACACTGATATATGTGGACCATTTCCGGTGAAAAGTGTGGATGGTTATGACTCGTTCATAACGTTCACAGATGATTACTCCCGATATGGTTATATTTATCCAATTAAAGAAAGATCTGAAGCATTGGATAAATTTAAAATATTCAAAGCTGAAGTTGAAAATCAACATGATAAAAGAATTAAAATAGTCAGGTCCGACCGTGGGGGGGAGTACTACGGTCGGCACACTCCATATGGTCAAGTACCTGGACCTTTTGCAAGGTTTTTACAGGAAAATGGAATAGTCGCCCAGTATTCTATGCCGGGCGAACCACAGCAAAATGGAGTAGCTGAAAGGCGTAACCGTACTCTTATGGATATGGTGCGCAGTATGATGAGTTATTCCACACTGCCATTGGGATTATGGATGGAGGCGTTAAAAACCGCCATTCACATTCTCAACAGAGTACCAAGTAAGTCGGTGCCCAAAACACCGTACGAGTTGTGGACAGGGAAAGTTCCTTCTCTACGCCACTTGAAAGTCTGGGGGAGCCCAGCTGAGGCAAAAGTTTTTAATCCCACATTGCAAAGTTAGACCCCAAAACAGTAACTTGCCATTTCATTGGCTATCCTGATAGATCAAAAGGTTATCGTTTCTACTGTGCAGACAGATACACAAAGTTTGTAGAAACGAGACACGCGGTCTTCTTGGAGGACGAAATGATGAGGGGGAGCATGGTAGGCCGGAAAATTGATCTTGAGGAGAAGAGGGTGTGTGCACCTTTTCCGATGATCCATGAGCCATTTTTCGCCCTACCTGTTGTACCTGCACCGATAATCCCAGAGGTTGTGGTGCAAGCACCTGTTGTAACTCCACCCGTGACCACAACGAGGCAAGATTCGGAACCTGTCCGTCAGGAGCCGACTCAACCCGTTGTTGAGCATGAAAGGGAGCGACGACAGCCACATTTAGAAGAAGAGTCGCACGTTGAGACACATGATGTGCCAGAGAATGAGACTCTCAGAAGGTCTAAAAGAGCTAGGAAATCAGCTATTTCTAGTGATTATAGAGTTTATAATACAGAAACAGTTCATATGGAAGAAGATCCCACTTCATATGAAGAAGCCATGAGAAGCGTTCACTCTTCGAAGTGGCTGGAAGCCATGGAAGACGAGATGAAATCGATGAGTTCTAACAATGTTTGGGATTAGAGGAAATTCCTAAAGGAGCCAAAACAGTAGGCTGCAAATGGGTCTACAAAACAAAGTATGACTCCAATGGAACGTAGAAAAGTATAAAGCGCGACTTGTGGCAAAAGGCTTTACGCAAAGAGAAGGGGTAGATTACAATGAGACATTTTCTCCGGTCTCATGTAAGGATTCTTTCAGAATCATCATGGCACTAGTTGCGCATTTTGATTTAGAGTTGCATCAAATGGATGTAAAGACGGCATTTCTAAATGGAGATTTAGAAGAAAATGTTTACATGAAACAACCCACGGTTTTTTCATGGAGGGGAAGGAACATATGGGATGCCGCTAAAGAAATCCATTTATGGGTTAAAGCAAGCCTCTAGACAGTGGTATTTAAAGTTCAATAATACAATTAAAAGTTTTGGATTTAAAGAGAATGTTGAGGACAACTGCATTTATGCAAAGTTTAAAAGTGGGAAATATATTTTCCTAATTCTGTACGTGGATGATATTTGCTTGCAAGCAATGATGTCAGTCTACTACTAGAAACAAAGAAATACTTGTCCTCAAATTTTGATATGAAAGATCTTGGTGAAGCTTCATATGTTTTGGGCATAGAAATTCACCGGGATAGAAAGAATGGAGTGCTAGGACTATCACAAAAGGCATATTTAGAAAAGGTTCTAAAGAAATATAATATGCATAAAAGTAGCGCATCACCTGCTCCGATAGTCAAGGGCGATAGTTTTGGGAAATTTCAATGTCCCAAAAGTCAATATGAGATCGATCGAATGAAAGCAGTACCATATGCTTCGGCTGTTGGAAGCTTACAGTATGCACAAGTGTGCACTCGCCCTGACTTAGCTTTTATCACCGGGGTACTCGGTAGATATCAAGAAAATCCAGGCCATGAACACTGGAACATGGTAAAGAAAGCATTGCGTTATGTGCAAGGCGCAAAAGACCTCATGCTAACATATAGAAGATCTGATTCCCTAGAACTAAGAGGGTATTCAGACGCAGATTTTGCGGGAGACAAAGATGATAGGAAGTCCACGTCAGGGTACGTGTTCACTCTCGCAGGAGGGGCTATTTCGTGGAAAAGCTCCAAACAGTCATTAGTTGCTGCATCCACGATGTATGCAGAGTTTATAGCATGTTATGAGGCCACGGGACAGGCGATATGGTTAAAGAAATTTATACCCGACTTGAAAGTGGTAGATTGTATTGACAAACCACTAAAGATGTACTGTGACAACCAGCCCGCAGTATTCTATGCTCACAACAACAAGTCGAGTAATGCTACAAAGGCAATAGATATAAAGTATTATGTTGTGAAAGATAAGATCCAGGATCAAACTATAAGTCTCGAGCATATAAGGACAAAGGAAATGCTTGCGGATCCGCTAACGAAAGGCTTACCACCCGATGTGTTCCAGAAACACATAGCCGGCATGGGATTAATGGAAAGCCTATGATCTGGATCATAGAGGCCCAAAAGTAATAGTTTATTGTTTCAAAACTGAAAAGTATATGGTGGCTGTCTGATTCTATCGGCAATTGAGCTGTGACGATGAAACATGCTCTATGTACTAATCGGTGATGAAACGAGTAAAGTAAAAGGTAAAAGTTAAAAGTAAAAGTTGAGATCAAGGGGGAGAATGTTAGGATGATCTCGTTTTAATGAGATTGATCCCGTATTGATTAGCCCAACGGCAAAATCAATCTCCTTGATTGCGCCCTAATCGGGGGCGTCTGTTTCCTGTTATGGAACAGTGGGCCCCTGTGACCTGCGCTACATATAGAGGTGGGGGCCAGGGCACACATCACGAGGTTGACCGTGTTGCCAGCCACCCCACCGACATCCCCTTCCGATTAGGGTTAGCGCAGTGCTCACGGGAAGCACCACTGCGCCGCCACTGTCCCGCAGCCGCCACCGTCGACCACCATGGCCGACTCCTCGAGCTCCTCTGGACAGAGCCAAGGTATCTCTCCGATCCCCTCTCTCTCACTGTTTACACACACACACATGATCTACATGATGAACACGTTGATCTACCGAATAGAGTATCCTATGGATCTAACAAGTAGCTCCCACAAAAGCAACACGACTATTGTCGAGACTTGGGAGAGAAGAGAGATAGAATGAACACGACAAGCGGTGGACATACGATGAGAGTGAGAGGCGTCTGGAAACATAGGTGGCACATTGTTGTGGAGTGTAGCAGTGAGAAGCAAAAAACATGAGTGGTTTTTGCACTTGCTGCCCGAAGTCTGATCGTTATACCTGATCCTGAATCTGGCATTCATACTACTCTCCATGAACATGGTAAGAATAGGAAATACAAACATCTCTCTTATGATAGGAGCTATATGTAACATTAGGTGCACAGGTAAATATGTCCATAAAAAAGCTGTAGCTGATTAAATTTCCAAATGCAAACTTGAGTTTATTGTAATTTAAGAGACTAAAAGTCTAAATTTGTCCCATTTCCTGAATTTCATTGGGCCATGAGATTTTTCTGGGATTGAATTACCTGCCAAAAATGCTACTAAAATTATTCCCATACATTGCTACCGGTGATAATTTATTCGTCAGTTGTGAGCCGCCTTGTCACACACGCGACTCTGCTTACCCACCCGTTAAACATTATTGGTATTAGGACAGTGTAGGACTACATGATACTAGGTTGATTTCAGTCTCTTCTCATAGACTCATAACCTGAAAAGGCATACCAATTTTCTCTCAATCGGTGGCTTTCTGAATATAAGAAGTTCAGAAAGACCCAAAGAGAGCATAATTCACAAAAAGCTGCACTACATGCGCAACTGCAGAACTGAATTTTCTACTCTCTCTTTCTTGGTACTTCAGAATGTGCAGCCAGCGCAGTTTAGCTCCATCATCTCCTCATGATTGTTACCGTAAAGCATCTGGCCGTGCCGCTTTGCAAAGGAATTAACTTTTAAAATGAAATGACAACAGAAACTCACGTGTCCTCTGAAGAAAAATGCATCGGTCTACCAACAGCATTGACCATTATCTCAGGGAATCGACTGACGTCTGACAAATCTCTTTATAATCAGCATTATGTTGTTGAGCTGGTCAGGCATCGCTAAATTAGTATTGATCTGCTTTGCGCATGTTTTGTACCGTTTTACTACACTGTCAGCCGGTAAGTTCACGTTGTGTGCTTGCGAATGATATGAGAGCGTGGAGGAGTAGTAAGATGGAGGTAGGCTGAAAACCCTAATCGGCACACAATCCGTCTTCACTCATGCCTAGTGCATTTTCACCCAAATTTCTTTTCTACCCTCCATTTTATTTTATTTCCTCTCTCTTTCTCTCGTGTCCCTTTCACTTTCTCCTCTCATGGTAGAGCACTCCACTGTCCGTCACCCCTGCTCTCCGGCGGCCATTAGGGATGTTAAAACTGAGCCAACAAGGGAAAGGGATGAAAGGAAGTGACACATTTGAACAATATGTTTTCTCGGAAATCATTCGCCGGCCGGCCGGCCGGCGCAGTCACCAAACATAGCGCCACATTTCTCTTACCTCACATATGCCATTCGGGAGTTCTGTATTATCCGCTTACACCAGGTGATGAGAACATTAATTAACTAGATCACATCTACATTCTCACCTGATTAAAGTACGTACATGGATATTGATGATCTTGCTTTAATTTAGGGTTGGTGGATAACTCATGAGCCAACCAACCTTATTTTTTCTAAGCATGTCATCCTTTATAAAGGAGGCACTCGGTTGTGTCCATAGTCGACTAATTTAGAACTATATTTATATTAGCTCTCCTTCCCAACAGTGATTTTGAAATCGAAAGAGAACAATAGAGATTAGAAGTACAGTTTCAGATGTGCAAGATGTTTGAAATGGGAGGCCTGAGGAAGCACATCCCTCGTTCCTACCAATAGCATTGCCGCTCCAAGTCCCAGTCACGTGACCCAAAATCCTATAATGAGAAAGGTGATGCTCGATCCCCACGGAGCAAGCACTACACAAAGAGCATGTAATGACATGGTGAGGTTAATGGGGTTGGGGTAAAATCCACACGCTTTCATGTAGACTAGTGAAAAAGAAAAATAATAGAAAATAGCATGTGTTCTAATGCCACAAATGAGCACACGAAGGAGGATACTCGTCGGATCGAGGTGCACTCACATACCTATTCGAAATTACTTCAGTACACTACTAGATACGTCGTATGATGGTCTATTCGAAATTCATCAACTTGTGGCATAATTAAGCTACATAAGGTCGAGATCAGATCTAGAAAGTCTGGTTTTGTATATGAGATCTAAACACTAATTAAGTAGTTTATTCCCATTTGTCTCGACTCACTCATTTCATTCAACAAATAAACTTATGTTTCTACTAGACGCATAAACCATTCAAATGAAGTACGTGGTTGAGGCTTGAGTTACTATTTTTGTTTTCTTTTTAGCTAGACGATATGATGCTACTCCGAGATTAATGGAGAGCTAATGCACCCACCAGCCTTCCCAGTTTAAGCACGACCATGCATAAAGGGATGCACTACATATTGCTAGCTTCACATAGTCAAACATATGCCAATAGTCTTCTTACCAAAACCTTCGAATTGTCATAACTCTCATCACGCTAGTCGCACCCATATTCTGACTTGAAACTAAGAGAGGGGGAGAATGAAAACTATAGAATATGTTCTGTCGTACAATGCTTTTTTCAAACGAGAGGCATCAAGAACACGTCAACAATTTCCTAGAGACAAATTGTGGTGAGCTGTCATCTCATTGGTAGAGAGATTTAAGTTTGAGTCCCAAGCATGCATGTGGGGGATAGTCTATAGGCATGAAATTTATGCGGCTTAGAATCATCTTCGATATAATATTTTGTACTTTTTGTGGAATGAGCAACTTATAAATTTATCTACTTTCATGGGAACCCAAGCTAGAAATTCATAATTATTTCATATTGTTGAAAACATGGTCTGTTGGAAACACAAAGCAACAAAGAACAATTTGCATTTACATCCGCGATCACTCTGGTTAACGGGTCAAGAGTCAAGAATGCGTGTTGGGAAGTTTATTTTTAGGCCAAAATTGTATTCCAATATGTGTGATAGCGAGAGTAGTGTGAAAGAGTTCACATATAT
Organism: Poa pratensis; assembly: GCA_947311845.1. Lineage (NCBI taxonomy): Eukaryota > Viridiplantae > Streptophyta > Magnoliopsida > Poales > Poaceae > Poa > Poa pratensis. Next base: position 45,577,368 of record CAMZMU010000058.1, read on the forward strand.
GTTTTTAGTGCTTTTGCAGTTTCGAAATACAACCGAAGATGCAAGTATTATATCAAATTGGTTGATTGCCCTCCAAGCCAATGTATTCTTTCCAAATGTAAAAGACATCGATGAAACTTATTTCCAAAAATCACACTGCATTCAAGGCATTAGGGATTGGTTTATATCACAAGTGGCTAGGCTCCTCGTGTTTTTCTTGGTGTGTACAAGGTTGTGTGAGTATGTTCTTGGTGACCGACATCTTTTATGCAACCAGGTTGTACCATTACATGACACACACCATGTTTATGTTCACTACATATATGTTAAGATATTATAGCTTGGTATTTTATCATGCTTAGTCTACGCATTGTACGTGCTTGACTAAATGCCCTCGCTCGCACCACTATGTCATGGTTACACGTGTACTCCCTCTGCTTTGTGCTAAGTCAAGTTATTCTATGTTTGACCATTTTTTTAGAAAATAGTAGCATTATATGTAACATAAAATTATAATATTATGAAACTACATTTGAAAACATGTACAGTGATATAAATTTTGTGTTATAAACGTTGCCAATTTTTTATGAAGTTGGTCAAACTTAAAACGTTTGACTTAGCAAAAACTTAAATGTACACTTATTCACGGGTCGAAGGAGCACCTAGATAGGAGTTTAATTATTCTAGACAAGCTAGTTGTTCTAATTGGCATGTGTAAGCCACAGTTTGTCTAGAATGCAGTATGTAGTATTATCCTATGAATAATCCACAACTAAGTAATTTATTACATTTTTTTTATTTTTTTATATGATTCATTAAATACATCAATAACATGATTTATGTAAATGAAACAACATTGAATGCTTGAATTGAAAGCACATTAGTGCTGAGCCTTGAGATATTTTGATATTTTAAAGTCTTATTGATTCAGTTGGTGGCCATGGCTAGCCATTGAATAAAGGCCCTTATATAAACAGTCCACACTCAGCCTGCTTTGTGTAGCTAAATACATATCGGACTGTTGCATCCGGCGTTGTAGCTCCTGCCTATCTTCAGTATTTTCTTACTGTGCTAGTACCCATACAAGAAACATGAATGGAGTCGGGACTTGGGATGAACACCATGAGGAGTTTTTTTTTTTTTTTGAGGTTTAAAGCAGTCGTATCCGCCATTCGATTAGATAGAATAGAAAGTTATTTACAGAATTTTAGACTAGGGAAAAATCCCTTTACAGGTAAAGGAAACACCATGAGGAGTTGGACGCATGATGAGAGTGAGAGACATCTGGAAACACAAGGGATTTACTGCTACAATATGATGTAGTAGGACGAGATTCTGTAGTGGTGATGCACGCGGACCCGGACATCCGTGTCTTCCGCACCACTTAAAATGCCTAAACGGCGTGATAGTCAGTCCGTAGAAAACATACGGATATTTTGACGATGGCTGTAGAAAACTAGCGGATCAAAACGATGGCGCCTCGCTGCTGGCCGTTAACCTGCTCTTCACGGATCCTCTAGCGATCTCCTCCACGAGAAGATACACCTGCGGCTTGGTCTTGTCCCTCCCACCAGCAACGACGTTGTTGGGCACGTTTTGTCCCTCTTGTGAGAAGTGACCTTGTATTTCTACCTACCACGAGTAGCGACCCTGGCGTCTTCAGCCTCTCTCGAGCCTTCACCCTCGCTTGAGCAGCCTTCTTCGAGCAGTGCTGCTTGACTCGTTCAAGTATTATTAGAGTCTAGAGTGAAGTTATGAGCTACCTTGACTACATTGTTAGCTCATGTGTAGATTCATCTACCTATGCATGCACATGTGTTGGACGCTCAATTTTTTTAATTCCGAAATCATTTTGTCAATGTCCTGCCGTCGTAGCAAAGACGTACCAACCGCCCTGCACTCGTCAAAAACCCCTTTACCGGTCGAATCTATGTGGATCTGGTTTGCCGCATGTTCTCGCTTTCTTGGATGTGCAGCACACTTAGTTAACTCCATCATGGCCTCAATCTCATCATTATTAGCAAAAAAAAAATGCCTATGACCTTGAATGAAACTAACTCTCAAGACATGATCAAACTCACGGCCGGGGCACATGTAAATCTCTCAGTTGTTCAAGTCTTGAAGCCTTGGTAGGTGTTCTCATCTACATAATGTTGTTGAGCTGGTCAAGCAGGACTAGCATGTAAAAAATTAAAATGTTCCAAGAGGCAGCGCATGCTGCTAACAATGCTGAAACAAACATGATTAACAAGGAAGTGTAGTGTTCATAGACCTCACAACAACTGTCAACTTGTGCTAATTTAGAAGTAGATGTTCAGGTTCATAACACGAGTTATTGTAAGGTACAGATGATTAATTTCTTTACATAAGCTTGCATCTTATATCTTGTTAACCGAAAAAGATCTTGTTAAGCATATACAGTTCTGCAACAAGCGGGCGACACCATGGACAATTTGTGACACAACAAGCAAATACAATGGGTGAGGAAATTATTATGCACCTAACTGAACAATCGTTTCAGGTTCAGACAACACAGGCCTCTGTAATCATCCAAGAACAGAGACATCAGAAGGAGCTTCACTGACCAAGAACAGAGTGCCAACATGTACAGAGCTTCTCGTCGTGGCCGAAGCGTCGGAGGACCCCCAAAAATTCCCCACCCCCAAACCCTCGCCGCCTCTACCGACCATGCCGCCGCCGGAGGCACCGGCGCCGACGCTGCCGGACGAGCTTCTCGAGGAGATCTTCCTCCGCCTCCCGCCCGGCGAGCCCGCGTGGCTCGTGCGCGCATCCCTCGCCTGCAAGCTCTGGCTCGGCCTCCTCACCGGCCCCGCCTTCCGCGGTCGCTACCACGACTTCCACGGAGCTCCCCCCATGCTGGGGTTCTTCCATATCAGCTGGTCCGACTCCAGCCCGCCCTTCCTCCCCACCGCGAAATTCGTTCCTTCCGTCGAGGATTGGCGCGAGGACTACCATGCTTGGGGCTGTCGCCATGGTCGCGTTCTCCTTCGCAGCAAGTACATGCCGCCCTTCCTGCTCGTAGCTTGGGACCCCATGACGGGCCGCCGCCAGAGGGAGCTTCGTGCGCTCGGAGACTACGACAGCTTTGTGGCCGCGGTGGTCTGCAACGTAGCTGGCTGCAACCACCGCGCGTGCCACGATGGCCCCAGCTCGGTGGTCTTCCTTGGCCTGGAAAATGGCGACGATGCTTCTGTTGTGTACGCCCATGTGTCCTCGCCAGAGGTCGGTGGTGAGTGGAGCAAACCGTGTTTCGCTCTTGAACTCGCCGCAAAGGATGCATACATCGTCGACAAGCCACCTATCTTCATCCAAGTCGCACTCTATTTCTTGATTACTTATGGATTTGATGATGATGATGCCAACGCCAACGAAATATTGGTTCTTAAGTATGACTTGGGCTCTCATTGCCTAACAATGATTGATGTGCCGCCTCTGGAGACTGGCCCAGCCAGCGATGCTATCCTCATGGCGATGGAGGATGGTGGTCTGGGGTTGGCACACTTGGATGGGTTAACCCTCTACCTGTGGTCAAGACAGATGGGGTCCCATGGAGTCCCAGCATGGACTCAGCCTAGAGTCATGGATTTCAAGAACCTTCTTCCCATTCAAAATCTCAAGAAAAGTGCTGGACTGCTTGGATCTGTGGAGGGCAGGGATATCATTTTCGTGTCCACAGACCTTGGCACCTATGAGATCAGTCTCAAGTCACTAGAGTGGAAGAAGATATGGAAGAAAGATACATTTCTTACTTTGATTCCATACATGGGTTTCTACAAACAGGTATCTATATGTTCTTTTGTTTGTGATTTGAGAATAACTCTGAAATATATCAGTTAGCTGAACAAGCACAATGTTTGATGTCTAATCAGATTAATGGTGATCACATAAAAAGTTATATTTGATCTTATATATGTGCCCGTGCAAACTTTCAGCGCTATGTAATGCTCGAATGTTACACCTAGTTATACTTGCCTTTAATCGGTAATTTATCATGTCATCTCCTTTTTGGGTCACACTGCAAAATCTATGTTTGCAGAGAGAGCGACCACGTGTGGTTGCAGAAAGACCGACCCTGTGTGATGCGGCGAATTGACAACGCATGGTTAAATTTTCTTAAGGGCAGGAGGCCACTCTCATCGACAAGAACGATGACCAACTTTGAGGCGCCAGGGATTGTATGATGAATTATGTCACTCTTTAGTAGCGGGTTTGGTGAAATGGTGCTTGTTCTCCATACTGTTGTTGGCTTTTGTCAGTAAGAGCTTGATAACTTCCCCATGTTCTTGCCATGTTTAAGTGGGGTGAACGGATTATCTTGTATTGAACCTTCAGTTTCTTGCAGCAGCAGCAGCAGCAACCATGTGCTCTAGTTTGCTTGAAAGTTCATTGCAGATAGTAGCTTAGTCTTAAAACATAAAATCTATGTTTTCTCTTTTGCTTTGATCTAATATCTAGATTCATCTCCCAAAAGAGGTACCATTGATGAATAGATGACAATGACATGTCTAGAACTAGAGGTTTCTGTCACCCAAGATATGGTATGAGAATGGTTTCTGCATGCTGGCTTGCTGATAGGTCTTTATTAATTTCGTGAATTTAATTAGTACTACATGCCAAGTGCTGATGTTACTGCAATTCTTTTTAGCAGCAGTGTTGCTGAAGAATTCTTTTTTGCAAGCAATGTTGCTTAAGAGTATAACATGTAAATAAAATCTTGAGCTATCAATTTAGGAACTACAGGATATGGCCTGCAATGCATGGCTACATGAAGATCCCATAGAGCTTTTTGTTTGCTTCAGTAGCTTAACAGCCAGGTATGGCTCAATATTTGTCGCATATTTCTGGCCTACAGTGTACATAATAGTAGACTTAAATGTGCATGTAGTGAGCAATGGCGGAGCTGATGTACAACGATTGGGTTCAGACAAATCCAATGAAATTTCTGAATCCTTATTTAGTATGGTCTCTGTAACTGCTTAGTACTGAAAGATTACACCATAAACAACTTGAGCTGGACTCAATGCCCAAATACTCTGCCAGTGGTAGTGAGACGAAGATCCTCATATGTTTGGCAAATAATGAACAAGCTTGACAAGTATCAGAATTTTTGTTCATAGATCTAACAATGAGCAGGACAATTACAACTGTCAGCCATAACTTATATAATCTGCTAATTTAGGAAGTTGATATTGAGGCTTTACACAACAAGTTATCTCCAGGTATAGTTGATTAAGTTTTTTACATATGCCAATTTCCCCGTTAAATACAACACCTTATTTGAAAAAGAACCCTGACTTCCAGATGGCAAGACTTGTTTTAGTATTGCCAGGATTCAGATCTTTAAGAATGTAGCTGGGCAGCTACTGAACAACGAGAACCGTGTAAGACAGTAGTACAGCTTCAGCGATCAAGAACAGAGTGCCAACAAGTTATGCATTAGTTCATTATATGTTTGCCTTTTTTTGGGCAACAGTGCACATAGTAGTACACTGCACTGTCCATGTAGTGAGATGAAGATGTTTATGTTTGGTGACAGAGTAGTGTAAGGTTATAGTGATCACTGCAAGTGTTTTGGTTTATCATATTCTCCAGATTGGTTTCACGGGTTCTCCTTACTTTACTGAAAGGTATCAACACACATTGCTCAATAAGTCAATATGCTTTCTGTACCTATGTGAAATAGCTACGGTTCTATTCCAAATGCATGATAGCTAATTACCTTGTTCATCCTTCATGTGCTAAATGAATCGCCTTTCGCGTTGGCTGATTGCAGTGTCATGTAAATAACTTGGATTCACATGACCCGCCCGTCTCTTTCATATTTGCTATGCGTGTGGCTAATTTGGTTATTTTCAGTCGATATATATCTTTGATCTTACTGTTTATGCACGGATTTATTGTTTTTTCCGCAATTGCATGCTGCACTACTTCTTGTGTGTGCATGGTTTTTGTCAAGAATCTTTACTTCTGCGAGTAAGTTTGGTTGTTTTCTTGTGTCGACCGTAAGGTGATGATGTATGCATCTGCTAGCAGTAGTTTAATTAACCCTAACCGTTTTTAAACTTCACAGTTTGCTCTCCAAGCTTTGACCTGATCTCCAAACTCCCTCAGCCTCTCTCAGGGAAAATTGAGATGGTGAGGGCATCTTCGGAGCTTCTGTCGCCCAAGAGAAGATGTCTTCTGGATGGATCGCTGATAAATCTTGATTATCCTTGTGCAGTGAACTGTTGCTACATGTCTGTTGCTGACTTGCTGTTGTTACTACTGCAAATTCTTACAAGCAAAGTGATGTTACTGTAGTACACCATGGTGTAGGATGAAAATGTCGTGATACTACGATATGATTCCATAATCTGATGCTACTGACAAGAAAACGATGCTACCTAATATCCCGATACTAAAAACTTCGATACAGTATGTGTGGGAAGGACTTGGCTGGCTGGCTCCCACCACTATGTCGCGTGTACCTGGCGGGGAGTTTATTCCACACAGGCTATTTGTAGTTAACATGTACAAGTCCCCGCTCAGCCAGACTAGTAACACCAAATGAACAACCAAGGGCTAAGTAATTTATTATACATGTTGCACCATTTGAATATTTGAACCTTTGGATCGCCTGGTGCTAAATATATGTAATCTTGAATACTGGTTGGTGCTCACTGATACCTAATATCTCATCAATCTTTTCTTGTATGTGATTGCAATCATGACTTGCTTTTGTACGTATAAAGTCCATTATATGAGGGCACTCTCTCCGTCCCAACGAAGAGAGATACAATGAACGCCACAAGGAGCTGGACGCTTGATCGGAGTGAGAGGTATCTGGAAACATAGGGGTTGTGACCCTGGGATCCGACGTAGTGCGGCAGACCTCAAATGTGTTTGCAGGCAAAGCTAGAATAGCAATGGGCACGCTGGGCCAGCGTGAACCTCCAGTTGATCTAACAGATATTTATTTGCTAGCTCCGCCTGGTAGTGAGACGCTGCAATCAGGCATTGATCATGTTATATACTTGACTCGTTTCTGCTTGGTCACCAAGAAGAGGCGGCGGATAGCCTTTCCTCATGAAACTAGTTTTGGCAATAGTCTTCGCATCATTGGACCGGCGCTGGCTTCTGTCCGTAGACGAGGATGGTCTTAAACAGGATAAGCCGACTACCCGAAGTGACACCTTATTAAGAAACATGAGTTTCATATGGTTCATGCCTTAAAATCTGAATTGCATTGCATTATCCAAGTAAAACGATGTGCTAGTGTCACATGGATATCCTACCATCCTATAATTTGCTCGCTGGTCAGGCTTTGTGCATTTTAACTGGTTTCTGAACAAACAAGCAGAGTTCTACATCCTAAAATGTTGCAAATAAATTAGTTTGTTGTAATGTTTCATTATAATAAATAGGAATCCATGTAGTTACTATATGTGGATCGTTTGGGGTGCTCCAGAGCATGGTAATTCTTATGTACAAAAATATATTTCTCACATATGTCAAGTAGGTGCTCTTGTTTTATTTTTTCAGTTATTTGTAATGAACACTTGCCCCTTCCTTAATCTCAGCATGACGTGCTAAATAATTGGATTCAGATGGAACCAACATTCTAATCGTGCGTAGTTTTGTGTCCATGTGTTCTTGGAAAGATACGGACCAGATAGACCATAATGTTTTGTCGTCGTTGACATTGATGGTGAGATTTGATTTCTTTATAAGATGGTGAGACCATAATGTTGGATATCCAATGTAGGGCACCAGCCTTCCTATTTCTAAAGCACACTCCAGACTCCTACAATGTGTCAAATATATGCTTTAGATGCATGTATTATGCTTACAACACGCTCTACTCATGGTATTTCTCATTTTACAAATAGCTCTTGTGGACAAGTTTGCATATATGAACTGAGCTCTAGATAGAAAAAGTGAAAATCCAAGTCACAATGAGTTGGATCAAATCATGATACAGCTTGGAATAAGAGATATCAGGAAATACATCAGCTGTTGCAAGGTTCAATAATGTGGTCAAAATGATGAGAAGTTGGATACGTACTACAATGTTGCTTGATGCTTGAAATGGAAGGCGTCCAAGAACAGCAGATAGAGATGCTCGAGATTGGATCTGGCTTGTTCGAAGGTTTGGATATGTGGATAGTGGATACACGTCAGTGATAGATGGTATGCAAAAACAACTTTGATTTTGCTACATGTACCTTCTTTCCTTGGTTGTTCTAAAAGAAGTAGCTGCTTATTTCATACATATATAGGTGTGCAGACATCAACTGGGGACATGGTTCCATCATATAATTTTAGAAATAATCAGCATTCAATGAAAACAAATACAATCATTGCATGGGCCACACGTGATCAATCAACAAATAGAGAAGCTCATCTTTGCCACTAAAACTATGTTTGTGCGATTTGTGAAGTGTCCCTCGGAGAATCAGGTTCTAACTTTCGACAGTTTAGTTCCTGCATGCCCAAAAGAAACGAGTGCTATGAAATATTTTTGTAGTTGATTTAATTAAAATGAAAACGTAGATTATGTATTAACGACGTTACAAATCGCAACTTTGGGAGCTCTCTGAGGCCATGATCCATTTTGTTTCTCAGATCTTACATTCCATGTGTTCCCGTCCAATAGATTTCTGAGTAATCACCTTGTTTCCGATACCAGGCCGGATGTCCTTGAATGATACTAGGCATTGATCGTATACTTGTCTTAATTATGCTTGGTCACCAAGAAGATCAGGCGCCCGAGGAGATAGTCCCCCCCCCCCCCCCCCCCCCCCCCCCCCAATGAAACTGTTTTTTACAATAGTCTTCGCATCGATCATTGGACCGGCGTTGGCTAGTGTCCACAGATGAGGATAAGCGACTACCCGAAGCCGTGACACCTTATTGAGAATCATGAGTTTCATATGGTTCATGCCTTAAAATCTGAATTACATTATCTTTTGCAAGTAAGAGAATGCGCTAGTGTCACATGGACGCCCTACAATCCTTTCATTTGCTCGCTGGTCAGGCTTTTCACATTTTAACTGGGTTTATGAACAAACAAGCTGAGTGCTACATTGTAGCATGTTGCTGATAAATTTGTTTCGTTGTAATGTTTCATTGTCGTAAATACAAATCCTCATAGTTATTGTATGGTGGATCTTTAGAGTGCTCTAGGTCATGGTAATTCTTACGTACAAAAAAATATTTCTCACAGTTGTGAAGAAGTTGCTCCTGTTTTATTTTTCCAGTTATTTGCAATTAACACTTGCCCTTTTTGTAATCTCAGCATGCCGTGTGAAATTAAGCATTGCATTAGGGACTAAATAACTGCATTCAAACGGAACCAATATTCTGATCATGCGTATTTTTGTATCCATGTGATCTTGGAAATAAATGAACCAGATAGACCATAATGTTTCATTTACATTGAAGTAAACCACATAAATGGTGAGACTTGATTTCTTTCATTTAAGCTGGGAAAGGATAGGATTATGTGTGGTGGTTGGATATCCAATGTAGGCACCAGCCTCTTCCCATATCTAAAACACACTCCGGACTCCTATACTCTCTCAATATATATGCTTTGCATGATGTCTTGTGCTTACAACACAATGTACTCACGGTAGCTCTCATTTCACGCTCTTGTCCGACAAGTTTGCATATATGGACTAAAAAAGGTGAAAATCCCAGTTACAATGAGTTGGATCCTCACAAATCATGATGTTGCTTGGAATAGGAGATATCAGGAAATACATCAGATGCTGCAGGGCAGAGTCAAGTGGTCCCAACAATGAGAAGTTGGATACGTGCAATGTTGCTTGATGCTCGAAATAGAAGGCGTCCAAGAACACATCAACTGATTCCTGGACCTGGTTGCTGCAAATGTTTGGATTGGTGGATGGTGAATACACGTCGGTGCTAGATGGTACGAGACACACTGTTGATTCTGCTACATTTTGCTTCGCCCTTGGTTGTTCTGAAACAAATAGCTGCTTATTTTATGTATAGGCGCGAAGATCAATTGCTCATATAATTTTAGCAATAGTCATTAGCTGGAAACACACAAAGGGGGGAAATGTGGAGCTCCATGGTTTTGCAACTCAGAAATGGTCCATTCCGTTCCAATAGAAACCTTTGGGCATTCTCAAAAAAAAAAATCTTTGGGCCATTCTAAAAAAAAAATGGGCCATTCTGAAAAAAAAAACATCATTTGGACGGCCCGGCACACAAAGGCCGGCCTGTGAGCCATCCAAGGGCTTCTCTTGTCTTTGTCTCCTTTGCATCGAGAGTTCGGGACCTTCCATTGGAACCCGTAGAAAGCCACACCGCGCTGTGCCGGTGGATGCTACGCCGAGCTCCCAGGCTGCTCGCCGCCGTGAACCCCGGCCTCCACGCCGCAACCAACCTCCTCATCCAAATCCCCACGCCTCCTAGCCTGCACCTCCTCCTCGCCTTCCTCCACCATGCGCGCGCGGTCGAAGACGCTCGCCACCTGCTCGACGGAACGCCCCGCGAAACACGGGCCAGCTCCATCGTGCGCGCGCTCAGGAACGGCGCGCCCCTCGACGCATACTCCGTCGCGGCCCTCCACTGCGCCTCCCTCAAGTCCGGCGCCGTGCTGGACCCGCCCGTGCGCACCTCCCTCCTCGCCGCCTACGCCCGGAGTGGCAGCGACGTGCGCGCCCCTCTGGCGCTGTTTGACGAGGCCGCGGACCCGGACTTGATCCTGTGGAACGCCGCTGTCGGGGCACTGACGCGGAGCTGCCGTTTTGAGGACTCTGTAGTTCTATTCCGGCGGATGGCGAGTGTGCTTGGGACGTTCGACTCGACCACCGTGGTCGTCATGCTGTCGGGAGCCTCGCGCGCCGGCGACCTAGACCTTGGGACGGCGCTCCATGCTGCCGCCGTGAAGAGACGTCTCGACACTGACCTGAACCTTTGCAATGCCCTTGTCGACATGTACGCGAAGTGTGGAAGTTTCTGCGCTTCGGAGGCTGTGTTTTGGAGGATGCCATGTTGGGACACCACCTCATGGAATTCTATGATAGGTGGTAGCACGTTCAATGGACTTTTTGACGTTCCAGCTTGGTACTTGAGAGAAATGATGTGTCTGGGAGTTCAGGCAGATGAGGTGACCTTATCTTCTGTCCTTTCGGCGTCTTCTCGAGCAAAGGATGATTTCTACTTTGGGGAGTCTGTCCATAGCTGTGTGATCAAGCTTGGTTATGAGGAAACTGCGTCTTGCTCCATAGCGAATTCCCTGATAACATTTTATTCCGAACTTGGGTTTCCCGAGGATGCAGAGAAGGTCTTCTTGAGAATTTTTAACAGAAATTTGATATCATGGAATGCTATGATCAAGGGATTTGTGGAGAATGAAAAGTTCAGCGACGCCCTAGTTGTGTTCCGAGAAATGATATCAGAGTACCAGCCAGACCTTGCCACTTTGGTGACTGTAATTTCAGGCTGTGCTGATCAAGTACTACTCTGTGAAGGTAAAGAAATCCATGGATACATAGTCAGAAAAGGCCTACTCTACGAAGATTCTTCTATTGGAAACAGCTTAATTGGTTTGTATATGAAATGTGGTGACCCATCTACTGCGAACCTTTTGTTCAGGACAATGCCAATAAGAGACGTAATCTCATGGAACACGATGCTTTCTTGTTACTCAAGAGATGGCTCGCTGGGAATAGAGGCTCAAGCTATGTTCAGCGAGCTTCTTTCTAAAGGTTTAAGATGCACTTTGGCCACTATACTAGCAGTTATACCTTCATGCTCTTGTTCAGAAGACCTAAGCTTCGGCAAAGCAGTTCACTCTTTTATTCTGAAGTATGGATTTGGGAGTGCAATTCCAGTTGTTAATGCTTTGATGCACATGTACATATGCTGCAGGGACTCATTGGCTGCCTTCGCACTGTTGGACAGTATAATGTTGGTATCAGATATTATTTCATGGAATACAGCCATAGTAGGCTGTGTACAGAATGGACTACACGGAGATGCGTTGGAAGCCTTTCGGTTCATGCATTCATCTTTCCCAGCAAATCCTGACAGCATTACGCTAGTTAGTGTCTTATCAGCATGTGGAACTCTTAAACTGCAGTCCCTAGGGAAGTCCATCCACTGCATGTCACTGAAGCACTTGCTTGCATGCAATTTGAGGGTGAAGAATGCCCTGTTAACCATGTATTTCCGGTTCGCAGATACTGAAAGTGCCGAGTTAATCTTCTATAGTATCGGAGATAGAAATTTGTGCTCCTGGAATTGTATGATCTCTGGGTTTGCACAGAATAACGAAGGTTGGAAAGCGTTACAGTTCTATCAGAAGATGGAAGATTTTGCACCTAATGAAATGTCTACAGTCGGTATTATCTGTGCTTGCACTCAAATCGGGGATCTTAGACATGGAAAGAGCATACATGGGCATGTGGTGAAGTCTGATCTTCAGAATAATGTTTTTGTTTCAGCGTCTCTAGTTGATATGTACAGTAAGTGTGGAAGACTCGACTTTGCTGTCAGAGTATTTGAATCCTCTGCTAAAAAATCGATTGCTTGCTGGAACTCCATGATATCAGCTTTAGGATTTCATGGTCATGGGTTGCAGTCGATAGAGCTTTTCCATAAGATGAATCAGTCTGGAATAAAAGCCACCAGAAGTACGTTTATTGCTCTTTTGTCAGCTTGCAGTCACTCTGGACTTACTAATGAAGGATGGAAGTATTACCACCTTATGTCAGAGAAATTTGGGATTACTCCAACGCCTGAACATCATGTATGCGTCGTAGACATGCTTGGACGTGCTGGTCGGCTGCAGGAAGCACATAAATTTGTGGAGAGTTTGCCATCCAAGGAAGCACACGGAGTTTGGGGTGCACTGTTAAGTGCTTGCAGTAACACGCCTGACCTCAAGATGGGCGAGTCCATTGCCAAGCATTTGCTTTGTCTGGAGCCTGAAAATAGTGGTTACTATGTGACTATTTCTAACATGTATGCATATCAAGACATGTGGGGTGGTGCAGTCCAGGTTAGAGACACTTTGCAAGATAAAGGACTGATGAAGCCCCGTGGTCACAGCTTTGTTGCATGAAGGGTGGCAAAAGAACCATGGGCACACAGGTAAAAGGGTGTTTGATCGTTGGCTCCGCTCTTTGTGTTCCCATAGTTTCCTTGAATAGGAACGAAATGATTGAACATATTTGCGTGACATCTGGTATGCCTTTTTTTGTTCAGTTTGGGAAGTCTTAAAAATTCTTATGCAGTTTCTCGATTTTTTGGTATTGAACAATTATGCAAGTATGTAACCGGTGATATGGCAACATCAGATTTTTTACACGAAATCTTTTCCTTCTTTGAGCAATGTTAAATTAAATAAGAATAAATGGGGAGGGCAAGCAGTCATATATCATAATATCTGTTGCTCATCTGAGCAAAACAAGCTTATGCGTGTGAGAAAGAACTGTCAAACCGAAGTGTCTAAAACAGCTCAATTGCTAATATGTCATATAATTTTCTCGGCATCCTTCTATGCCCTGTTTAGAATACTCAATACCCAATAGATGTGTGGCGAACACTATCATGTCACTGATTCAAAACCAGTTTATACCATCCATGCCATTTGCTGATCTGACAGTGCAACAGATATGTCCTGGCTGTTTTCATGTTCGAATTCAGACTTTGCATCTGTATATCTTAATTTCAGGGAATATGGTTCATGCACGTATGCATCGATATCTATCATGCATAGAGGCGATCTTGCGAGAAGCCAACATTGCATGATAAATGCAATTTCAGCTGATGACCTTACAGGGACCATTCTGAACCTGACATTCCGGCGCTTGACACCGTTTTCCAGGTTCGCCAGGTGGCCCGTGTCAGAGCCTGCACTTCTCCTTTTAGCAGGATCTCCCTGCAGCGCCGGTCCCAGAAACCGATCCACCATGTGATGCCGGTAAGCTTCATGCTTGACACTGGGATGTGCCATGGAGGCATCATGGGTGTCCCTGTGGTTAGTTACTTTTCTGACGTTATTACATTCTCTTGGAAGATGCTGAGCGGAGGTTTGTCTGTACGGCAACGCACTCCAGAGCCAAGGAAAAGCAAGATCGAACTGTGCAAAATGCTGCAATGATGGTACCGCGACCGCTGTGCCCGGAAATTCGCAGTATCAAAACGATGGCTGGCGAGGTTTGGATTGACAGAAGAAGCGGCATCGCAGCAAGGGCATGTAGCCGGACGACATGCCGAGAGATTGGACCTCGATATTAGTGTATACCCGGTGTTAGCTTAAGCTGCGGGACAGGCTTGATAACTGGAGCGGCAGACAGATCAGATTGGGTGGTGGTTCCAAGTAGGTGAGACTGACTGACTCGGCTTAACGCCTTAACCTTGGGGGGCAGTTCCATCCGTTGTGTTGTGCATCACGGGTTTGGGGGTTGTGTTCCGCCGCAGGCAGACATGGAGCATGTGGCCGCACTGGAAGCCAGCCTAGAAATACTACCACTGGTACGTACTCTGGACAGCAATTAATCGCCATTCTCTCTACAAAACTCCTGCCGCCTGCCAGGATCTCTCTCTCTCGCTCTAATTACGAAAGCTTTTGTCGGATTGGCAGTTTGGGCGCAGTGGATAAGCTTTGTTGCCACTGGTAGGCTGGTATTCTCCAGTTATGTTCTGCACATGGACATGGAGGAAACTACGGGCTATGGCTAGCTAGGAGCAATAGACTAGTACAGCAGTAGTTGCACACCCCAGCTCTTCTGGCCTAGATTGCTTTATTCCATGGTTGTGTGATTCTTCCTCTGCCCTATATGATGATGCAGCACATCTGATAAAGACGATTGCTTTCTGGAAAGACAACTGCTGGCTCTGTGCAGTGCAGGGGAGAATGTATACATGGCACTGTGTCTGCAGCTTGATTTTAGTGTCTTTGCAGAGTATCGGAAGCTGTTATCTGGATCAGTTTACCCAAAAAAGGAAAGGAGAATTTATAATGTGTATGGTCTCGAGGAATTATTCCAGATTAATGTACCTACGATGTGATAGTACAGAAATTGATTAATTGTCATGGATGGTGTGGCTAATTTGTGTTATTTGAACCTGCCTGAAGTGTTGACGACTGGTTAACTTTGTTAAAGATGTTTGTATCATGAAAGGGGAGGCATCGTACTGGGATGATAGCGCTTTGGCTATGTAACTATGTAGCTGTGCCTCAAATCATTCAGACATATAATGTGTATCATTATTAAAAGCAGACCAAGTGCCTAACTTGTAATGTTAATTAGGTTTCTTTTCTCTTTTAGGCCCCACTTGGTATGTCGGGAGCATTTACGGAGCCGTAACATTTCGTGTCCTCGCGCAGTATTTTCTGCAGGACCTCCACAGGTCTGTGAAAATCTCCACCGGTATTGCTTAAATTACGGTCAATCCAAGCGGGGCCTTAGATGTGATGAAGCCATCCAACATCAACATCTCTTTGCCTAGTGAAGCCGCACACATTTGGCATACAATTTTTTTTTTGCATAACTGAGCAAATTTAGGGTTTTACCATGGTTTACGGTTTTATGCACCATATGTTGGGCCGATGTTGTCATGTTTATGACGACGATCGTTGGTGCCTAAGAGCATTTTAACATAACACTTCAGCGACATCTTGATAACATTCTAGCAACATTTATGCAACTGTATTTCAGCAACAGTTTAACGACATTTCACCAGCATTATAAGAGTAATGACAACAGCATAACATAAAATAATAGTTTGACATGTACTATGATAATTTCAGGTCCCAAAGGTCACCTAAGTGATCACACTAATTGTTGGCGGGTATTACAATCTTCCCAATCCAAGTTGCTCCTGCGAACAGCTCCCTCGTGCGGCTCGTCCAAGCGCTACAGATGCATCGCCTCTAAGGTATCCACATGTTCCGAGTCGAAGCATTGCACGTCGGACTCCTAGGTCTGCAGGAATGGCTAGGGCGTGGGAGAGTGGTGCCTGTGGTGGAGGGTGTTGGGGCAAGAGCGACCCTGAAACGCCCAGCAACCCCCCCTTTATATAGACTTCCCATAACAGGTTGCTACGTTAGAAACACATTAGGATTCCATTCCTGATCCAATTCGGATCAAATCCGAATTAGGCTTCCAATAACTTATGTGTGTGACCCTATAGGTTCATGCACGTTTAGACATGATGTGAGTATACATACTAGATCAATAGTTGGTAGCGGCTTCTAGCAAACGTGTCAACTCCCAAACGTATATAAACATCATATCAGACAAACCATCATATTGTTAAGTACATGCTATTCCATTTGCCTCAAGATATTTTGTCGACCTCCAAGTTGACCTCCCTTTCTGATCCTATGATTCGGAATCCCTTTACCAAGTTAGCTCTTAACCTTATGTAGCAAACCATGCATTTGTGGATCTAATTACTTGAGGGGTGATACGTCCCAAACGTATCTATAATTTTTGTATGTTCCATGCTTATTATATATCATTGACACATACTTTTATAATGTTTTTATATCATTTTGGCACATTTTATGGAACTAACCTATTAACAAGATGTCCAGTGCCAGTTCCTGTTTTTGTTGTCTTTTTGTTTCAGAAAAGCTAGTCGGGGAATTTTCTCGGAATAAGCTGCCAATTTACATGAATTATTTTTACGAAGAAACAAAGACGGAGCCAGGAGGGCACCTACAGGGGGGCCCACAGGCCCCAGACGCCCACCAGGCGCGGTCCAGGGTGGACCGCGCCTGGGCGACTCCGAGACCCCCTCGAGTTGCCCTTTCGCCTATAAATTGCCTTCGTCCCGGAAACCCTCGAGACCCGATCATATTTTCTAGAAAAGTTCCGAGGCCGCCGCCGTCGCCAACCCTAGATCGGGAGGGTTCTGAAACTCTTCCCGGCACCCTGTCGGAGGGGGAGATCATCACCGGAGGCATCTACACCACCATGCCTGTCTCCGGAGTGATGAGTGAGTAGTCCACCACGGGACTACGGGTCCATGGCAGTAGCTAGATGGTTGTCTCTCTTCCTTGTGCTCCATTGTTTAGATCTTATGAGTTGCCTACATGATTGCCTTTTGACAACTCCATGTTCATAACATGCATTGACATTATTAGTTTGACAACTCCATGTCTATGACTTGCAAAATATAGCCATCAACCAATACATGTGCTAGTCTAATAGTTATGAGTGTCCTCCCATCAACCCTGATTAGTGAAATGTTTAGAATAACCATACAAGTAATGTTTTTCGCAAACAAGTCAAGCACTTGCCAATCAATTCAAAGATATTATTCAAGAAACATATAATAAATCCTAGATATATTGAAATATCATCATCTCTATGATTGCCTTTTGGGCATATCTCTAACAGTAATTAGTTGAAAGTGCATGTTGCCCCATGCGTGGTTTTGGTAATTAATGATAATCCTTATGGACTAATGTTTGCATTGAGATATACGTGTAGATCTTGTCCATAGGAAAAGATTGGAGTTCATGTGTTGGACTCTAGAAGATTACATGATGATAAATGCTCTATTCAAGGGTTTATATGAAGAATGGTCATGTGTAGAGTTGAGCATATTACAAGTATGTCTTGAAGGATTCAAGACATCATCTTTGTGAAGAGAGAGAAGATTATGAAGTGCAAGTTCAATATGATCCATCTCGGAAGATATCATTTGATTGAAGCTTGCAATGGATACATTAAGACGGAGCTTAGCGAGGCTCTCCCATAATTGAGTATGGGGGAGTATTTGGAGAAGTCTTCATCAAGCATGTGCTAGCAAGCACGATCAAGAAAGGTGTTCCAACTTGAGGGAGTCAAGATCGTCATCATCTAGCTCAAGTGGAATACGCAAGGCAAAGGTATGATCTTGATAGGTTTTCCTTTCTACCGGTCTCATTCTTGGGAGACCGGGTTATAGGATAGACGGCGTACTATTAAGAGGGGCTCTCAAGTGAGTAACTTGATCACATCTTTGTGGAGAGCTCAAACCTTTGCATATCATCTTTCTTGGTTCTTATTTGGCTTTTATCCATGTGAGGATTTAGATCTTGTGTTCATCTCCATACCAAGCTCTAGTTAATCAAAAACGGATTTCATATGAATATCTTTTTGCGTTTTTGATATTGGAGGTTTTACCGGTTTGTCTTTTCTAAGAGAGGTCAAACTCTTCTCTTGTGGTTTCCTCCTCACATGATGGACTATGATGTTTCTCTGCATGATCTTAAAGAGCTCTTCGTTGCAATTCCAACGAGCCCAAGATCATCAAAATCGGAGTCCGGATGAAAAAGATATTGCAGTTTTCGTTTTGCTGTTTCTGTCAGTTTTCAGCAAACCGTATATTCCGGCCCAAACTTGGACCAGAATATCCGCCCCCCCCAGTCTTCCCAGAAAAACGGCTAAGGACTTAACGACGCGAGCCACTGGACCAGGCCAGATTTTTGGGCCGGATTTTTGGTCAGAGACCGGATATTCCGGTCTAAGTGGATGCAACGGCTATTTTCGTGGGAGGGGCAATAAATACCCCTCCCCTTCTTCAGCCTTGGGTAGCTCGTTTTTCCCTCTCTCTCCTCCATTGTTGACCTTGGAAAAGCTTGCCCCCTCTCAATCCCTCCCATGATTCTTGCATATCTTTGAGGGAAAAGTGAGAGGAGATGTAGATCTACAATTCCACCAATCCATCTCTCCTCTAAGTGAGGGGAACCTAGTAGATCTTGATTTTGCAGTTCTTGGTGTTTCTCCTCTTTTGTTCTTCCTCTCTTATTCCCCATAAGCATTTGTTACTTTGTTGGAATTTGAGAGTGAAGGATTTGAGCACTTCTTGTGTTTTTGCCATTGCTTTTGTGCATCGGTTTGTGCTCTCCACGAGGATTCGTGGAAGTGAAAGTTTGTGAGCTTGTTACTCTTGGGTCATTGGACCCTAGACGCCTTTGTGGTGGTTGAGACCTTTTGTGGTCATTTGGTAGCCATCCGGGAGCCCCCAATCCAGTTGTGGGTTGTGCCCCGGGTTGTTGTTGTAAAGGCTCCGGATTCCGCCTCGAAGGATTCCGATAGTTGAAGGTGAACCAATCCTTTGGGGTGCGGTTCATCGGAGAAGAAGGTGAGCCTGTTGTGGTGTTGAGACCAACCTGTTGTGGTGGTCTCACACCTCTCCAACGAGACGTACTCCCCTAAAAAGGAGGAACTCGGGAATACATCCTCGTCTCCGCGTGCCTCAATTATTTCTATACCCGAGCTCTTTACGTATGCACTTTACTTTGTGATAGCCTTCGTGCTTGAAGTATTCTATATTGCTATCACCTTGTTGCTTGTCTTGCTTAGCATAAGTTGTTGGTGCAAATAGGTGAGCCTAGTATTTAGGTTGTTGGCTTGTTAATTTAAACACCTAGTTTTATTCCGCAATTATCAAGCCTAAACCGGAAAAGTTTTAATCGCCTACTCACCCCCCTCTAGTCGACATCCTTGTCCTTTCATTAGTCATGCAACCTAATTTTGTCATTGGTGAGAATGTTATCTCCATTGATAAACACATGTGTTATAGGCCATATTTATGGAGAGTGGACAAATGGATCCCGGGCTAGAGGGAGCCCTTTATTTTGAAAATTTTGAAAACCACATTTTGAAGTTTTAAATTTTTTGGAAAAACATCCTGGATCTAGACAATGTTGCATTCTACCAACGTGTGAAATTTCAGCAATAAATATCTTGTATTTTTGGCTGCGCAAAAATGACAATGTCTGACAATTGAAAGTAGTGAACAATGCAAATTTTGAACTCTTCCAAAACTATCAGATTTTGTCATTTTTGTGTGGCCCAAAATATGAATTATTTTGATTTGAGATTTTGCACGTTGGAAGAATACAACATTGTCTACTATAAAAAAATCTCAGTTTTTCTAAAACTTGGTTCAAAATAAAGGGCTCCCTTCAGCCCCAGCTCCATTTGTGGTTTCCGATTATTATGATCTAACTACAACAATATAAGGAAACCAACTAGTTGTACTTGTGGTCGTAACTTATACTGAGAGACAAAATGTATACAATATGTCACAAAAACTAATCCCTTGACCAAAATGGCATTCACCTCTGGGGCTTTGGGGTGTGGTGGAGCATTTGAAGTCGTTTGTTAATGAAAGGAGCATGACCACTCAAGAAGATCAATTTTCAGCTCAACTCCACCGCGGTCAACAAGATTCGTCAATGCTTGAAGTGTGTGATCATCTATGGTCAAGTTGTCAACATTGAGTCCGCCAAAGAGCTTAGGGAAAAGCTTTCAACCTTGTTTGAGGGCACCACGGTGGTCCAAAGGCAAAGATATGAAGCCGACAAGAATGACATCCTTATGGTTTTTGTTCAAGATGGAGAGTCGCTTACAAATGCCTATGCTAGGCTCATAGCTCTAAGGGAGAAGATTCGAGGTATTGGTTGTGAGAAATTCAAGGATAGACTAGAAGTAAATGGTGAGTTCATCAAAGGAAGTTCACGCATGTCATCTCCCCTCAGTACCAAGAGTTGGACTTCAATGTCAATTTCCTAGCCCATTTGCGCCAAATGAACCCGGAGCAAATTGTTGGTCATTTTGTTGCACATGATGACATAATTACCTCCACCAAGAAGACCGAGGAGATTAATTACACGGGCTATGAACAAGTTTACTCTTACTTTGAAGGCCAAGGTTGTTCAAGGACAAGGTTGTTTAAGGCCAAGATGTGTAAGAGTCCAAGAATAAGAAGAACAAGAAATGAGATCAACGAGTGAGCTAGGTGTGGATCTAGATTTCCTTGCTAAGGGGTATGGAAGATACTTCATGAAGAAAGGAGTAAGCTTTGCCAAAGACGTAAAAAGATACTTCATGATGCATATCTGGGTGGGCTACATCATAAAATCTGATGTCTAATGGATCCAAACATGTGTCTTTGTGGTGCCATGACATTTGCGCATTTGGGAAGAAATTTCCCATAAAAATTGATTCTTATGTCTTACTTTTTATTCATGAGTCTCGTGATATTTAAAAGATCAAATCATAGCTCTTTCTGTGTTTCTCGACCAATGTATATGCCTAGAACAATATAAACTTGTTATCTAGTGTTATGTTGTTACTGAAGGAGATATGCCCTAGAGGCAATTAATAAAGATATTTTATTTGTCATATCTCGATTGTTCATAATATGTTTTATACCATGCTATAACTGTATTAAGCGGAAATATTAATACACGTGTGGTACATAAACAACCAGGTCCCTAGTAGCCACTATTTAACTAGTTCATTGTGCGATTGATGATCGAGATTTCCGGATCATGTGACATTGATGTCAGTTGACAATGGAGTCATGTCATTGGGAGAATGATGTGATGGACATACGCAATATTTGTAGGACGTAGTCATTACGCCTTCGACCGTGAGATCAACTCTAATTGCTATTTCCGAAAGATACTTTGATTGCATCAAACGTCATATCTTAGATAGTGTGACAATAAAGGTGTTCCTCTCGGGTATCGGAAGGGAGTATGTTGAGGCGAGGGATCAAGAGCGGGATTTGCCAATCCGCATAGCAGGATAGATACTCTGGGCCCATTCGGTGATATTACATCAATTAGCTTGCAAGCATGTGACTAGGTCACGCGGATGTAATATCACAGACGAGTAAAGAATAGTATTGTCGGTAACGAGATCGAGCTAGGTATCACGATGCTTGGGATCGAGTCCCGGACAAACTAAGTATCGCCTGGCAAAAGGTTTAGGACTTAACGTCTAAGGTTCGAACGACAAAGTTATTCGTGATGCACATGGGCTAATATGGGTATCCACGGCCCCGCTGTTAGTCATTGATCGGAGAACGGGTCTCGACCATGTCTGGAGTATTCTCGAACCGCAGGGTAACAAGCTTAAGGGGAGTGACGCTTGGGGTGCTTGGAGGTGATCGTCTTCACGACCTCGAGGTCGGCTACGTCGGCTTCATCGACAACGCTTGTGCGGGAGCGTAATCCCCGCTTTTCGGTCTACAAGGGTATGTATATCGTCTTCCTCCGTATTTCGTATATCTGCATAGTTATAGATTCTGGCTAGTTTAAGGTTATCGTTGTTAGAAAAATGTTGTTTTCTGCCTACGATCCCCTTCAGTTATACCTAGCTTGTCTATACATCTATCATCACATGACGACCTTCTTTAAAACCTCCACTTAGTGCTTCCTGCTAAGGTCTGGAATTGGTCCGGAATTTCGGGCTAAATTTTGAATAGTCGGATTTTTTTTACATGGTTCTGGAATGATTTCGGGTGAATGACAGAAGGTTTTTGCCTTTGTCTGAAATCAGTTCAGAATCGTCCGGAAACCATTTTGGGCTAAATCAGTTCGGAAATCATTTTGGGCTAAATCAGTTCGGAAATCGTTACGGGCTAAATCAGTTCTGGACAATCTGGAGTTCGAAACTCATTTTGGACAACATATTTGGAGCCCATAACAGTTCGGTCGGGGGAAGTATTCTAAGAACCCTAACTCTTGACCTGACCACTTCTCCATCAAACCGCCACCTCGGCTGCCTCCACACCTTTGGAGTGAGATTCATCTCGTCGTCCGAACGAATTCGATCTAGCATGAGTAATGGGTTAAGCAATCCTACATGCTATGCACTAAAGGTGGGGACAATAGAGGCTGGTACCAGCGTCATGGGAGACGAGTGAGAGGAGCCGGGGTCGGATAAGAAGGAGAAGAGTCGTCTTGTCGGTGGGATGACCCCCGCGGATCCCATGCCAAATACGAAGGAGACGGGTTGTTGCGAGAGATTAGGGCGACGCTCCGGTGCCGGAGTAGAAGAAATCAGCCGCTGGTTAGATCAACGTGGCCCTCGCCAGCGTGGAACGGAAAAATGGGGATTTTTCTTTTGCGTCTATGTCTGGAGGTGGACGGATAGAGAAGGAGATGGGAATAACTTTGCCGTGAAACTGGCCTAGTATTTTGGCTTCTCCCGCCATCTCCCGCCTACTCTCGCACGCACGCCGGCCTCGCTTTTTTGCATCGCTGAAATCTGACATCACGGAAACGACCGATTCAGCAGTTTAGCAAGTCAGTTTCAGCGCGATGGTCACAACGCAGCCCTTCATGCGAGTATCCAATCAGTCTGAAGTTGTTTCTCTATGATCAACTGCATAAGAGAAACAAGGAAAAATAATCAAATTTTTGGAAAATAAGTTATTTCTCTATGATCAACTGCATAAGAGAAACAAGGAGGAAAAAAATATTTTTTTTTGCAAAAGAAGCTGCAAGAAAACCGTTGCGGCAGCAAAAGGAGATCACAGGGACAGCTCCGTCGCCTCCCACAAAAAACCAACTGCTCCCTCCCTCTCCCTCTCTCTCTCTCTCTCTCTCTCTCATCAACATCAAAAAAAAAAAAAAAAAAAAACATCACACAACTACAACTACTCCGTCTACGTGCATATCCATTGCCAATTATTTATTGCAAAACTCCGGACTCCAACTCCCCTCCTCCATCACCTCCCTCCACCACGCCCCAAAAAACAAATATTTTCGGCGGAGCGGCGACGCCAGTGCCAGGCGGAGACAGCCGACCCGACACCCCAGGAGCACATCGCAGCGCGGCGCAGCGGCGGAGGAGCGGGTGCCCGGCGGGCCAATGGCTGAGGACGGCGAGAAGGCGGCGCCGGCGCCGGCGGAGGGAGGAGGTGGTGGAGGGGCTGGAGGGGGAGAGGAGCAGGAGGCGGTGGAGAGCGTGAAGCTGTTCGTGGGGCAGGTGCCCAAGCACATGATGGAGGCGGAGCTGGCCGCCATGTTCCAGGAGGTGGCCCTCGTCGACGAGGTCACCGTCATCAAGGACAAGGCCACCAAGGCCTCCCGAGGTGCGGATCCCTGCGCCCGGATCTGGTCTCCTGACTCTGTTACAGCCGGTTCCGGGGCAATGCCGCCGGCGGAAATTCGGGTTTTTTTCGCGCTGCTGCTCCCTCGCGCCAAAAGTTTTCGAACTATGCCGCGATTTTCTTTTTGGGGTTCTCCTTCCTCCGTGTTTTGCGGCGGTTTTTCGGGCGCAATGCCGCCGCCGGAGGAGGAGGAGGAGGAGCTGGAGAGGTCCGGGCGGCGGCGAATTTGTGGTGTTTCGAGTTTGCTTTCGCGTGCTCGAGGGAGATCTCGTGTACAATTCTACGGGTACCGCGGATGTGAGCTCGAATTCGAGTTCCGTCGGTCTGAGCTTGCGCTAGGCTAGCAGATTTGCTCCAATGCTGCTGGAAATTTTGGATTTTTTAGCGCTCTATTTTTCCAAAGCTCAGTTTTTGTCCGTATATACTATTTTTATTTCCCGTAGGCTTTTTGGCTTGACCTCGTTTAGAAGCGATGCAGACGGAAATGTGCTCCATTTGCGTGGTCATTTCGGTATTTTGGGGATTGGAAGCTCTGATTTTAGCTACTAGTTGGTTCAAATTGGCATCAGAAAATAGTGAGATGAGCTTGCTTTAGTCTTCAGCTTGAACTGACATTGCACAATCTCGTCAAATAATTTAGTCGGACCGTACCTTGCTTCCAAGAAATAGAAACTTTGCATTGTTTTTTACCTAAGTTGTTTGTTAATTCACACGTTGGCACGCCAGATATTCCGCTGCTATTGCTTTTCGATGCGTCGTGTTTTTGTATATCTTCCTCTTAGTTTGACCTTTGGATCGTGTTAACGCAAATGCAGGGTGCTGTTTCCTGATATGTCCATCCAGGGATGAAGCTGACAAGGCTGTGAACGAGTTCCACAATAAGCACACGCTCCCGGGGGTACGTGAACATTCCTAACCTATTAGAGTGCTTTTTATGCCATCTGCCTAGGTGGCATTGTTACAAACTGAGTAGGATTCATTAGCTCTCTGGGTGGCAAATCATGAGTGGTTCATGAAATTCCACAATTTGATTGGTAGGGGCGCACTGGAAGCTAAGATAAGTCTTCAGCTGTTGGTTGTCACCAAATAAAATCTTTGCGGGGCACTCCTGGGAAATTTGATTTAGTGACTTTGTGGGTAGTCTATAATTTAGAACTGTTTGTGTTGAACACATGTGGGTTCCATGAGATTTAATGAGGATAACCATTTCTAGCTTGTCAATGGGTTACATGAACTGTTGTAGCCTTGTCCATGGGTCATAGGAACAAGGTTATAGTTAACCTTTGGCAAGAGCCAGACTAGTGGACTGACCATATGATGGTGCAAATAGTGGGTGTGTTCGTTTTTAACAGCATGAAATTTGGGCCGTGGTAAAATTTGACTTGTGGTTGCCAACCGCACATCGGACTAGGATTGTCCCTATGAGACACCGAACAAAAGTTAAATCAGCAATTTAGCCACCACACTTGCCAAGTTGCCATTTTGTACGGAACATAAACTGATTGTAGCTTCAGTTTTGTGGCACACCTAACTCAGGTCCCACCAAACCTAACTCCAAGTGTGGCTAGTTGTGGCCTGGCTCGAACACAGCATGCGGATGAAACAGTTGGTTCTGTTAGACTAGTGCAAAATCTCATAAAAGTGCATGCTTTGCTCTCAAGTAGCTTGAGTTGCAACTAAAGTTCTTTTTTTTGTCGATGTCATGCTTTGGTCCAGCTAGCTTGAACTGCAGCTAATGTACATTTCTTGTGGTGGGCCAGGCTTCCTTTCTTCAGAATCATACGGATCTTCATGATTGCTAGACCTAGAAATTTGGAGTCGATAGTCTTTCATTTTTCAGATGTCTTCATGAAATAACCACATAAAGTGACCAGGAGAGGGGGGGGGGGGGGGGGGGGGGGGGGGGGACTGAATATCTAGTTACCCACTGAGTTGGGTTTTATTGAAATATAGTGTAAAATCATTTATCTAACTGTCAAAGGAAAAGTTCACCAGAAATGATATGAAGAATACCGTGATGTCTCCTAGCAGTTTAAAATCCGAATCTGGACAAAAACTGGAATGCTCAGGTTAAGGTAGTTGGTAATCACTGACTTATGGAGCCAGTTAGACACATGTGCATGGCTAGTATTTTTTTTAGTGTTATTGGTACTGTTGTAATAGCGTCTTTGCCAGTTTCGATATAGTTGACAGACCTCTTCAAGAACCCTGAAAAAAGTACAAATTTTTCAGCCATGTTGCTACTTTGACTCGCTGGTGACGATTTTCTTTGTTTGATACAGGCGTCAAGTCCTTTGCAAGTAAAATATGCTGATGGAGAGTTGGAGAGGCTCGGTATGGTCACTGTTTATGTACACCTGATGTCTTTGCCTGATTTTTTGTACACGAGTCGTTGCTCGAGATTTCTTATCCGTATTCTCAATTGGCATGCGAATAGTACACTCATGGTTACACTTGCCATGACTTGCAGAACACAAGCTTTTCATTGGAATGCTTCCAAAAAATGTATCAGATACTGAATTGACTGATTTGTTTTCCAAGTATGGAAATATTAAGGATTTACAAATTTTGAGGGGTTCACAACAGACAAGTAAAGGTAAGCACGCTTGTGGAGAAGTTGCTTTCCTTGTCAATCAAACTATAAACATCGCTTGACTCTGAATATTGTTAACTAACTTTTGTTGTTGCAGCTGGCTGTGCCTTCCTTAAATATGAAACAAAAGAGCAAGCAGTGGCAGCTATTGAGGCTGTAAATGGGAAGCACAAAATAGAGGTTTGTCCAAAATGAGTTATGATAGCAAGGCAACGTGTGCTTGTTGAAACTTACTCTGGTTAACCCTGAAGATAGCATATATATATCATGATTCTCAGTGAACTATATACTTTTTTCCCAACAGTTTATACACAAAACATTCACTCCCGCTATTGTGTATTTCCCATGAATTGACACTATCCCTGTTATATTATCAAATAATTTGTTTCCAGGCTGATAGTGCGAAGCCTTTTGCCAGTCATACATCTGGTCCAGTGTTTGCTTTTCCTGAATTATTAAGACGTTTTGATAATTTTATTACATGTTCATGTATGATCAGACTTCGCCTAGATTCATCACACTTGTCCTGAATTTCCCCAGCCAATCCACAACATGAGGTAATGAGTTTCATGACCAAAAGAAATTTAGAAAGTAAAGACATGAAAACAAGTGCTTGTACGTCTAAAGGATATAGTGATTGTTGTCATTCCTAGTATACCCCATATATGGCGCTGACGTTAGCAACTAACTGTTGGTGGCATGCACACACTACAAATTCGTAACCTCGTAAAACTGTTTTCGTCCATGAAAAAGCAAACAGGAGCCAAGGAAATTTGTCTAAACATGTGTACCTAAATTGCTACCTTGTGCATTATAATAATCTTGTGCATTATAATAATCATAATCATTTGGACATCTTCGGAAATCCATTTATTGCTCACTTTGTGTATAAATTCTTATCTATTTGGTAGGGTTCTAGTGTGCCGTTGGTTGTCAAATGGGCTGACACAGAAAAGGAAAGGCAGGCCAGGAAAGCACAGAAAGCTCAACTGCAACCTCCTAATATGCCGAATGGAGGTCCAATGCCACATTCTTCAGCATTTGGAGCTTTACCGATGGGATATATGCCTCAGTATAATGGATTTGGTTATCAGGTGATTTGTGCTGTTCTTTAAACCTTGTTTGCACCATACACTATTGTATCACATGAAAATTTGGATATTTAATGCCTGAAGTGTTCTGATCATAGTTTGGTCAAGACAGTGCCTTTGTAACTTTGTTACAGAAAAGTTCTTGCCCAGACTATGTTATTTGCCGAATTGTGTTCTTTGCATGCCAAAAGTAATCCTCAAAACTTTATGTTTTGGCTCTGATTGTTTCGTACTTTCATGTTTGCAAATAGAATAGATAGTGTTTATCCATATGCATGCATTGGAAAATATGTGTCTTGACTAATCAACATTCCTTTTATGTGCACTCATCTGATATGGAATATAAAATCCCCTTTTTATGTGCAGCCTCCCGGGACATACGGGCTTATGCAGTACCCTTTATCTCCTATGCAAAATCAAGCCGGCTTTCCGAATATGGTTCAGCCTGTCAATCAAGGAAATTCGATGCGAGGAGTCAATCCCGAACTGTCCCCCAATTCAGTTCCTAGATCATTTAATGGAATGCAGTTAGGCAGCCCTTATCCAGCTGTGCCTGGTATGCAGTATACTGGATCCTATCCTGG
The DNA here is from genome assembly GCA_947311845.1 of Poa pratensis. Taxonomy (NCBI): domain Eukaryota; kingdom Viridiplantae; phylum Streptophyta; class Magnoliopsida; order Poales; family Poaceae; genus Poa; species Poa pratensis. Next base: position 45,605,510 of record CAMZMU010000058.1, read on the forward strand.
TGGTCTCATGAACAATCGTCCTTTTGGGAATTCTCACAATCTGCTTAAAGTTCCAAGTGTAAACGTCAATTCTACTCCATTTAGTCCAGGTAGCAATGGTGGTGGCCATACACAAACAGAAGGTCAGCCACATTTGATGCTTATACATCTGAATTTGGTTATTGTGCAAGGGAAAATATCATATTATTTCTGAGTGTAGCTGATCCCGTTAGTTAACATGTAATCTCCCAAAAATACCATGTGCATTTTATTTCCACACCATGAACATTTCCTGTAATATTTCAGAGAAATGAACAATACATACATGTGGTAGCAACATTATATAAAGCTATCAAAAGATGCATACAATAGTACATGAAATTTTAAGCCAGCTTGATAACTCTGATTGTGTGTTAAAGTATTAAATATTTAGTTATACTAACTACTTTCCTAATCCATATTGGATTGTGCAAACCTTTTTTATTATGATATCCTATTTAGCAATGTCTTTATTGGTTTAACCTTTTCCATAGCTTATATTGTGAAGTGTGTTGAATTGTAAAACCTAACTACAATGTGTCCAGGTCCTCCTGGAGCCAATCTATTCATCTACCACATCCCACAAGAATTTGGGGACCAAGAACTTTCCGATGCCTTTCAGAGGTTCGGTAGAGTACTTAGTGCCAAGGTGTTTGTAGACAAAGCAACGGGCGCCAGTAAATGTTTCGGTAAAGTCTCTTGACTCAAACTCTCTCTATCAGGCATCACACACGTAGTCAGTCTGTTGATCCATTTACAATCTGGTGCAGGTTTTGTAAGCTACGACTCCCCTGTCTCCGCGCAGTCGGCCATCGCTATGATGAACGGTTTCCAGTTAGGCGGCAAGAAGCTCAAAGTACAACTCAAGAGGGACAACAACAAGCACAGTAAACCTTACTGACGAATCATCTCGCGATGTCCGCGTGTCCATGTTCTTGGTACATATTTGTCAGATAGCTGACCGTGACACTGATTGTTTCCCCTTCGTCGTCCACAGAATCTGCCACGGAACCCCATTGTATCTTCTTTGTTCAGTTCACATTCTTGAAAGATTGTTGCCTTGTGTAATTTCATCTCAGCGTAGCAGTAGCATTTGTACCGTTAGAACCCCCCTTGTACACATCAGACATTCAGATTCATTCAATTGGTACTTTTATCTCCTAGCAGATGGCTTCAGACTCGCTTATCCATGTAAGCAAATAGTATGATTCTGTTTGCAATTTTTTTGTACAAGATTGATGAGCAGTCTAGCGCCGGTTTTAAAATATGTTATTAGCATGCAATATCGTGCTATCAACGAGACATTATAAACTGATTTATTTAGCGAGACAACTCTCAAAACCCTATAGCATGCTATTTCCATGGTCTAGATACTTAGCTGGTTGAATTGAAATGGTATTACTATTAGATTTGTGAGCCAAAGTTCAGATATGGGGGCCATGAAGGGCCAAGAGTTAAGTTATTCTAAAATTGGTGAAGTATTTTCTTTGCAATGGTAAGTATTGGCTCTTGGCAGAATCGAAGGTACAATTTCCTCTTGTGTTAAATAGTCTTACTCCCTTTCAAAAAAAAAAATAGTTTTTTTAGACTAACAAGGGACCCCCCGGCTCCATTTTATTGAAAATGAAACCCACGAGTGCCATACAGAATTTTGCTGAAGATAAAACTAGCAGAACGGCACGCAGGCCTGTACGCAAAATAAAGGAACGAGTCTGAATAAAGAGCAGTTCTCGCACAGCTAAGTACTACGCAGCGTTGTAACCACAACAACAGAACTTGCACAGAGAGACGGGATAGCTAGTGAAAACCAGCTCCCAAGACGCCGCGGCACCCCTTCAGTCGATGATGACGTGAATGTTGTCTGCCTCCTCCGGGTGAGCCGCAAGATATGCCAGGGTCGCCCTCCCTCCGTGCTTGGCGTCGGAGCTCGCCTTCGCCCGAGTAGAAGTCCATCCGAAGCTGGTGCAAGCTAGCCCGGCATGATCTCCAAAGGCGACTGAAGCCTGCTTGTGAGTATCTTCACGAACATGTCTACCAGCGGCCACTCCAGGTGCTTGAAAGGAATCTTCCAATTCTTCAGATGGAGCAGAATCAGATGCCAAACCTGTTTAAGATTCAACCAAGTTTTTCTGTTAAAGACAATGTTGTTCCTGTTGATCCACAAGCTCCACATAACAGCTGAAGATACAACATTTAACTGTAGATGCTTTTTGCTGCATAGCCATTTAGAAGCAAGAGAGTAGTAATCACAAATTTCTACTTCAAAAACCTCTCTGACCACCGCCCACATTTGGCAAGCAACTAAACAGTCGAAGAACAAATGCTTAACAGACTCAAACTCTTTGCAAAAGCAACATTCTAGCGGTTTGGGCATACCCCTTTTACGAAGATTGTCTGTTGTCATAATTTTATTTTGTGACAACAACCAAAGAAAAATCTGAACCCTCGGGGGAATTTTAATTTCCCAAACAGAAGGTAGATAAACAGGTTGGACTCCTCAAAAGTTCACTATAGCATACAGCGATTTCGATGAGTAAATACCCTTGGATTCATATTTCCAAAGGAGTTGATCCTCGCCGTCAGTCAGCACAACACTGGAAACAATGCCTAGAAGCTCTAACCACTGTACCATCAGGGATTCAGTGAAAGTTCTTCTAAACGTACATTTAAGCTCACCTCCGTCCCATAGATCAGCTATGGTAAGAGTTTGCTTGTTACAAATGAAGTATAAATCCTAGAATTGGGTTGCTAGGTTTGAATTCCCGAACCACACGTCTTCCCAAAAACGAATGGATCGACCATTTCAACCTGCCAACGATAACCTAACTGAACCGCTTTAGTAGCCCACATCACACCCTTCCAGAAAATGGATGGGTTCAGGTCTTTACAACATAGAATGTTTGGGTTCTTTGTATTATATTTTGCATCAATAATTTTCTTCCAAAGACTCCACTCCCCTCTAATGTATCTCTTGACCCAGGACCCCAATAAACATAAGTTAAGATCTTGTAAGTTTGGGATTCCCAAACCCCAAAGTCTTTCCTCATGCAAATGGACTGCCAATTGGCCAAGTGAATCTTCTTATTTCCCTCCTCATCACTCCACATGCAATTAGCAAGCTGAGTGTTGATCAGAGCCAACGCCCATTTAGGAAATTTAAAGAATGACAAAAGGTAGATAGGGATACTAGACAGACATGTCTGTATCAAAACCCTTTTAGCCTCAGTAGATAGGAGTTTACCTCTCCAGCCAGTCATTCTCTTAAGAAGACTATCTACTAGTGGTTGCAGATCCTCTCTACGTAAATCGTTAAAATGTAAAGGCACCCCTAGGTATTTCATAGGAAAGTTTCCTTGGGCGCACTGAAAAATGTCCAGAAAAGGTTGCATTTCCTCTGTGGACATATTAATGGAATGCAGCTCACTTTTATGATAATTAACTTTCATCCCAGATAACTGCTCAAAACAAGAAAGTACCCATTTCAAATTAATGGCTACCCTTTCATTATTTTCTAGAAACAGGAGGGTGTCATCCGCGTATTGCAGACTGACCACCCCTCCCGGAATGAAATCTGTGCATAGACCCCTGATCAGGTTTGTTTCGCACCCCTTGATTAGCATTCTGGAGAACACGTCTACAACAAAATTAAAGAGCAAGGGAGCGAAAGGGTCCCCTTGCCTCAAACCTTTTCCTGTCAGGAAGAAGTCACTTTCAGTGTCATTCACCTTCACACCGACAGAGCCTCCCTGGGTAATTTGTTTAATCATATTTATAATTTTAGGCCCAAAACCCCTGAGTTTCAGGACTTCATACAAGAACTCCAGGTTAACCCTATCATATGCTTTCTCGTAGTCTATTTTTAAAATTAGACCTTGTTTTTTCTTGTGGTGCACCTCATGAATAATCTCATGGGCAGACACCACACTCTTCAGAATGAATCTCCCTTTGATAAAGGCAGATTGCTGGTAAGAGATTAATCTATCAATGATCTTAGCGAACCTATTAGTCAGCACCTTAGTGAAGATCTTAAAGCTACAGTTTAAAAGACTGATTGGCCTAAATTTCTTCATGGTTTTTGCATCATCCTCTTTTGGAATAAGAGTGATCATAGCAAAGTTCAACCTATAAATGTCTAGATCTCCACGAGACCAGGCATTAAACATACTAATTAAGTCATGTTTCACGACCTCCCAAAAGGATTGGTAAAACATGAAAGACAGCCCATCCGGCCCTGGCGCCCCATCAGCATAGGACCCAAACACAGCATCTTTACTTCACGGTGGGCCAACAGTTTCCATGTCCACGAGAGCAGACAAAGAGTTACTTGGTCCACAGGGAAACAATGTGGGCCTTGCAAGGTTGGCAGCTGCTGGGCCTGTGGGCGCCGCAGTGGGCCCCAAGGCTTCGTTCTCCCAACAACATTCTCGTCTTGGTTCACTTGAAAAAGAATGTGCAGCTATCAGACGAGATGATCTCGCGGAAAGTGTCTCACCTGCCAGCTTCAATGTGGAGACATTATTAGCCAGACTGCCATAGTCATGATAAATCGTCTTTCATCGATCGAGCTATTATTACATCGCTTGCAAAACTGGCCGTGATTACTGGTGATCGACACTATTACTGGATGAAGCACTGCATATACATATATCAAGCACACACACACTTGATATTATCATTGAAGGTGATTCATGACCGATCGAAAACTGCTGCAGTTTGTCAGGAAATTAGAGGGTTTAGAGGAGTTTTTACTAGATTTAGCATTGTTTCTGTTGGGCGGGAAGCAAAGTGTGCAGCCCATGATTGTGCTAGTCAACCTAGTTCTGAGAGGAGATGACTGCGGAGTAAATATAACCCAGCATTGCTACAAAAACGTTCTGATGAATGATTGTAATCATGTCGACTAATCAAATAAAGCTCCTTAATTCGCAAGCTTCTTAATAAATCGTGGGAGAGCTGATGTACATCTCTCTCCCTCCCTCCCTCTCCCTCTCTGCTTCTAGGTTGGTTGTCAGTGAGGTCCACTTAGGCGTATGCCAATGCAAGTTTCTTAGCACGATTTCATAGGCATTTTGCTTATGTGGCATACTACTTAATGAAGAGAGAGGGTGAGATTGTAGCTTAGCTAAGATACAACCTTTGCACTTGGCCATAGGTAAAAAATGGTTCTAACCCAATCATATATATGCATTAGCCCAAAATCATTAAATGTAGATACACCACATAGGAAACAATGCATTGTACTAGTTGTACTCCCTCCATTCCGGTTTATTAGATGTATTTGGTGTTTCTCTGGGATGGGAGTGGGCGATGGAAAGAGATCAATTAGCTTAATTGTGACTTATTTTTATGAAACCGATGAAGTGTTTAATGCAAGGATTGGAAGGATCACGTCTAGGCCCACGGAGGAGTTAACTCGTTCGGTTGCATGCAAACCATGCCGAGCAAAAACATAGAAACCAAATCGATTTCACACCGCATGCAAAAGGCAGCTAGCGCCTAAACCGTTTCCTATCTCCCCACAATTAATTAGCTAGTGGACTTACTCTCTCCTAATTACTCATTAATTGTCAAAATTGCATCTAACTCTCTCCTAATAAACCGGAATGGAGGGAGTATCTTAAATATTTAATGCTCCTATGATATCGTGTTAAGAGACGATGCATTGGCATAAACCTTACACACTGTAACTCGGTAAGAGCAGCTACGTGCATATCGCTCATAAATAGACCACCTGGCTGCCAGAGCTTCGATCGGAGCGGCCTACCAACTACCACCAAGTACCAAAAGCAGTACTCGGATGTACTCCAGTAAACTGTGTGCAAGTAGGTCCATGCAACCCCTGCTTGTGCACCGTCCCCTTACAAGAGGTGGGTAGTTCATCTGCTAGTCCCCTTCCTCTCTTCGCCACTGTAGCGGGAGGAGGCGATTTTTGGACTCAGCTCCGCCAGATCCACCGGTGCGGCCGCTGAGCCGCGGGATTCGCCTCCACCGTCGGCCGCTTCGGCGGCGGGTGGGTGGTGGATCCCCGGCTCCGGTCTGTTTATAGGTAGGGTAGGGGGGAGAGTTCGCCGGCGGCGCTCAGGAGGAGGGGCGGCTGGTGTGGTGTTTGGTGACGGCGCGGGCTTCTCCGGCGAAGCTGCTCCGATGGGAGCGGCGTCTCCGCGCGCGTCTTGCGGGAGCTCGGGGCCCGGCGCGGCGCTCGAGTTCTCCGTCGGTGCCGCTGGATCCGCGCTGGCGGCGGATCTGGTGGGCGGATCCTGGGGCTCGTCGAGCTCTTCATCTTTCTCCGGCGTCGGCGACGATGGCGGCCGAGGCAAGGAGGTGTGCTGGGACAGGGGGGCGCTGCCCGGGTCGTTCAGCGACGATAAGCTCCGCCGCGACGCGGCGGACGGACACGGCGGCGTCTCTCATAGGGCTAAGCTTTCCCTGACTGCGGCAAGACGGTGGCTGGCCATCCTCGTCTCCGGCGACGGCGACGTTGAAGATCTTGGAGCTTCTGGATCCTTTTCCTCTACGTATTTCGTTTCTGTTTTTGTACTGTGTACTCTGTACGTGGTTTTCTTTTGAATATACGTGGAAAAATGCAAAAAAAAAAAAAAAAAACCCCTGCTTGTGCACACCCATGTCATGTACCTATATTATTTTCCTTGGTAAACGCATATACAGTACATAACAACTCAACTGCTGGTTCCTACACGGTTACTGGTTACACTCAATATCGACCCTTCACAATCATAATTTGCTAACATGGTGATGGATTTACAGGATTCTTTAGTGAAAAGAAAATAAGAGAACATCGCAAATACTACTACAGCATGCGTTACACAAAGAACATTGGAGTAAATTTCCTGTGCACATTATTTGGACAGTATGGGTGATTCGATCACAATTACACAGCCGAACCACCTACCTACTTGATCACCAGACAGAGAGCTAGGCACGGATCACGTTAGCGGCAGCAGCGCCAGCTCCGGCGGCCTTGCCCTTGACGGCGAGGTAATAGGGCAGGAAGGACCCCCTGTCCATGGGCGCGGACGGGGTGACCTGCAGGAACATGTAGTTGCCGGCGAAGAGGTCCCCGACCAAGGGCCCGCCCTCCCGGAGCCTGCCCACCACCTTGGCCACCTTCGCCCGCACCCGGCCGCCCACCGCCGCCGCCTTCCGCCGCAGCGCCCTCGCCAGGCTCGAGATCCTCAGCCGGCGCGCCGGCCGCCTCCGCCCGCCGGCGCCGAACGAGGACGATGACGCACGCCGACGGCGCCACGACGTCCTCCTCCTGCTGGCGACGATCGCGGCGGCCGCGTGGCGGTAGTAGTGGTCGAGTGATGCGGCGACGGCGTAGTGCGCGTCTTCTTGGTCGTCGGGGTGCTCGGTGGGAGGTGGTGGTGGGAGCTTCTTGAGCTTCTGGTAGGAGAAGCTGCTCATGGCGAGGTAGGAGGAGGAGGGCGGCATGGCGATGGCGAGGCGGGGAGAGTGCAGCTAGCTAGGTGGGTGTTGAGGGAGGATGCTCAACGTGGAGTAGTATACTAGTAGTAGTGTCAGCAAGTGTTATTACACGTTCCTGTGTAAGGGGTCCGTGACAACCTAGCATTCGTCGTACGGGAACCCTCCTATGCGGCCCTAGTGACAGACACCCTATCCTCCCACCCCTCTTCTTCCTTGAGAGTCACTTTTCCTCTTCCTCCGCCGCCCCTCTTCTTTCTCCTGCTCGGCGGCCAAGGTGGCCCGCATGGAGATGGATTAGGTGGTTTGGCATCTCTGTACATACTAGCAGTAGGATTAGTAGTAGGTTTGCCTCTATGGCGTCTGGGCTCTATGCTCGTTTGGAGTGAGCGACCGGACCTCGTCGGCCAGATCCGGTGGCTGCCGGTGCTCCTCGTCGCCTTCGCGGTGCTCTGGAGGACAGAGCTGGATGCGGAGGAGATCGTAGGCGCCGGGATCTCGACAATAAGGCCTGCTTTTGGTAGTGATCCAGTTCGAGCGGATCTGCGTTTTCTGTTGTCTTCCGTAGGTCACCGAGGTGGTGGACGACGACGACAGAGAGCTCGTCTCCTTCCTCGAGAGGGATCGCCGGGGATCGTTTCTGCTGCAACCTGCGGAGCTCCTCAACGGCGGCGATATGGCGCCGCTGTTATCTCAGGCCAAAGCGGCCACTCCGCGCTGTGCTGCTCTCGCCGGCGCAGCTTCCTCAACAACCTCCAGGCCGCAGCGCCGCAAAGGAGGCCTTTCTCGATGGATTCCGGCCGGAGCCCCCGCCTTACCTGCGTCAAGTGGTTCGTCCCCGGCGCGTGCAAGGTGGCCGGCGACGGGATCCAGGATCCGGTGGAGAAGAGAAAGCCCAAGGACTTGATCGCGTTTGACTTTTTTTTCCAGGGTCCTCTTTGTAATTTTTATGGCCTGCTTTCACTTTTCTTTCTTTCAAGGCCTTATCTGTAAATTGTACCCACCGTTGTGATAATGCAGCTTCTCTGGGGTCCTTTGGGCCCCGATCCCTGTTCAAAAAAAAAAATGCGGCCCTAGCATTACCGACCAGCAGTGGCGGATGAAATTGGTGAGGGTGCCAAGGTTATAAACTTCCCTATTTTACTTACCATTTAGCAGCAATTAGTTTAAATATTTGTAGCAATTAGCAAGAATTAGTCCAAATATTACTACTAAATGAATTTCAACAGATTTTTAGGGGGTGTGGCACCCCCACTGGATACGCCCTGCCGACCAGTAAATGTATGCTAAAACCAGCTCACAGCCCTACTTACCCGAAAATCGCGCATAATCTTTGCGTGAGCTAGCTAGATAACCGTGTTTCGTTGATGATCAGGAATACTTGCAACTGTTTTGGCGCAAAATATGCTGGCAAGCTACTCAACTGTTGATGATCAGCAATCCAGAAATGCTTAAAACTATGTCAACTACTGTAGTTAGCATAACTGATGACGCCAAGTAGTAGTTAGTTCCTGTCGAGCCACAACTTGGCTCACGCCGCTATCTGGATTTACTAGCTCCCAATCCGTCACGTTACTGCAAGATTGAGCAGGGTTGGTGATCGGGAACGGCGGCGGGTGGGCGTAGTTAAGGAGGGCGAAGATGTGGTTGGGGCGATGGTATGGATGGGACACGACAGGACAGTGTTGTTTAGATTGGCAGGACGCAGTTGGTTGGCAGCTAACTGCTGCGTGATGCTTGCATTGATGTTGCCGCGCCCCCGCCGCACTGCAGCTCACTTTAGTGCCCGCTAAACGAAACAGCAGCCGGTGGTACTACAGGCAAGGCATCGCTGGTGGTTCGCCTCCGCGCGCGTCCAGTGCCACTGTTGTCCCAGCGGCGGCGGCTACGACCGATTGACGGCGACCCTGCAGCCGAAACGTGGTGGCGCCGTCGACGGATTCAGTAGTACAGTTTTCTGAACTTTCAATCTACATGTACTTCCCAGGCAGCAGCATGAGAGTAGGAAACGCCAAATAAACAGACTCCCACAGGCACCAACGCATACGATCGAGCAGCTCAAACAAGAACACGAACCCCCAAAAATGGGAGAGAAAATGCTATGCCTTCTTTTCCATGTAAAAGGTGTTTACACTTGAAGATCATCCTCTTCTGAACAGCACACGGCAAGCAAAACCCTGCCAAGCATGCGTGCTCCAGATAGAGAAGGGGCCTGCCACCGCTGTGGCTTTGACCACTACGACCAGCACGGCTAGCACCGCCTTTACTTGCTTCACTTATACCCATCCGTATTTACAAACCCACTAACAGGTATAACAGGCTAACAGCAACGCCAGCCTGGGGCAGGGGGGACGACCGCTGAGTTGTGCGCTTCTTCACCACCCGCCAAGCCGGCTATAATAGAACAGATGTAAGAAGAAAAAACCCGCTGAGCAGCCTCGGCCTCTGTTTGGAAAGTCTCTACTTCGAATCGTCTTGTTAATTAGCCTCTGTGTGTTCTCTCCTTCGTCATAGCAGGCTCCTCAGCAGGGTACACCATATAAGGGGTACCAGGATCCAGTGACAGGAGCGCCTCCGGCTGGCATTAGCTGCAATAGGGAAATGGGACACGATAGTTAGTGAAAGAGGGTGTGTGATTTCTTCAGTAAGAAGAATATGCTGCATTGGGTAAGAAGAATATGCTGCATGGGGTAAGCATGCGAAAAATGAAAGACCGACTGGCTGGTCCAGAAAACATATTGTAAGCCTAGATTGAACAATGGCATCTTATATCACATTATCTGACAGAAATACACATTCATAACTAGTAAAAAACATTATATAAATGGCATAGTATAGACATGCACATGAGACTTAAACAGACGGACAACTATATATCCAGAAGTGAATGGGATAATTGATGATAGCAAGATCAAGTTTAATTCTTATATGATGAAAGCATTAGGCAAAGATAACAGTCAAATCCAGAAGTGAATTGCTCGATTTGACTGTTATCTTTGCCTAATGCTTTCATCATATAAGGATTAAACTTGATCTTGCCAACCAAGTGATGTTGATCTCAACTGACTGAGCTCATGTTCAACTCAACTTGCCATAATCCAGAAGTGAATTGCTCGATTTGACTGTTATCTTTGCCTAATGCTGTCATGTTATAACAACTAAACTTGAACTTGCCGACCTAGCAAAGTTGATATCAATTGACTGAGCTCACGTTCAACTCAAACTTACCTGACAGAAGTATAACATATGCAAATGGGAAAGAAAACATCTACAGAAAGAAAACCTTGGAAATTAATCCTAAGATCAATATTTCAACTTGCAACCAAATGAACTGGATATATCATATTATCCTCAAGAGCAGTAACAAAGACTAGAAAAACTAAAACTCAGATAAATTATCAAAATCCTCCTCTGAGTACGTATCAGTTGAATAGCAACTACTTCATTTGGACAACATTTTACTTGCTTGGCTCACTTTCAGACATTCCGAAGTAATATTTTTTAAATAATAATCAATGCCAATTGTGGAAATAAAAAGGAAAGAGAGCTCACATGACTGCGGTGCAGGAGCCACATGCGACATTCCAGCAGAAGGACCTGTGCTTGTTGGATGCTCACTTGGCGGATGTGCATCACCAAAGGAAACCGTCGGCAAAGGCGACTCTGGAAGAACAGGAGGGGACAGAACAGGCGATCTACTGTGCATACTGGGATCACGTGGAGGATGACGAACAGAAGGCGGCGAAGCGGCAGGATTATTGGCCACAGGCTCAGCAGCTGGCGTTACAGGAACCCTATTATTTGCCTTTTTACCATATGGACACCCAGATGGAGGTGGAGCAACATATTTGGGTGTATGCACAGGCAAATTTATAGGAGCAGCAGCTGGAGGAGCCAAATGCCTGTTGTCTTCATGACCATGATGACGGTGATGATGGCCATGATGACCATGATGTTGCATAGGCGCTGGACTAGGTCCATCAGAACTGCCCCTGCTATGTAAAGAATGTTTAAGATAGGAGGAGAGTCTTATCTGCTTTACTTTGCCAAACACGGTATGGTTCAGACCAAGGTTCCCTGAAGATGAATGAGTAATTTTTTGCGCTAACTGCTTCATCCTTGGCACAGATGGCTGGGGATTTCCAACAACACGAACAATGTAGGTCTCAACAATAGTTGGAGGAAGAATTGTTGAACCTTGCAGATTTCCCAATTTGATGAAAAGATTCTGCAATGCACAATAATCAAAATTCAATTAAAGAAGAAGAGGAGGGCTATGAACACTATTACACATCAACAGTGCAAATTTCTAATATGGATTGAAGTCCAGTCCTATTCGTATTTTCAGTCATGTCTCACAGAACAGGACAGGAGAATGGGAGAAATGCATTTGAAGATTAGAGAATGAGGTAGCTTGCGTTAAGTCGGCAACAATATACTTGCTATTTTTTCTTTGCATAACCACACAACTGTGCTAAACTAAGTATAATAACCGTTGCCAATCCATGTGATGCATGCTATTATAATTTATCGCATAAACCAATTGTTCTAGACAACATGCTCTCTCTCCTACTCAACGACCTACATTTGTACACGTGCCCCTATCAAGTACTATGAGAAAACGACGCTAATGGAGGCATTCTTACCAATCCTAGAAATTTATCGCATAAAGCAATTGTTCTAGTCCACACATGCTCTCTCCTACACATCAACATACATTTGCACACGTGCCCCTACAAAGTAATATGGGACAAACAACACCAATGGAGGCATTCTTATATAACCCCAGAAATTAAAGACAGAATGCAAGATGTCACATGTTTAAAAGGTTGTACAAGTGGATTCTATCACATACAAACGTATATGCCTGAACTCTAACAGAAATAAACAAATACCCAAATCCTTCAGACATGTTCAACAATGATTGCGATGGGCAAAAGGAGAAAAGGCGGGAAGGTAGCACTAACCTCATTAGAATTGAGCAGTAATGATGTCTTCATTTGATCCTTTAACTCATCGGTTCTGTCTAGCACTTTGTAGATTGGGAAATTCAGAGAGAAATTAAAAGTTGCATGGGGTTTCTGAGGGAGAAAAGCACTTTGCACAGGAATTATTGTTATTCCTCCAGGGAATTGAAGTACTTCAAAAGACGATGAATTCCCAAACAGGGACTCGGTCAAGTGGAGAGTTGACTGCCGCACAACCAAGGACATAAAAGAGGACCTAAGAATGCTCAAATATGTCGATGATATAGTCAAGTTCTTCGGATTAGGCACAATGCTGAAGACGACATTTGTCCAGTTCGATCCAGCTAATGGATGTAGCAAATCTACAACCACCTGCATATGTATTCAAGCATCAGTCAACGCATGTGGAAACCACATATCATGAAGTGAGATAAAAGATGGTGATAGGGCATTACAATGGAGTTAGGGATGCCAATTTCCGCATAGATGTCCAATTCAAGCTTAGATTTATTTCCTTCGAGCTCGGGAACCGTCTTCTGCAGCCTAAAGCTTGCCATTATATCATCTGGAAAAACATAGTTTCATTAGGCACACGATACATCAATACTCATATGCAATATAGCAAAGAACGGTGATCGACGGGATTGCTTAAACTAAATTGGAAAACTGGAACCATAACACTCTTTAGATGTCTGGAAAGGATTCATAATTTATACTTGGGGAATAGATCACACCTAAAATTCGTCGACAGTGATCTATTACGTCTCAACGCTTTATCACAGCTGTTACAACAACACAAAACAGGAATTGACAGCAACTCCATCCCTTTTAGCTGCTCACGTAGCTTTCGACCAATGGTTCTACAGCCGGATGAAAAACTAACTCTAATAGCAACAGGGGGCAAGATCATGCTGGACTAGTACGCAGAATCAAAACCAAGACATCACTGACAATTAACCGAATCTGACACTGTTTTGGGACTGCAAGCAATCTATATTGAGGGTTAGTAATATAGTTGCCGCAATTTGGTAGTAGTAGACGTTTTTCCTCAACCTACTAATTTTCCAGAAATAGCACCGACACATGCGGATCAATGTGACTAAATCAGCACTAGGTGGAAGAAACCAAGTCCTTGCTCTAAATCAGTACAGCGCCTTGACCCACTCTCCTCGCCCCTGGTTCAGAACTCCACTCAAAGCAAGCAGCTGCGCGGGGTTGGGTCCGTACACCAACCCAGATCCAGATAGAAATCGAGCCGACAGCCACGGAAGCAGGGGAACCTAAAGCCGAAATCCAAGACGAGATCTCGCAATGCCGCGGCCGGCCTGGCACTGGCGGAGCACAAACACACTCACCTCGGAACAGATCCGGCGCGTCCTCGTCCCCGGCCCCCCTCCCGCGGCCCGCGAGCGGGGGCAGCCAGAAGAGCGCCGAGAGCAGCACGGCGGCCCCCAGCACGAGCGCCGCACGCATTTCAGCCGCACCACCCTTTCCCACCGCAGCGGCCGTTAGCCGCCGCCCTCGCCGCGCCCCCCGCCGTCGGCCCCGTCGGGCGGCCGCTGGCGCTGTCCCCTGCCTCCTTGCCCATGCGCGATCTCACGCATCCCGGCGGCCGTCGCCGAGGAGAGGAGGCGCCGCGCCGCCATTGCCACCAGCGCCCCTGGGTCAGTCAGTCGGCCGGTCGGTGGGTGGCGGTAGATGCTAGGTCCGCCGCTGCTGGGTTGCTTAAGGAGGAGGTGATGCGGATGCCGATGCGGTGGGCGAGGAAGGTGCGAGAAAGGGAGAGGTAAACCGAAGGAGGCGAGGTGAATCGGAGCTGCTGGTAGGCACCGGCGGTTGAGAAGAGACTCCCACACTGTGAGCTTGGTAGAGTATGGTAGTGGGGCGTGACTAGCGGCGGGTAAAAGCGCGACCGGATGGATCGGACTGATGCGCTGCGTTAGTGCGGACTAATTGCTCCTTTCCTTTTTAAATTTATATTCTGTACGATTTGTCCCCTAGTTTTGCTTTGTTTTGTTTCTAGCTGGCTGGGTTTTTGTTGATGGTTTGTGGATTGTGAATTTGTCCCCTAGTTTTGCTTTGTTTTGTTTCTAGCTGGCTGGGTTTTTGTTGATGGTTTGTGGATTTTGAATTTGGGAGGGGGCAACAAAGGTCTAGGAGGATCTCGTGTGGTGGATGGGGCTGTGGTACGAGTTGTGAGGGTGGATGCATGTTAGGTGGCGTGTGGTTATCGACTTATGTGATGCATCACACTGTTGTTACACTTCACGGTAGCACCTTAATATGTGGACGTGTAATACAATATTGTCCACTGCACATATTCGGATGCTCACACTTGTTTTAGCGTGAGATTGCTCATTATTACACTAGAATCTTGGAGGGGGAGGAGTGAGAATGAGTGGGGGAAGCGGGACTTAAAAAGCATCTCTAGCGTATCCCGTAAAACTCCTAACCTTCAAAGTGTTTCACGGTAAAACTTAAAATGTTTTAAATTCTTTCCACCACCAACCGTTGAAAGTGTTAAGGAAAACCAATTTTTTTCCCAAAAACTCTATATACAAAGGGGTAGGAGCCTCGTTTTAAGGTTTAACTTAAAAGAAATAAGGGTCAAACAAGTTTACGTGGTCTGAAATGGACACTCTTTTTCATGTGAAACCTTAAAATAACAATTAGTTTAGGGGGATGACCGTTCTATGGGATCTGCTAGAGATGCTCTAAGGCACGAAGATCGTACGAGGGGGCGGTTAGGGAGATTATGCCCATTGTTGTGTGAAAAGTCACTTTGACACCCGAGTTTCAATGATCTCTTTATTTATTTTTTAATTCTGAAAAATCCAGTTGTTTTGCATTTTCTATCCTACAAGCATGCAAAAGAAATTGCCAAAAAAATTACCCCTCCGTTCCTTAATGTAAGGCATATAGTTTTTTGACAAATTTTTCAAAATATAGGTTGTTTAGCGATGTATATTCAATTTTACACATTTGAAAATAAGTTTCAACTTATAACGGAGAGATTTAAATGATTGTTTTCATTTTGTGACTGTTAGGTACTCCTCTCTCCCGATTTTTTAGGGGGAAAATGAGCCCACCGTATGCAAAATTCTCACGTCTAAATATTCGTGCGAAAAACTATACGCCTTACATTCAGGAATGGAGGGAGTATATTTTTGGCTACACAAAAATAACAAAATCTTATACTTTGTACATGTGTGATGTTCACCATACTTCGATCCATGTATTTGTTATTTTGACATAGATCATAGTACAAAGTATTTCAGATCCAGATTTTGTATGTTTGTAGGATACATCGTTGACTAGTTAAAATGTCCGGTATTTCTATGAACAAGGGATGGGTCACGAAGGGCCCAAATGTTGCACTATATTTGTGGGGTTACAAATTACATAAGAGTCTACATTGGAAAAAAAATGCACCTAAGAGCTGCAATTTTACAACAAGGACACTAAAGGTGAACTGGAAAATGGTAGTTCTCCACGGACATGATGTTTTGGCTCACGGGTGCAGATGAACTCGTTGTGCAAAATGCATTTTTTAACGCATTTTAAAATGTTAAAAAATTTCAAACAAAAATTTCAGGTGTTCATATGAAAAATGTCTATCCGTACAAAAAAGTTTCGCATCAAAAAGACATTTTGTGTGATCGGTATAAAAAAGAGAAAACAAATGTTACGTGCAGAGGCATTTTTGAACACCGGGGATTTGTCTTTTTACACGTGTATTGTTTCCTCGAATAGAAGCTGCTCTAGTACGTGGCTGCCGCTTTCGGGGAAGCCGCGCTTATCCATCGAGCGATGCGGTGGCACATGCCACAGGGGATCCGTCTTGCTGGTGCGGGTCCACTGCACCAGTTGCACGCACGGACGGGTGGGCGCGCCCGACAGCGACCGGCGGCGCGGTAGAACCAACAGCGCCATGAAGCCGGGAACACCGGGAGAAATGGGATTACCGTTACCACTACATCACTGCCTCGTGGGCGCACGGCTCGCTGGGACCCATCCGTCAGCGGGCGGGCAGGGGAGGTCAAGTCGTCCGCGGTCGATTCGGTCCGGTTGGGAACTCGCTGTCGGGGATTGACGAGGGGAGACGCCATGGCGCCATTGTCGCCGTCGCGATCCAGGGCCATGCAAGTCAGTCGGCAACCAGCAAGTCAGTCGACGCACCGCACGCTCGGCCTCTCTCTAGAAGATCGGGATGTGCAGCATGCACGCGTACGTGTGCAGATAGCGACCAGTGCCGTACTGTATTTGCCGTTGCCTCCTTCATTTTTTGGTTCCACGTGATGCCTGATTGATTAAGGTTTGGATTAGTTAAATGCAAATGATGGCTACTCCCGCACTGATGAAGCAATTACTGTACTACTACTCTAGGGTTGGGCTCACAATCGTTCCATTTATGATGACGTTGTCGGCTTCCTATAGCGCTCTGGGTAATTTTAAAAATTCGAAAGTGCTTCCTCCAGGCGCTGCCGACGCCGAGGACGAGACCACTTGGATCAACAACAGCACAAGATGCCACACTGAGACACGGAAAGAGCCTACGTACAATCCCTGGAGGAAGAAAAGGCTCGAGTCGCCACATCGATGAGCCACCCGTGTGGCCATGGATAGTCATGGCCAAACGGCTCCATGACTTGGAGATCACGACGTCGGAACCAAAGATCTGAGCTAGGTCTCCCCTCCACCACCCAACACCGACAGTCACCAAACTCCTCTCCTCCTCTCCCTCGCCAGCCAAGTGAAACAGAAGGACATGGACATAGTCAATGCATTGAAGACGAGATGCTTATTTGAGAAGCTAGCAGCAGAGCCCTTTAAAGCCGTCTTCCTCCCTGGAAGCGTCTCGCCACTGCTGCCCCGCGTCGCGCCCAACCGCCTGGATAGACAATCTCTGGGAAGCGGCCTTATTGTCGGAGATCCTCTCGTCCCAACACCACAGCTTGCATTGACCTACGCCACCGGAGCCGCGCAACAACGACTACTGAAACCAGGATGTGCCACATCAGGCCGATGGAAACCAAGACCCTACTCACATTCGCCCCGAGGGACCAATAACCCTAAAAGGTTATAGAGGGGATACTACATACAGGGCCAGCCTCCTCCTCCACCGCACCCCCCCCCCCCCCCCCCCCCCCCGCGCGGTCACCGGACGACGGAGGAAGGGAGGAGACAGGGGTTCCGCAATGCGTAGTTAGACACCCTACTAGAGAAATTAGTACTCCTATTGATTTTAGGGAAACAATAACTAGTTACTATAGGTGTCTCTAAAAACCCTGTCTATAAACGTAAAAAAACCCCTGCTCATTCATAATAGGGCTTTGATTGGCGTCTAATCGCGAGAGAGAACAACTGAGACTAGGACCAAATCCATGAAACAACGACCCAAACAAGAAATTATAGACCATAAATCAATTTATCATGGTTAATTCATCAAATGCACATTATTCAGAAAATATAAGGAATAAAGATGATAAAAAACTGATAAGCACAATCCTTGATTTCTTCCAATCGAAGTAAAAAGGTGAATGATGTCAATCTCCCCTAGGGCGTAGAATGTGTCAATGTACTATGCATAAACTGCATGCAAAAACAATTTTTAAAAATTAAAAGCAATATGTCCTTCTGTATAGAATGCATGTCTAATTCCGTTTGGCTTCGCATCAGACGACGAGGCCGGCGGCGACCGGAGGCGCGGACGTGAGGTGGCACCACAGAGCCAAGAGCGCCCCCACGACGGCGGCCCTGCATATCCGTTTGGCCACCGCCCGGCAGCGGCTGGCTCCGTTCATCTGGTTTTCTTCTTCTTCTTCTTTACTCGTCGGCTCGGCCTCATCGGCTTTCGTGTCCCCGGCGCCTTTCTTCTTCCGTTTGGCCACCGTCGCCAAAGTTATCAGCCACCTCCTCTACCACCTCGGGGTCGTCGGCTTCAGGGGCTGTCTCGTGCTTCCTGTCGTCGTCGTCGATGGCAGCGTCGTGGTCCGGGTCATTGTCATGGAGGAGAGCCCACATGTTGGCGCCGGCGGAAAAAAATCCTATGCGACCATGTTGGTACGACCTACTCGGTGGACCACATGCAGGAATCTACACCTGGCAAAGCACATCTTTCTTGATAATTAAAAACTGTTGTCAAACTTGCTTTGAGATTCTTGCAAGGGACATGAACGGTGATGCATGTGGTCCACCAAAGGGGTCGTACCAACACGGGTCGCATAGGATTTTTTTCCGGCGCCGGCGGTTACCCCCATCTCGATCTCGATCAATCCTCCAGAGTCGCGCACGTACGCGAGCTAAAATTTAATAAGCCGCAGCCCGCAGGCAATAGGCAAACAGAGATATGGATCGATCGGTATATAAGAGCGCGTGATGGATGGTGCTGGTCGATCGAGTTGGTTTGCGTTGCAGTAGTGTTCGTCCCGGACTCGCACGTACGTACGTGGGTTTTGTTTCAGTGGAGTCCTAGAAAAAAAAAACAGATCGGACTAACTAGACGACGTACGGAGTTCGACGTTGAAACGTCGTCGGCTCTTCTTAATTTTTTTTGAAAGGATCCACAATGCGAAATCAACAAGGATTACAAAGGAAGAACAGAAAACGCAGTAGAACAAGCCTCCGAAGCCCAGCACAACAGCAGCGCCGGAGAGGCAGGCCGCTGAACCGCCGCAACGCCTGACGTCGAACTCCGTCGCCGCAACGCCGGAGAGGAAGACACCAGGCCGCCGCCAACGCCGGGAAAGGGAGCACCCCACTCATGTAGAAGACCGCATAAGCCGCCCGCCGCAAGCGACGGAACCGAAGAACGCTTAACGCGCACGGCCATGGCGCCTCCTCCCCGGAACCACCTCTCAACCAAACATACCTGCACAGAGCTCGAACACGGCTTGCCGGACTTGACACCAATTGCACGCCTTGGCCGCACCTTCTCCCCTCGCCACCACGGCCGGCCGGAGATGGAAGAGACAAAGACATGTCGAAGCAGAACGCAGAGCCAGAAGCAGTCCTCCCTACGCCACCATGGCCGGCAGAAGAAGCCTGAACACCGCGCCAAAATCCGGCGAACACCTCCGAGACCCCAGAAAAGCTTCTCCTGTACAGGCGGAGGAAGCAGCCAGCGCCAAGATGATGTCTGATTAAGGTTGGGATTAATCAGTACTAGCTATAGTGCCATAATGAGAACCGTGCGATAGGGTTACTACTGATCCGTACTCCAGCACTTGTGATTTAGAGTGTCGCTCGCCATCGTTTCATTCATTGCATTGTCGACACTTCTCTTGTGCAATGCTTACTTACACTGCTATTGCGGTCCATTCAAAACCAATCGCCACAGGACATTATAACAAGGCCGCACAACTTTTGCGGTCCATCCTAGTAAAGGAGGCTAACTTTGTAACTACGGTCACATTGGGGTGACCAGTCGTGCCACGATAGCCCGTGACAGGTCGTTGGGCAGACATCATTGCCACAAAGGAGAGTCCACATGTTTGCATAACAAGGGTGACTCCTTTCACTCCGTTCATTCGAGTTAACGATGGCGCTGTGTTCCCTTCTTAGAAATCAATGGCTTTGAGCCATTTTTTACCTCCACCAACTCATCCCCAGATGATGTTTTTCTGTATGCCTCCCACTCACAACGTATCATCCCGCCCCAACCCGTCCTAGTTATCACTGCTCTCTTGCTCAAGGCTGCTAATACCCAAGGCTACGAGAGGAAGACTACAAAGGCAACAATGTGTCCTTTATAAGGGTGCGGGTCATCCTTAGGCTAGCAAAGGTTTGGTGAGCACATTACTATTCATCCATTAATTTTGTGCCCAGGTACTAAAATCTACGTCCCAACTTAATTTTTCTGGCTTTGCCTACTTTACTATGTTACTAGTGGAATTTAACGCGGCGTCACGCCGCGATTTTGTTAGTTTGTATTTTTTCATAAATTTGTAAGATAACTCCGTAATTAAAGAATATATATTTTGTGAGTATTTATTAATTTAAATTACTTCATAGTTAGATGAAATCCACTTAGATTGTATGCAAATATTAGCCAATTTGAATTGTTTAAATATGTTTGTATTTTGACATTAATAAGTATCATTTATTTATTTTTGAGCATGTCGATATGTTTTGGAGTATTTTTAATATTTTAGCGGTGTGAAATGTTTAATTATGCTTCTATTTTCTAAATGATATTTAATTTAAGTATGTAGTTAGTGGTAATGCATTTTTTTTGGATTCGAGTTCACAATTCGGGAAAGTTTGGATTTTTTTTTCGTTAGTGAGAAAATAGAAGAATTATTTGGAAACCTAACCCAACAAAATTTAAACAAAATAAACATTTGGTACTTGGTAGTTCATGTGGGAAGTTGAAAAAGTTCTTAAATTTAAAAATTTGTTAGTTTCACATTTGTGTACAATGGTTATTCGGTGCAATTTTTGTGTGGAAAGTTCAAAAATATCGTAAATTTGAAATTTGATTGAGTGACGTAAGTAGTTAGCATTTATTTTTTGTGGTTACGTTGATACATTTTTTATATTGTATCGGATAAATATATTTAAAATTATTGATTGTATAGTATTTAGCGGTTTTTGAAATTTGGAAGACATTTAAAAGTTTGGAATATTCAAATTCGAAATTTGACTGCATGACATAAATAGTCAGTATTTATTTTTGTGGTTACGTTGATATATTTTTCATATTTTTCGGATGAATATATTTAAAGTCATTGATTTTATAGTATTTAGCAGTTTTTAAATTTTGAAAGGCATTTGCAAGTTTGAAATTTTCTAATTTGAAATTTGATTGCATGATATAAATAGTCAGCATCTATTACATGGTTCAAAGGTATTCAAACATGCATTAATTTAACATATCCAGACAGTTTACATTTTTCTGAACATTTTGATATACTAAACATATTTTTCTGAATTATAGGTTGGAAGCTAAAGGTTTTACGTAAATATGATTCGAAGTTATTCAAACATGCATGAATTTAACATATCCAGGTAGTTTACATTTTTATGAACATTTTGATATACTAAACATATTTGTATGAATTATAGGTTAAAAGATATAAATTTTATAAATTTTAGCTTTTCCTGTAATTATTAAATATATGTTATTTGCATCATGTTGTGTACAATTTATATTTTGGTGCAACTTTTGTGTGAAAAATGTGAAAATATGTTAAATTTAGAAGATTTTAATAAATTATTTGTATTATTTTGAATTGTAGTTTGGAAGGTATGAATTTTCTAAATTTTAGCATTTTTCCTGTAATTGCAAATTTGCTGGCAGGTGGGTCCCACACGTCAGGTTTTTTTCTTTTTGAAACCATTTAAGAAAATGAAAGAAATCTGGCAGGTGGGACCCGCGAGTGGCGTCAGCGGGTGACGTCACCCACGTCGGCGGCGGGCGCGCCCGCACCGCCGAGGCCGCGCTCGAGCAGCGGCGGACGTGCGCGTGGCTGGGATCGAGTAGATCCGCGCGAGGGTGACACGGGGAGTCGAGCGGGCGGCGCGCTGGACCGTTTGGCAGCCGAGACTCAGCGAGGAGGGAGAGGAGGTGACGCCGAAGCTCTCCGTGGGCATCGATTTTCCCGAGGAGGAGCGCAGCGGTGGCGCGACGCGTCGGCGACGGCGGCGGTCCCCGGCCGCGCGGAAGAGAGAGGAAGGAGAAAGGGGGGGTTGTGGTAGTTTTGCAAGGAAGTCCCTGAATTTTCTGCAAATTGCAAATAGGTCCTCCCGCGGCACTGTTCAACACTGTTCCTAGCTACAATGCGTACTGTTGCCAGGAACAGGGCGCGAGCGCTGAGAGCTCGCGAAATCGACCAGCTTTCATATAGTTAGATATGTTCTATTATCCCTAGCTCACCTGCCCACAAGAGATGACAAGATGGCCGCACAACTATTGCGGTCCATCCTAGTCAAGGAGGCTAACTTTGTAACTACGATCAAATTGGGGTGACCAGTCGTGCGGGAGCCACAATCTATACATGTACGAATTTACTAAAAAAAAGCACGCGCTCCCGGGACGCACGCGCAGCGTTACGTGCACGCCCAGCACGTGGAGCTCCGTGGCGCATGCGAGCTCTCCCGCGCGATCGCTCTCCCCGCTCGCCACGTGGTGGCCAGCCGTGCGTCGCTCACTCCTGGCTTCAGCTGGTTCGGTAAGTGGTGTAGCTGGTTCTGTACGTGGCTTTTCTCTTTTAATCTGAAGACAAAAAAATGAAATATCTTTTTAACGAAGTTTCCAAATCACGATCCGTTTTCGTGGATGGATTAGTCGCATTGAGATCTTCAAAACTAGATCTCATGTTGATATGTTTCGACAAACTTTTTTTGTGCACTGCCCGGAGTGTGTAGATTGCACTGCCTTTTTCCTGCATTCTGGATGCAGCGCAATACCTTCTTTTTGCGATGTACTGCCTTCTCTTTTTGTGGTGCACTGCCTTCTTTTTTGCGGTGCACTGACTCGGATGAGGCACTGCCTTCTCTTTTTGCGGTGCACTGGCTCAGATGGGCAGTGCACTGCCTTCTTTTTTTGCGGTGCACTGCTTCGGTGGGGCCAGTGCACTGCGTTCTCTTTTGCGGTGCACTGCTTCGGATGGGGCAGTGCACTGCCTTATCTTTTTTCGGTGCACTGCCTTCTCTTTCGCGGTGCACTGCCTGGATGGGGCAGTGCACTGCCTTATCTTTTGTGGCGCACTGCCTGGATGGGGCAGTGCACTGTCTTATCTTTTGTGGTGCACTGCCTGGTCGTGGTGCACTGCCTTCTCTTTCGCGGTGGGGCAGTGCACTGACTTATCTTTTGCGGTGCACTGCCTGGTCGTGGTGCACTGCCTGGATGGGGCAGTGCACTGCCTGGATGCGGTCAGGCAGTTTTCTTTTTTTATAGTGTATTTTCTTGCACACGTCAAAAAAAATATAGCGTATAATTATTTTATAGTATCACGTTTAAAAGAAAGAACATACGTACGAAGCAGCAAGCTGGCTAGCGTGTGTGTTTGATCCAGCTAGCTAGTAAGCTGAGCGACCGATCAATCAGCTAGCTAGCTCCAAGCTAGCATCAGCGCGCGTCGTGTACATGAATGGATAGTTTCGTGTGCGACGGCAGGCCACGTGGAAGGCAGGGAGCAACTCGCGCTGCCGTGCGACCGGAAAGCGCGCGTTGGAAACTCGCCTGGCGCGCGTGCTTTTCCTAGTCGTGCCCATACATGTAACATGTCTAGATACATCCACATTTGGTAGATAGCAAGTCAATTAAATTGGAATGGAGGGAGTATCTATTTTCTTATAAAGGAAACCCTACATTAGTCTATCTCAACATGCAAAGTTATCCAAATCACTTACTCATTTTGCCAATCAATTGTCCACGTCATCTCACTAACATTTAGTACTTATTGTCTATCTTTACATGCAATTATCCACATCACTTTTTCTTTAGCCATCAAATTATCCACACCATAAGATCACATCATCCCGCTGTCTAAATACAAAATTAAATCGTGTGCAAGGGGAACATCGACGAGTGAATTTTTCTGCTTTTATATTTCTGTAGTCAACTTCAGATTTCATGTTTTTAAAGATTTTTTAAGAAAAACTTGTTGCAACGCGTGGGGTATCGTTCTATTTAGCATAACGCCTAACACCATAGCAACCTCTAGACAAACCCTAAACCTACGGCCTATCTAAGGGGGAAGCCAGCCTCCTCAATCTCCCCCATCAACTCCGGCCGACGAGGTCAGAGGAGGACAGGGTGAGAGGAGTCTGGTGGTTCTCAAAACGGGAGAGAAGAGAGACGCAAATGAGAGCCCTTGATATGTCAAAAGTAGCAACAAGGGAGGAAGTTACCATGCAAGGTTTGGTGCCTTCATTTACTAATCTTTTCTACTCAGCCCGCCCATAAAATTGTCTGAACCTAGTCCAAATTTACAAGTATGTAGACACTAAATCATGTGTAGATACATATAAATCTAGATTAGGTTGAGACATCCTTTTTGTGAACTAAGAGAGTATAATCAATCAAACACTTTTACAAATATGTCACCATGCCATGCCACTATGTTTACATGAGAAATAGCAAGGACATTTTCTCCTTGTTTTGCCCCTCCCTCACACAGCACGGTTAACACAATTAATTATCACGTTTTCTGATCCTACCGAGCTAGTGCCTCTGCTGATCATGATCAATTTGCTATACGGATACGGATGCGGTGGCACATGCCACAGGGGATCCATCGGTCGGGCAGTCGTGCTGGTGGTGGGCGTACATGTAG
Source organism: Poa pratensis (assembly GCA_947311845.1). Lineage (NCBI taxonomy): Eukaryota > Viridiplantae > Streptophyta > Magnoliopsida > Poales > Poaceae > Poa > Poa pratensis. Next base: position 45,630,219 of record CAMZMU010000058.1, read on the forward strand.
GTCGACAGGGTGAGCGACCGCCGGAGTCGGACGGACCCGTGATCCATCGCCCACGAGCTGGTCCACGCGCCCGGCTGCGCGTTCGGTTAATATGGTTAATTCGGTTCGGTTTATACGGTTTCAATACTTCGGTAAATACGGTTTTGTTCGAGAATACGGTTCGGTTTTGGTAATAACCATTTAACTTCGGTTCGGTTTCGGTAATAACCAAATTAACCTAAGTTGACGCGAATTTTAAAATGACAATTTCTTTTTGTGGCCATATATTACAAAATAACGGAATAGACTATAAAATTAATAGGCATATGATCCAAAGTAATCAAATAACCCATAAAGTTAATAAAAGTTTATACAAGTAGCAAATCACATGCTACAAGTAACCCGTAAAGTTAATAAAAGTCAATAAAAGTAGCAAATTAATAAAAGTTAATAGGCATTTCGGTTTTTTGGTTAACCATTCGGTTTTCGGTTATTAACCGTATTAACCGCAAGACATATGGTTAGCTATTTTACTAGCCGGAAACCAAAATAACCACAATTTCGGATCGGTTTCGGTTTTTTCAGTTCGATTTCTCGGTTTGCGGTTAACCGTGTGCAGCCTTAGACCACGCGCTCGATCTCGCGTAAACCACGAAGGTGACTGACGAGCCGTTAACACCGTACGTACTACTACACGAGTCTGAGCCGTGGACCAGTGAGTGCTCCGTGCTGACGTGTGGACCCGGTCCACGGGACGGGAGTGAGCTAGCCTTCTCTGCCGTTGGCCTGGCCGTCGGGGCACAGGACGCCGGTGTGATCAGCGGGTGGGCGCGCCCGACAGCGACCGGCGGCGCGGTAGAACCAACAGCGCCATGAAGCCGGGAACCACCGGGGAGAAGTGGGATTACCGTTACCACTACACGCTGTCACTGCCTCGTGGGGGCACGGCTCGCGGGGACCCATCCGTCAGCGGGCGGGCAGGGGAGGTTAAGTCGTCCGCGGTCGATTCGGTCCAGTTGGGAACTCGCTGTCGGGGATTGACGACGGGAGACGCCATGGCACGGTCGCGATCCAGGGCCATGCACCGCGACGCAAGTCAGTCGGCAACCAGCCGCAGAGCTGAGCTCACCTGACCGCACAGCACGCTCGGCCTCTCTCTAGAAGATCGGGATGTGCACGCGTGTGCAGCTAGCGACCAGTGCCGTACTGTATTTGTTGCCTCCTTTATTTTGTGGTTACGATGCCTGATTCTTAAGGGTTGGATTAGTTAAATGCCAATCATGTGTACCCTACTCCCGCACTGATGGTGAAGCAATTACTATGTAGGGTTGCGCTCACAATCGTTTCATTTATGATGACGTTGTCTGTCTTCCTAGTGACTAGTGAGCTGGTCTGGCTCCCGGATTCTAGTTCTCTCGGTAATTTAAAAATTCCAAAATAGTATTTTAAAGTATAACAAATTCTAAAGAAAAATTACATGTATACATATACATGTTAGCCTGCAAAAAACTCACAAAATCGTAGCTCTAAAAGACAAAAAAAAACTATATCTTTCTTCCAACATTTTTTTGGTACAGTCATATGGAACAATATTTTGATAGAATTTGGTCATACACACTAGATGTGTATATATACTTGTATGTTTTTTGTATTGAATTTTTGGAGACCTAAAAGTGAACTTTTCGTTAAAAAAAAGAAGGATCACGGGTGCTCGAGAGTTACAAATTATTTTCACATAGTGTGGTGTTTTCGGCTTTCAATTCAAGGCCCAAACACCGCAAATCTCAAGCTCTACATTTATGTCGACGATAGCTTTGTGGAGGCTTCACAAATGCAAGTTGCTTTCTGATAAACCGATTATGTGATGTTTAGTTTTTTTCTTAATTGAGACATGTCTAGAAGGACACAGATTCTGCATTAATCTGGTGACGGGGCAGTTTTACAGAAAGACCTCGAAAGCAGGGAAATTATAACTAGACCTGTACTTTTACAAAACCCACCCTACATCCATATTAGATAACGTAATCAAGTCATGGAGCTTCACCACCAAAGTAATGCCTCACGATGTATCCGTCGCTGCCGACGTCGAGGACGACGCCACTTGGGTCAACAACAACACAAGACTCCACACCAAGACAGGGCGGGATCCTCCAATCCTGGAGGAAGAAAAGGCTTGAGTGGCCACAACGGCGAGGCCACCCATGGGCCAAGCATAGCTGTAGATCGTTTCATTACACTTGTCTTGTGCAATGCTTACTTACACTGCTATTGCGGTCCATTCAAAACCAATCGCCACATGACATGACAACAAGGCCGCACAACTTTTGCGGTCCATCCTAGTCAAGGAGGCTAACTTTGTAACAATGGTCACATTGGGGTGACCAGTCGTGCCACGATAGCCCGTGACAGGTCGTTGGGCAGACATCATTGCCACAAAGGAGAGTCCACATGTTTGCATAACAAGGCTGACTCCTTTCACTCCGTTCATTCGAATTAACGATGGCGCTACGTTCCCTTCTTAGAAATCAACGGCTTTGAGCCATTTTTTACCTCCACCAACTCATCCCTAGATGATGTGTTTCTGTATGCCGCCCACTCACAACGTATTGTCCCGCCCCAACCCGTCCTAGTTGTCACTGCTCTCTTGCTCAAGGCTGCTAATACACCCAACTAACATAGTTAGGAGGCTACGAGAGGAATACTACGAAGGCAACAATGTCTCCTTTATAAGGGTGGCGCCATCCTTAGGCTATCAAAGGTTTGGTGAGCACATTACTATTCTTCCACTAGATGAATGCCCGTGCGTTGCTACGGTTTAATAGACTTAACAAACATAGGCATAGACAAAATGCTCCCTCCTTGTATATTATCTGTGGGCTTTCGGGCCATACCACGACTACATCATTGCCCGTCTCTTCTGTTACCGCATTTAACACCGTGTAATGTGTAAAGGTTCATCAACATGATTTTCTTAACTTTCCGTCTCACCGTAAAATTATGAATGTTCGTAAAATTATGAATGTTTTTGTAACATTCTGAGAATTATGTCAATAAAAGCATTGCTCAAGCAGCCTTCCGCTAAATAAAGGTTCCAATTGGAACCTGCATTTAATCTGAACGATATCCTTCATTCTGCATCAAGGTGAACCCTACAACCCAAAATGGTACCCTGTGCTAATCTGTGACCTTATGGCTGCATTTTACAAAGTGCGATACCTATCTTTTACTTTGGTTGTGAGGACATATAGTCTTTTATCGACTATAGAGATGCACCCAAAATTCATTGCACGTGAGAAATGACAATACAAGATTCTTTAGTCAAAATCAATCTCAAACATCAACATGTGACAATCTACCAGAACTGATAACCGAATAGCAACTACATCAAATGAACAAACACCAGGAATTTTGCCTTCTGTTTTTACTACCAAACCTCATGAATCGAAGCTCCACAAAAAAGCTACATAAGAGCTATAGGATATGAAAATACCACTATTCCTCATCACCATCCTCTTTTTCTCGCGGAACTGGCTCCCCTTCTGCTAAGAAGATTAGGTTAATCTGTTTATTAAAGAGGCTCATCCCTGGAGCACGAATAGTTCTTGCCCTTTCTCATTTTGCAAATCCTTGGCAGTGTACTGGACATATCCGTTACTTGCTAGTTCATGCCTGTAATGATGACAAAACAACCTGGCATAAAAGAACATCCTTCGATTTTTCAGGGCAATAGAATAATGTGCCAAACATTCCAACGTGATATGAATTCAGTGATAACTATTTACACTTCAAATTATAGGAATGAAGTCAAATAATTATCTTTTCTGTATGTAATAACATAAACTATATGACGTAATAAATTTCAGTTTGTTGCATATGTTCTCAATTGAGAGGATACATGATTTGCAGGAAACATGTAAACAATAGTAAAGGATAAATCATTGTAGATTTTGCATTGGATTGAACAGAGTCTACACAGGCAGCAGACTGGAATCAATATATTACCACTAAAAGAAAGCACATTGTATTAGGCGTGGGCCTCCAGAACAAAAAAAAGAAATTAACCATGTTATGTCATTGTCGCTACTAAACAACATATTTGTTCTGTCCTTGTCACTGATCTTAAGAAACATAGTGGATAAGTTATGAAAGACTGCCATTGACACCACTCTCCTAGAAACTTAATCAGCTAGGCATCAAACTGCCAGTTCTGAAACTTCAAAAAATATTTTTATCTTAAGATTAACAGTGAGTTGTCTGTGGGTAGAATTGGATCTGTAATCAGATGTTCTTCCAACTAAATCGTATTTATTAGATATTGAATTCTAAAATCTGGAAAGAAAAGGAACAAAACCAAACGGCTTATGTTGTATGATTAGCATCAACAGGCAAGCTAATGCAGTAAGTACTCAAACCATAACCATAGGCAAACACATTGTGTGTAAATACCCGTGTGATGTCAGTTTATCTAGGGAACCATCTTTTATCTTGACTATATATTTCTTAAAATTACCGCACTACAGTTTAAAAATTATGCAACCAACTTAGCTCACAAGACATTCGAGCTAACAGGCAAAGTGGAATTATAAAAACAAATTCAAGAGGACAGGATAAGCGATTCAAAACCTCACAGGTCTGTATTGCTCCGAGCACAAGCGTATTTGGGAGACCCAGATCTGCATCAATCGCAAACACAACTCTTTTCCTTCAACTTAGCAACCTCTCTAGAACGGGAGAGGTCATTATGGTCGTCTTCCAGTGCGACCTATGGATCTTCCCGGCCCCTTGTCATTCAGTTTGCATATTTGTCTGGGAAAATGAAATATTAGGCCTCGTGGGCACAACCCTTATATATGTATGTGGTGCATCAAAATTCTCTAGGAATATCTTAACACACAAAGAGGCAAAATCATCTGGTAAAGAAAAATAATATCAAAGAACACATACATTATTATACGAGACAATTCATGAAGGAGCAAAGGAGTCATAACCCGTTTTCCTGCACTCTCGGTTGATTGGCAATGAATTAAAAAGATAAAAAATCCTTCCTATATTTTGAGCTTGACCTCTATCCCACCATACTACAAATATTCAAGCTTGTGCAAAGATGCAAATTAACTTTAAATACAGAATGCAGAATGTGTAAATCTAGTTATGCCTCATCATGCAGTAGAGCTAATAGCTTTAGTATCATTTATACATACACATCTTAATATTTCTCTTTGCATGAAGCATCCATAACTTCATTAAGATCTGAACCAATAAATATAGAATAGACTAAATTAAGACAGGTGAAAATTATACACACAGTATGTTTTCTTTCGTTGTACCTTTTCTTTCACAGAATTCCTGAAAGTAGACAAGGAGCACCAGCAGAACTGTTGACCAAAAAGTCCCAGAGAATCCAATATTTCTTGTCTCCAAGTTACAAGTTTGAGTACCTGCACGCATAGACAAGAGCATAAAGATGTCAAAGCTTATGATAATCTTCTGTACCTGCAACCTAGCATATTAATTATTAGCTAGCTGATAAATCTATGTATTCGCAAAGCATCGTTCTAGACTTTTAGTGCCACTATGCAGTAGTCGTATTGTACCTTCATCTGAAGAGTTTCCAGTACCGACGCTTCATGCAGCCATCATAGTGGAGCCAAACTGTAACAGCCCAAAGTGAGAACCAAAAAACCTGTATAAATTTTTCACTTTTGAGATAATTGCATCATGGCATCCATGCGTAAACATGTCTCTTTTGAGTTAATACAACTTTGATATCGAAATGATATGGAGTTGCTAAAACAAAATGCCAAATTGCTCTAACAACTTCTCAACACAATGAAGGCACTCAAAGTTGCAAAACAAGAATTCTTGACATCTTATATGTGTCAAGGAAGTTCCAAGAGTTCACAATGTTATTTCTTCACTTGCACCAAATTGTCAAATGGGCAACATTTTGAATTTAGCAAAAATGCCTTAAGTCAGCCCTATGAACAAAAGTTATCCAAATTATTTTAGTTGGCAACACCAATTTTTGTGGTGCCTCTACTTGGTGTTGGGAGGCTCCCCAATTTTTCTCAAATTTTTATAAATTATTCTGGTGCCTCAATTTAATCTGGGAAATGCTTCTGGTTTTATATTATTTTTAAAACAGAAAAGGACCCGTTTGTATTTAGTGGAGGACCTGTCCGTGATGGTAACAAAAGTTACAGGGGGCGTTCTGTAATTTTGGTCGTCTCTCTCCTTCCTCTCTGTAGCGACCGAGAAGCACGGCCGAGCCGCACCAGCTCGCCGCCGCTGCGTCCCCGACGTCGCCGTGGCCCCCTCTGCCCTCTTCCCTGCAGGAGAGCAAGCTCCCGAGGCCCCCACTGCTCCCCTCCCGCATTCGCACGCCCACCGTTCCCCATCCTCTGTTCCTCACCACAGCTCGCCATGGCCGCCGAGCTGGCCGAGCTCGTCGCCGGCGTCTGAGGAGCCCCCGTCCGAATCCAGCACCGCCGCGAGGTCCGCTGTGCTCTCCTCTCCCTCCTCGTGGGAGGAATCGAACGGAGACGCCCGCGATCGACGCCAACCTCCACTTCTTCGCTGACCACCTCCGCCGTTCCGCCGGCTGTTTCCGTCGCCGTCGCTGCGTCTCCGGCCGCGCCGTCCGCCCCTACGCGTCCGTGGTGAGTTGAGGAACCTTTCCGTGCTCTCCCCCTTGCGCTCCCGTCGCCCTAGCCGCGTTGCGTCCCCGTCGTTCGCCGTTCCCCGCGTGCGTGACGTGCGTGCACGCCCCAGTGCAGTAGAGCTTTTCTTTTTTTTTTCGACCGGAGACTCCGGCCCAGCTCCGGGCTCACTCCGGACCCGATACAGAAGCTGCCGTTTTTGGGCCAGAATTTGGTGGGCCGGAAACTCCGGCCCCTGAGCCCACTAAGGCCGGAAATTCCGGCCTGGCCAGGAAAATTACAGATTTCTCTAATTCTTCTATTCGATATTTTCCCTTTTCGTTTTGATTAAATCTGGTACTGTGTGGAGAATAAAATCAACGGCGGCATAATCTAAAAGGGGTTGAGAAATAAGATAACTTTTTATCGGGCCGACAGAAAATGGTGTTCGTTATATCAAAATGCTCAGAACAACGTGAACTACACAAAATCGTCATCATCATGCATATTTGCTCACAATTACCATAATGTACTCCTAGTTGTAACAAAGTCATTAAGATAAATATGGGGTGTTTTCCTCTCCGGTTGAAGCAAATATTCTTGCACCCCATTTAATTTGCTCGAATGCTGTTAATAAGTACCGTGCATTCTAAATTGTCATACCATCATGTGTTTGCGCATTGCATTGTGAAACATGTGTGGTGATTGATTGTTTTTCTCGGGTGTTGTGCTTCGTTAGATCCTGCAGTCGGGGTTCCACCGCAGTACCCTGACGATCCATACTACCAGCACCCGGAACAAGGCAAGCGTAATCCCCCCTCTGAGCATATCTTATCCTATTTTCCGCAAATATTTTCTCCACTATAATATTGCATGCGGTTCTAAATGTCTTTTGTTTGGATTAGAGTATCCGATAGAATGCATTAAGGTTCCTTATGCCTTTTACCTGTTTCCCCTCCTAAATACCATAGGTTGTATTGTTGGCCATGAAATATTTAGCTATGCTAGTTGATGCTTAGCCTTGCTTAGCTAAAATGCCTAGAGGTACTATGATGGTACGTGCTGGAAACAGGTGTTGACTTGTGACAGAAAATGATGGTGGAGAATTGTGGTGATGGGTAATAAAATGCTTAAAGGTGGGGATGAGAGGCCACTGTGGTTGTGGTGCTTTGTCTCGTTCTCGCCGCCTAGGTGCGAGTTCTATACCTCTTGAACCAAGACTGAGCGTGCAACCATGCGTGAGGCCTATGCATTCGCAGTGCAGGAACCCTCATAGACTAAATAACTCGAGCGGGGCTAGCCAGGGTCCTCTAGTTCGGGCTTCCATTTGCGCGTGCGTGATGATGGTGGGATGAACTGAGATGAGGATGGTAGTATCAGAAAAGTAAGTGGCCGCGGGACAGGGTGCGAGGAGGTACCTCTTGTCCTACCGCCACTGATGATCCTGGAAAGTCCTTAACGGGGGAGAAGTCGACACCGCTCCCACCCAGCCGGCTCTCCAAGGAAGAGAGCTAAAAGCTAGGTAATGGGCCGGACGGTACGCGTGGCAAACATTTGTACACCCCTGCAGGGTTAAATCTTTTCGAAAAGCCGTGTCCGCGGTTATGGACGAACTTGGGAAGTGAAGGTAAGATCATAGAATAACTTTAACGGAATGATTAAAAACTGGGTACTAGAGGTACCACTCACGATTGTAAGGTGAGCTTCCTCGAGGGTGATTCGGGGAGGTGCCTTTGATGAACAGGTGCTATGATGGTGATGATGGTGATGATGAGAAGAGTGACTCAAGAGAAAAGAGTTACTTCTTACCCCTTTTCAAAATAATCTGATTAGTCGATTGCCTTTGAGTTATGTCTTTCAGAAATAAAATCAGCTTTATGCAAAAGAGCCATAAAACCTTGAAGGCCAATCATCGAGCATATATTAGCTCTTAATCTTGCGAGTTCGTCGAACTCAACGTCGTTTGTTTTGTTTCAGAGGAGGACTTCACCGACCTCGAAGGTGGGTTCTTTGTGGACGTCGACGAGTAGTCTGGGGTTCCCAGGTGGCAGCTTGGGACATCCCGGATCAGCTGGCGCTGTGATGTTTATCTGTAGGCCTCTTAGGCCATTATCTGGATCTTGTTGTTAGACAACTTAATTCGCTTCCGCTTGATGTAATGTTGGGTCAGTGACCTCTGATTTGTCATTTGCTATCTTTCTCTGTATAAGAGTTGAATTATATATTTTTGTGTCGTAGAGTCTGTGATGTGCCAGTTGTTCCACAAGTCTTGATCTTATTATTATGCTTTGATAGTTGTGCCCGTGTTAAGGCATCGATCGGGGTGTTGTGTTGTTGGGAGAGGTGTGCCCAGCAACGCCTGCCAAAGGTTTTGGCCGGGGATTGGTAAACCCGTAACCTCCGGTGGTATCGCTTAACCGGTGACACACAGCATCACTGTATAGTAGTCGGGTCGGGGCGCCACACAAACTGAACATATATTGAGACTCGAGACCTCCCCATGGTCCTCGATGTTCCACGTGAACCAGCTGAAGAGCATCCCGATGTAGAAACCGCGTGAGCGAGCCGGGGGCGCGCATGATGGCTGCAGGTTGCAGGACAACCTCCACCCGACCATGGCCTTCTCCTCCTCGCCCTCCCCTCCTCTTCCAGGTGCGAATGCAGCGCTTCGTCTTGCAAGGTTGGGGCTGGGCAGATGGAGCGAATCCGGAGACGTCCTTGAGTACTCGACCTAGATTGGTTGGTCGGCGGAGGCCTTCCAACAGAAGAACTCGATGGCGAGCACGGAAGCGGAGCGGGTGGCCGCGGCGCGGGGCTCCGATCTCCTGGTGACGAAGACAGATGCGACTGGGCGTGAAGGTGGGGGCGAGGAACAGAGGAGGTAGGGTTGGAGAGGCGTTCGACCGGTCAGGGAAGTTGGGCCGGACCATGGGCCTTTTGCGCGAGGAAAGTATCGAGAGAGCGACGAGCGTGCGAGGCAGAAAATGGAGAGGACGTACCAACGTACGAACTCCCATTTAATAGTAAAGATTAATTTTGTATCCAGCTCCGAAAATCTACGTCCCACCTTAGTTTCCCTTCTACATGGGGTTTGCCTATTTTATTGTGTTATGTTCTATTATCCCTAGCTCACCTGGTCACAAGACATGACAAGATGGTCGCACAACTACTGCGGTCCATCCTAGTTAACTTGGCTAACTTTGTAACTACGATCACATTGGGGTGACCATTCGTTCGGGAGCCACAATCCCATGACCCCGTGATAACCCGTGACCGGTCGTTGGCAAACATCATCGCCACGAACGAGAGTTCACACGTTTGCATAGCAAGCGTCACTCCTTTCACTCCGTTCATCCCGATCAACATCGAATTATCGACGGATCAAGCAACATTGTTGTAAGCCATATATCGAAATAGGACACTGACCGTTTCAGGTGAGACTCGATTGCGTATGTATGCACGAACTAATGTATAAGAATCGAGGCTAGTAACTTCTTAAATAAAACTAGGATTTAACTGCATCATAATTAGTTTTTTTTACACTATGCATCATTTTTTTTAAATTATTTTCACTATGCATCATAATTAGTGGTGCTCATGAAGACCCTTGCCAAGTCATGGGTTGCAATCTCGGTTGCGGCCCTTTGGGTTTTTACATGCCAAGATGGACCAGGAAAACGGGCCCAGTCGGTCCGGTCTACGCTCCTTCAAGAGCGACCACCACGAGTCCAACGCCGCAGTCTCTTCTCTTCCTCCTCCCGTCGCAGTCTCGCCTCGCTGCTCTCCGCCTCCGCCTCTAGGGTTTTACCCTCCTCCCTCCGCCAAGGTTTTACCCCCCGCGCGCCACCCACCATGACGGCCGCCGAGCTGCAGGAGCAGCTGCTCCGCGCCCAGCTCGAGGAGCAGAAGATCGAGGTGACCGTCCATTCCCCGCCCCCTCTCCTCGCGTTGGTGAAACCGCTGTACCCCGTTCTTGCTCGCCCCTTTAGATCGGTGTCTGTATCGGTCAAGGCCATGGCTGTAAGCCACCAGATCTCGTTGTCGGCCTAGGTTGCAAACACCCTTGGCTGGGGAACTGCGTCCTTGTGCATCTGTCCTTTGTTATGAATGGAAAAAACTATCTTTCTGTGCATCTATTTGCTGAAAAAATCGGTGATTTTTTATGGGAAAGCGAGCGAGACCCGGGCCTGGCCTCCATGAAGCTCCACCGTGGGAACTGAGGGCGAGGTAGTTTGGTGGTGCGGGGACCTTACGGGCATGTTCAGCTTGGAGTTCAGTTGCCACGCACAAAGATTGCTGCTGCTGCTGCTGTTATTTGATCTTTTATACGGGCCCTGTGGCTCTTGGCTTGTTTGTCAGTTGTCCTGATTTTGTACAGTTTGTGATTCACTTGATCTGTAGTTCTGCAGACTGAAATGGTGCTGTTTGTCTTATGGATTCAAATTGGAAGGTGTTTTGAGTGTGCTGATGCTAGTTTGCAAGCATTGGCCTTTGCTGATTGGTACTGTAGAAATGTGGCCTTACATGTTGATTAGCCTTGGAAGTCAGTTAGGAACCTATGTATTTGTCGCATACGCTTATGTGCTGTATGGCATATTTCCTGCAGCAACAACTTAAATGTGTGAGCATATCTTCCTGTTGTCAATACAGACATCAGTTCCTTGTTATGTAAAAACTCTTCCCTTTTTTGTTTTGCTTTTGGGGTTTCATTTCCTTTTATCCTCTGCTGATGCTACCTAGTACATACTCACATTTCATGCTGGGAAGATAAAACTGTGGCTAGACTGTTTACTGTCACTTCTGCATATGACCAAGTCTGTTTTTTCTGCTGCATATGCCCTGTTTTCATGTTTATATTAGGTTATATGCTGTGCATGGTACATTTCCTGGAGCGTTCCTTGTTTTGTACAAACTCTTCTGTTTTTTTCCTTTGGAATGTCATTTCATCCTTTTTAATACTCTGCTGATGCTACTTATTATTTGTTCATATCAGTGGCAGAGCTAGGATTTCAAGTGTGGGTATGCAAATACATAAAAATATTGGTTTGCTTCAGTATATATTTTTGTTCTACTTGAATAGAATATTTTTGCAAAAATGATGGGATGCATACCTTTTTGTCAACCTGACGCCGCTCATGACTCACATCTTCATGCGGGGAAGATAATACTGTGGCTAGACTGTTTTTTGGTGTGCATATGGCTAAGGTTTTTTATTCTGCATATGACCTGTTTTGAAGTGGAGATGTTTATTGTTTACTGCTTACCACGGTCAAGTAATATGATCTTTTTAATGCATACTCAGGGAGATGAGCCCATCCTTGAGGATGATGACGATGAAGACGATGATGATGACGATGAGGATGAAAAAGATGATGATGATGTTGAGGGTATGTTGAAATTCTGTAGCTCTCTCTTTTCATTTCATGTAGCTGTGTTTTAGTTAGAATACCAAACTATTTCTAGTTGTAGTACATGTTCGAACGTAAATTTAAATACCTCGACTTTCCTTTACCTATTTTCTAAATTAAACGTTCCTTATACCACTGTTGAATAATTGAATTTTTTCCGTTTTATTGAGCTAAAGTTATGTATTTCGTAATTAAGAAGTTGTTATCTGATCTGTTGCGCAATTGATACAAGCACTGTTTACCTATATTGAGTCATTCTGACATGTTATTTTATTTGAAGAATAGACAGACCAGTTTGTAATCCCCAATATTTTGTTCTTTCCGTAGCTATGCCTTTGTAGCTTATGTTTCATCTCTGGGAACTGTCTCGTGTTACTTATTTCTGAATTATTGAGTGCTGCTTAATGTATATAATTTATAGTTTTCTTTAGTACTGCTTGCGATTTGTATATAATATCTTCACTTCTGTACTGAGGCAGCACCTTCTATTATTGTCCATTTGCATTGACATAAAAATGGAAGTTCATTCATAACATTTAGTTTGATAGGAGCAAATCCTGAATGTAAATTCTTGCTTTTGCAAGTGTAATCTTGGTAGGTGAATCATTTCAATTCATTTATTTTGAATTGATACTGGAAATTACCCTGTTCATAGAAAATAAGTTTCAACTCTAGCCTACCCCAACTTGCTTGGGAATAAAAGGCGTTGTTGATGTTGTTGATACTGGAAATTTCCATTATATGAACTAATCTCTTGTACCTTACCCTAAGAGGCAAAACTAAGAGGTATATGTTCAGAATTCATAATCGATATAAGATTTTATTACAATTTCTCCCCAGTCTTGCTTTAGAACAGTGAAGTGTTGTAAGAATGTTACACTTGCTATTTCTAATGACTACAAATACTAATCCATGCAGTCCCTATGTCTACTCGTATGCAAAATTTTGCAAATCTTTTCAATGTTGCTTGAGAACAGTGAACTTTTTTAAATCCTTTCCGTGAACTATGTCTAGTTGTATATTTCTGGTCTTATGCAAAACTTTGAAGATCTGACTATATGCCTTCGTGCTTTTCTCTGCTAGGAGGTGATGCTAGTGGGAGATCTAAGCAGAGCAGGAGTGAGAAGAAGAGCAGGAAAGCCATGCAGAAACTTGGCATGAATGCCATAACTGGTGTGAGCCGTGTAACTGTCAAGAAGAGCAAGACCGTGAGCATCCTAATCACTTCATGCTATTCTTCTCTGTAGCATCATTATATGATAGTGTTGTTGTTGAGATGGTGTTGCATTTTCTTAACTTCCCTGCCCCACAATTGCAGGTTATGTTTGTCATCTCCAAACCAGATGTGTTCAAGAGCCCGCATTCAGACACCTACATCATCTTTGGGGAGGCCAAGATCGAGGACATGAGCAACCAGATGCAGACGCAAGCCGCGGCGCAGTTCAAGGCACCGGCCGCGAGCGGCGTCCCCTCGAAGGGCGAGCCGTCCGTGGCAGCGGCCCAGGACGACGAGGAGGAAGACGAGACTGACGTCGACAAGAAGGACATTGAGCTTGTGATGACGCAGGCCTCCGTGCCGAGATCCAGGGCCGTGAAGGCGCTCAAAGATGCCGATGGCGACATAGTCAGCGCCATCATGGAGCTGACCAACTAGGCACTGGGAGGTGGACCTTTGACCCTGATAATAGCGGGTGGGTAGTAGTCCTTTTTTGGCCATGTCATCTTGAATGTTGCAGTCGCAGAACGGGAGGTTCTGTTCGTCTCTCTTCAGACTATTGACACATATTTTTCCTGGGCATATCGACCTCTTGAGGGTCCTCAAACTGCAATTTATGGGAATCTGGTCTGAATCGGCTGTGCCAAGTTTTGTTTCCTGGATGCATGTTGCTATGTGTTTTGAGACTGTATTTTGTTACTATCTTTTGGGTTTTAGGGCATTTTGTTTGGCTGGTGACCAAAACGTAGGCTTGTCACCTAATTTTCTTGTTCTTCTTTGTTAACATTGGGTAGACCGCGGGAGGAAAACACCTGAAAAAGTTGGGCTTATGTCACAATGCCAATTTGTCACTCTAGTTTTCCGTTTTTTTTGTTAACATCGGCAAGATTGCCTTGCCTAAAACATGTCGCTTACAAGTTCATAAGAAATCCACAGTCGATTCTGTAAACAGTAAACATTTGCAACATAGGATGTGCAAATACAGAAATGATGGATCGTTCTGCAATATGTCTGTGCTGGCTTCCGTTCAGCCGACAGTGTGCCCGCTCTCTCTTTCTGCAGCGGCTCGGCCCCAAAGGCGAGTCGGCGACCGCGCCCCCCATCCTTGGCCTGGAGTAAGTTCTTCGCCTTCGTTTGTACCGTAAGTCCGTAAGGCTAGGTTTTAAATCGGAATCTGCATCAATGGTCCCAGTGAGATGAAAATAAGCCGTGATTCAGGGGTTCAGAGGAACAAAATGGATCCCAAATTTTGAGAAGACGACCTCCCCCTTTTTATTTAAGATCAAATGGGAGGTGAATAAAAATTTCATTCAAAACGAAAGCACAACCAGTTAGAGAGTCTAAAAGGTTTGATCTCACGCTATGTATGAGAACGTGAAACAAAGGATCACCACGCAAACAGATAGGTAGCAATAAGCAATGCTCTGATCATCATCGAGCTGCACACTCCGTACCCCTTGTATATCGACAACAGCTGGTGTCCAGGAGTGCAGTCGGTTAAAGCCAAAGTCGATCTCCATGGTCGAGCACCGTCTCAGCCCGGCTCCAAGCTTTCAGTCTTTTTAGTAGAAGCGCCCGAAAGCATTTTTTTTCACCTCCCTATCCTTCTGTTGGCTCGCCCGCAGTCACCTTCCATGCTGCTTTAGGTTCCCTTGTCGGAAATCAACGGGTTTGAGCATTTTTACCAACTTGAGATCACCCATAGATGATGTGTTTCTGTATGTGCTATGATCTAGATAGTGTAACCCAAATTCAGATCAAGCCCTCGCGTCACGCACAGGTATATAGATCCTAATTCGATTACAATCGCCACGCCGAAGCTGTGGGATGAGAGAAGAGAGGACGGAGGGTAGGTAGCTGCTAGCTACAATGATCAATCGATGGCCCCCTCCTCTGTTGATGCCAGACATGTAGTTGACGATGTCGTCGATGCCTCCTTGGGCTGGGCCGGATTGTTGACGAGACGGCCCACGGCCCTTCTGGTGTCCTGTTGCCTACGGCGACGTGGTGGAGTCGTAGCAGGACCCTCCCCTTGAAATTCTGCTTGCCCCCAAGCAGGCGCCAGAGGAAAGCGGCGACGCAGCTCTGCTTCCGACTCCCAGGTGCACAATGACGGTGATGAGCTTGTCCAGGATACTTGAACTTGATCAACGCGTCCAGTTCCCCGTTTAATACTCCTGGTAGCAGTGATAGCCATTGGCTGAAGCACAAAGCAGCTGTCAGTAATAACAGTATATAGTACTGAATTTTCGAGAACCTGATCAGGTGGAACAAACTTCTTGAGCTGGGACACATGCAGCACAGGATGAATTTGGCTGCCAACTGGAAGTTTTAGCTTGTATGCCATCTTGCCAATGCGGCTGATCACTTCATATGGACCAAAGTACTTGAACGAGAGTTTATGATTACTTCTACGAGCCACTGATTGCTGAGCATATGGTTGTAGTTTCATAAACACTTTATCACCCACTTGAAATTCACGTTCAGTGCGGTGTTTGTCCTCTTGATGCTTCATTCTCTGCTGTGCTCTGAGCAAATGTTGCTTGATTAACACCATGTGTTGTTCCCTTTCTTGTAGCCAACCTGCCAAATCAGGGGAAACCTCTGACTGCAAATTGCTCACACCCAGGTGTCGCGGTGTGTACCCATACAAGACTTGAAAAGGTGTCTTGCCCAATGCAGAATGATGATTTGTATTGTACCAGTATTCGGCTAAAGGGAGCCATTTTGCCCACTTCTTGGGAGATGCATGAACAGCACAACGCAGGTAAGTTTCTAGACACTGGTTGAGCTTCTCTGTTTGGCCATCAGTTTGCGGATGGTTTGCAGAGCTCATGTTCATTTTGGTGTCAGTCAGTCGAAAGAGCTCTTGCCAAAGTTTGCTTGTGAAAACTGGATCTCTGTCAGAGATGATGACAGTTGGCAAGCCATGTAGTTTGTATACCACTTCAAGGAACTTTTCAGCTACAGTCAGTGCCGTGTATGGATGAGCCAAAGGGATAAAGTGGCCATACTTAGTCAGCTTGTCGATGATTACTAAGATGCAATCAAACTTGCCAGATTTTGGTAACCCTTCCACAAAATCCAAGCTGATGATGCTCCAGGCTTCAGTTGGAATGGGCAATGGATTCAGTAACCCTGGCAGACGAACATGTTCACTTTTAGCTTGCTGACAGACCGAGCATTGCGCCACATACTGCTTCACATCAGTTTTCATATGTGGCCAGGCAAATAGAGACTTGATTCTTTGGTAAGTGCCAAGGAAGCCTGAGTGTCCTCCCACACCACTAGAATGCAGAGATAGCATAATTGCTTGATGTGCTTCCTTGTTATGTCCCAACCAAATTCTATCCTTGTATCTGATTATACCTTGATGTAGAGCATAGCCTCTATCATTTGGTGATTTCAGACTAAGCTCTTGCAGTAAGACTTTAGCTTTTACATCCTTGGTATATCCTTCTATAATGCTGTGCAACCACTTCGGTTTGCACAAGGAGATGTTGTACAACTCCTCAGAGTGTGGATCTTTGCGAGATAAAGCATCAGCTGCTGTATTTTCTTTGCCCTTCCTGTACATGATTTTGTACTGCAGTCCCATTAGTTTGACAAACGCCTTCTGTTGCATGTCAGTGACTAATTTCTGATCAGTCAGATGAACCAGACTCTTGTGATCTGTCAGAATTGTGAATGGAGCATGCTGCAGATAAGGGCGCCACTTCTCAACTGCCAGAAGAATAGCTAAGCACTCTTTCTCGTATGTGGAGAGTGTCTGAGCTGTGGGTCCAAGAGCTTTACTCAGGTATGCTAGAGGGTGGCCTTTTTGTGTTAGCACAGCACCCACTCCTCGTTTAGACGCATCAGTTTCGACTGTAAACGGCTGGGTGAAGTCAGGCAATGCTAGCACAGGTGCAGTCAGTAACATATATTTCAAAGACTCGAAAGCTTGCTGATGTGTGTTGGTCCAATGAAACGGTGTGTCTTTCTTGAGTAGATCCGACAACACACGACTGATGAGGCTATAGTTCTTGATAAATTTTCTGTAATACCCTGTCATGCCGAGAATTTCTCTGACCTGTTTGACATTTGTTGGTGTTGGCCATTGCTGAACTGCTGCAATCTTGCTAGGATCTGTGGCAACTCCTTTGTCACTGATGATATGTCCCAGATACTCTAGCTGAGACTGAGCAAACGAGCACTTGCTTCGCTTGATTGCTAACTGGTTTTGGTGCAACAGGGAACAGACTTGTTTGAGATGTTCTCTGTGGGCCTCCAATGTGGGACTATATATGAGGATATCATCCATGAACACTAAGACACACTTCCTGATCATGGATGAAAAAATTGAGTTCATGGCTGATTGAAATGTTGCTGGCGCATTTGTGAGGCCGAAGGGCATGACTCTGAATTCATATAGTCCCTGGTGTGTCTTGAAAGCTGTTTTGTGTTCATCTTGTGGTACCACTCTGATTTGATGGTACCCAGCCCTCAAGTCAATTTTTGTGAACCACTTAGCGCCGGCTAACTCATCTAACAGCTCATCAACAATTGGCATTGGGTATTTGTTCTTGATGGTGATGCAATTCAGTGCTCTGTAATCCACACAAAAGCGCCATGTACCATCCTTCTTGCGCACCAATATCACTGGGGAAGCAAAAGGACTGTTGCTTGCTTGTATGACACCTCGGGCTAGCATGTCCTTAATTTGTTTTTCTATCTCTGTCTTTTGATGGGGAGCATATCTATAGGGCTTCACATTGACAGGCACAGTACCCGGTACTAAGGGAATATGATGATCATATGGTCTGTGAGGTGGAAGAGTTTTAGGTTCTTCAAACAGTGCTTCATACTCCTGTAGCACTTGTTGTATTTCCGCCGGAATTTGTTCCTGTGCTGGTGCTGTGTCAGGGTGTACTGTGTACAGTTCCATCACATGACAGACATCTCCTTTTCTGATCATTGCTTGCAACTGATCAGCTGTCATAGGTGTGCAATTATCCATAGCATCTTGCACTCCTCTCAATGTGATTCTAGCACCATCATGCTTAAACCGCATGGTTTTCTTCTTCCAGTTCACCCACATCTTGCCATCATTTTGTGTCTCTAACCAATCCATGCCGAGAATGATATCATAAGATATCAGTGGAAGCACCTTCAGGTCTGTTGTGAATTTATGCCCTTGAGTTTGCCAAGTAACTTGAGGTAAGTACTTGGTACACTCAATTGTGCCTCCTCCTGCCACACTAACTTTAGCTAATGGCATTGTGCTTTCCTTGTATTGCAGCTTCTGTGCTAGCTGTTGACTGATGAAGTTACTTGTGCTTCCTGAGTCAATGAGTATCAGCACCGACTGTTTGCCCACTTGGCCTTGCAAGCGAATGCTTCTGCGGCTTGTCGTTCCAGACATGGCATGTACAGATAGCTTCAACATATGCTCCTTGTCAGTATCTGAGTCATCGGATGAGGCTGAATCAGAAGTAACTGGGTCTGGTTCTGCTAGCTGTAGTGCATCCAACATCTCCTGAACTACATGCAGTTTGATTTGCTCTGGACATTTATGTCCTGGACCAAACTTCTCTCCACAAGTGTAACACTCCCCACGGGCACGCCGTTGAGCTCTAAGTGAATCAACCTTGAGCTGGAGAGCAGATTTTTCTGGAGCCCCTTTACTGAACTTATCTTCAGGTTTATGCCCAAGAAAACCGGGCAGAGTATTTGGCTGGCGATATTTCTGCCTGAAATTATCCCTCTGAGAGTACTTGTGGCCTTGTCCCATTGTATCTTCCACTAGCAGAGCTTCCTGCGTTTGAGCCATGGAAAAAGCCAGATCAACCGTTCCAGGATTGTGCAGTTTAATTGCAGAACGAATGTCAGGTTTCAAACCAGCAATGAAACGCCTAACAAAGAATGTCTCATCATACGAATGATTGTATAAGAGTACTTTATGCATAAGCTCTTCGAAAGTATGGGCATAATCATCTACTGAACCTGTTTGCTGATGAGCAAACAGAGCATCTACAGTTTTGGCATACTTGTCTCGGTTAAATTTTGTGAATACTCCTACACATAGTTCTGGCCAACTAGCTACACTATGCAAAGCTTCATAAGTTTGTAGCCATAGCGCTGCGTTGCCCTTAAAATGCATAGTAGCAAAATCTACCCATAAATTGGACTGAACATTGTATAGGTGAAAGTATTTCTCGCAGTTTTTCTTCCACCACTTTGGATTATCTCCATTAAATGTTGGGAAATCAGATCTAGGCAGCCGAGGACCAGAATTATGGCGATGCCTAGGCCTACTGTTCTCATGGTGATCGCAGTCATCATCATCATCGGAGAAAGTAACAGCAGGATCACGGGTCACAGATTGCTCACCCCTTACCAGGGTGAGTCCAGAGGTTCGATCCTCTCTGGAAATCACACCCTGGTCGTGTATGTGTAGGCGGTGCCCGTTGGGCCGAAGCGAACCCGGAGCCAGATCGGCGTGCTCCGGGGTCGAGGACGGAGGGGCGCCCTTCTCGATGGAGGTGATGCGGGTCGCCAGGTGTCCATCGACTGCTTCAGTTCGTCCACCGACTTGTCCAGCGCCGCGTTGGCCTTGAGTACGCGTTCGAGCGTGGTCTCGGTGCGCTTTGAGGCGGCGGTGAGCTCGCCTTGCGAGATCGTGAGCTTGTCGAGCACGGCGTTGATGTCGGTGATGCGGGTGGCGTTGAGCTGGCCCGCCTCCGCCGTGGCCTTGTTGGCCTCGGCCGTCGCCTGCAGCAGCCGCTGCAGGTTCTCCAGCGAAGTCTCCGCCATGGCGACGCGCTGCGTCAGCGTCGGCTGGCCGGATCTCGTCGTCGGCGTCTTCGCGAATTCGACCGAATCGGAAAAATTTCTGGTCGGATCGAACCAGGCTCTGGTACCACTTGCTATGATCTAGATAGTGTAACCCAAATTCAGATCAAGCCCTCGCGTCACGCACAGGTATATAGATCCTAATTCGATTACAATCGCCACGCCGAAGCTGTGGGATGAGAGAAGAGAGGACGGAGGGTAGGTAGCTGCTAGCTACAATGATCAATCGATGGCCCCCTCCTCTGCTGATGCCAGACATGTAGTTGACGATGTCGTCGATGCCTCCTTGGGTTGGGCCGGATTGTTGACGAGACGGCCCACGGCCCTTCTGGTGTCCCGTTGCCTACGGCGACGTGGTGGAGTCGTAGCAGTATGCCTCCCACTCGCAACGTATTGCGCCGCTCCAACCCCTCGTAATTGTCACTGCTCTCTCGCTCAAAAGCTCGTGTTGGCTGGCTGCTAGTACTAAGCTAACGTAGTTAGGAGGCTACCAGGAGAAGACTACAAAGGCAAAACATCCTTTATAAGGGCGGGTCATACTTAGGCTACCAAAGGTTGGTGAGCGCATTACCTACTCATCCATTATTTTTGTGTCGACGTCTTGTAATTTATATCACAACCTTAATTGCCTTTCCAGTTTCCACACGCGAAAAGTTGTTTTGGCACATGGTCACCAATGATCTTGTTTTTCAAACAACTCGAAAATTGCACTTTTCCGTTTAAAAAAGTTATAGAAAAAAGTATATAGGTACATATACATATTATCTACGTATGCACCAAATTTCGTTTAGAAATACGTTGTATTTTGAGCTACACAAGAAAGACAAATTCGAGACAAAATAGGGTATTTTTTTACTACTTTACACATACATAAATTTGCTATTTTCTGTAGCCCGAAATAAAACGTATTTTCAACAGAAACTTTGCACAAATATATATGCCATATATACATATTGACATTGAAAACATTGGAATTTTTTGAAACTCAAAAGTATTATTTTAAAAATATTCAAAAACATGTTCACTGGTGCCCAAGTGCACCTTATGCTCTGCCCTGTTGTCCCCACCCTAGCCTAGTATATAAATTAGTTATGCACATACTTAGGAAAGGCCCGCGGCTTGAGACGGTGCTCGACGACCGTTTGGTCCGGCGTGGTGCCCGGATACTGGAGTGGCGGCTTGAGACGGTTGCCCAAATCTCTAGACGGTTGCCCAAATAGCAGGAAACAAATATCTGCAAATTTTGGGACCGCCCAGAAGATAGTCGGCTGCAAATTTGTGAAATCACAATCGAATTTGAAACAAATTTGTGAAATTACAACCGATTTTGAATTTTTCTATTGCCATTAGAACTTGGGTGATTATTACACAAAAATGTCTAGCCTAGCTCACACAATGCTTAGGTCTCTGTTAGATGAAAATGGGCTACAATCAAGTGGCAAACGATACGACATGGATAAGATAACCTCCTATTTCGTTATAGACAAAAGCTAGAGTACCATGTAAACAGAACTACACCAAAGTCGACTCTGCGATGCCCAATCTTCTGGACCTTCCCTTGTATAGATCAACAATATCAGGTACCTTGAAGTGCACACGACCAACCGAAGATCTCTGTACTCTGCCCTTTTGTCAACCTCCAAGAACATCATCTCTTTGAGCCCTCTTAGCACAAGAGCCCCAGAAGCTTTCCCATTGGTTCAACCTTTGATGCAGGTTGTATTACTATCTTCCTATGGTTCCTCTTCAATCATCACGATGTCGCGCGACGATCCCCTCCTTGGAAATCAACTGCTTTGCTGTTGCTACTTCTATGTCTGCTCTCCGAGATGATATTTTTCTGTATGTCTCCCATTCACATACTAGACAACTCCAACCCATCATAGTTATCACTGCCCACTCCCTCACGGCCTCGACACTGGTCTTGCTAATTAACGTAGAAGAAGGCTGCAAATGAAGTGCGTCCTTTATAAGGGCGGGTCATGCTAAGAAAAGCGAAGTTTGGTGAGAGCAGTAGCTATTAATACCTCAAAGTTGGCCCTCAAGATTTTAAATGACATGTCATCTCTAATTGGCGCGAGAGAGTAGGCTGGTGCTATCTTTCTACTCTGTAACATATTTTCTTTTTTAGATCCTTGTTTGGTCATAAAACTTACCCTACTATAATCAGTGCAACAACCTCTGTGTCTAGCAAAAAAGTAGGTTTAATCACATTTGATTTTGAAAACAAGTACAATTATTGCACTATAGAGTGTGCAAATACACAAAAATAATGTAGAATTTTCTGAAATACTTCTGCAACTAGCCTGACTGGATTGCCCAATGCGCACACGAGCGGCTCTCTCGTGCTGGCTTAGCCTCCCCGTCCAGCCCCCATTCTCGAGCGGCTCGGCCCCAATGGAGAGTTGACGATTGCGCCCTCTCCCCCTCTTCACAACAAACTTCTCCGCACTCGCTCGTGCCCGACGACCGATGTGGAAGCCTGGTGTGAGGTGAAACTCTCCGGTTCTTCGCCTTTGCTTGTATCGTAAGCCTAGGTTTCGATTCCAAATCTGCATCAATGGTCCCCGTGAGATGAAAATAGGCTGCGATTAGAGGTACAAAATGGATCCCAAATTTTGAGAAAACGACCTCCCCCTTTTAAGATCAAATGGGAGGTGAATAAAAAAAATCTTCATGCATTTGCAAACCCCGGGGGGCGGTCCCCCCCACCTAAACTAAGCTCCGCCACTAGTTTTGATCACTAATTCTCTAGGCTTGTTTAGTGCGGCAAACCTTCCAGCCACCACGCTACAAAGTTTATAGATAGACGATCTTGGTGACGGCTAATGACGCGTCAACTCTCTGGACATATCGACTGTGAGACACATAAGGTAACATGCGAATTTTGTAAGAACGCCTAGGTCAACACCTCCAAGGACACTTTGACCATTTAGTGTGGGTCAAGGTTGTAAGAGGGCAAAGATTAAATGCCACAAAGGCTCTGGATCCCAACAAGCAACCACCTCATTACTCGCACATTATACCTTGTGGTCCGACATTTGCCTCCGCCAGTGGTGCCACATGCATAGAAGTGCATATGGTTCACATATTTTGTATATGTCCCCTCAACGCCATGCCATCGAAAGAGATCCCAATTAAGAGCATGCAATTTCTCCAACTTCTATAAATTTACCAAATTTTGTACTCCCTAGTCTCAAATTATAAGGCACGATATTTTTACTGGTTTTTGATGCTTGATTTTGACCACTGATATATAATAAAATTTTGAGACGGAGAGAGTACACATTTTCTTTTTCTATAGACAGTTTCTCCAACTTCTAAAAAATTACTAAATTTTGTACAAAATTTTCTTTTCAACTTCCCCAAGGTTCACGGTTGAAGGCAGGCATGCACATGTATAAAGAGTTGCACGCTCTACCTTGGAGATGTCCTTGGTTGTCCACCTGTAATATTCACTCCCTAAAATTCCGTGCTAATTCAAGCTCGATTGTTTTTCACATGTCCAAACAATGGGTTCGGGCCAGCAGAAAAACTAGCCCATCCGATTCCAATCTACTGATTCTGGCCCGAACCCACCACCACACGATCCTCGCAGAAAAAAAAAGACAAAAGAATCGTCGTGAATCTCTCTGGCGCCGCCGCCGTCGCCATGCTCCGGCTGCGAAGCTGCGTCGTTTCCCGGCTATTCTCCCTTCCCTCCACCTACCCCGTCTCCCATATCCACCGCCTCCTCTCCGCCACCGCGCCGCCCGCTTCCCTGAGTCCGCCCATTTCCCCAAGCCGCCAAGGCTTCGGCGTCGAGGACTACCTCGTCGACACTTGTGGTCTCACCCGAGCACAAGCCCTCAAGGCAACCACGAAGCTCTCCCACCTCAAGTCCCCTGCTAAACCCGACGCCGTCCTCGCCTTCCTCGCCGGCCTTGGCCTCTCCGGCGCCGACGTTGCCGCCGCCGTCGTCAAGGACCCGCAGTTACTCTGCGCCGGCGTGGAGAGGACCCTGGCCCCCGTCGCCGTCGGGCTCTCCGACCTCGGTGTCTCGCGTCCTGAGATCGCCCGCTTTGTCCACCTCCACCCCGAGCGCTTCCGCTGTCGATCCACCGTCTCCAAGCTGCAGTACTACCTGCCCCTCTTCGGCTCCTTCGACAACTTCCTCCAGCTGGTCAAGCACAGCTGCTACATCCTTGGCTTTGACCTAGAGAGAAGGGTCAAGCCCAATGTCGTATTCCTGCGAGAGTGCGGGCTGTGTGATCGTGAAATTGCCAAGCTGTGCATTCATGTGAAAAGGATGCTCACCGCCAAACCGGAATTTGTCCGGGCAATGGCGGTGTGTGCGGCGGAACGTATAGGCGTGCCCCGTGGCTCTGGGATGTTCAGGCAGGCACTGGAGGCTGTCGCATTCCTCAGCAAGGAGAAGGGTCGTTGCCAAAGTGGGCTACATGAAGAAGACGTTCAGGTGGTCTGACACGGAAGTGAGCATTGCTTTGGCTAAGGCTCCAATGCTGCTGAGGAGGTCCAAAGACTTGCTGCGAACCAGGTCTGAGTTCCTGATCTCAGAGGTGGGGTTGGAACCGGCCTACATTGCTCATCGACCAGTAATTATCTGTTTGAGCCTGGAGGGCCGGCTCAGGCCCCGACACTACGTTCTAAAGTTTCTCAAGGAAAATGGGTTCCTACATCGTGACTCGAGCTTCTCTACTGCAGTCACAAAGACCGACAATGTTTTCGTGGAGAAGTACATATGTCCTCACAAGGAAGTTGCACCGCACCTTGCTGAAGACTATGCGGCCGCTTGCCGAGGGGAAGTACCAACTAATTTCCGATTTACATGAACCAAGAACAAGGCTATGAAATCTGGTTATTGTGTTTCTCTCTGCGTAGTAAGCTGGTAATTCTTGTTTTAGTATTCTTTGCCTAACTGGATGTTGGTTGTCTTCTATAATCCATAGTATGCCAGTTGGTCATTGCTGATTCCCTATGAACCCCCATATATTGTTGTTGTCATTCCTTAGAGAAGATCTCTGAATATGAGAAGTTCATGAATATGTTCGTGTTTCCGATTTCCGTTGAATATCATGGAAAAAGGATGTGTGGCCGGGCCAACTTTATGATGTAGCCACTTGTGTCTTGCCACTAAATATGTTAGTTTGATCAATTGTCGGGCCTGGTCGAGCATATCAATATCTGTGGAAGACTGCATTCCAAGATCAGTTGGCATTTAATCTGGAACCAAAAAATGGACCCTAAGCTTCTCAATAAGGACATTGTCCGCAGCGAGGTTCTTATATCCTGAAGTTTATCTATGTGTATTCAGTTCGTCCATTGATTTAATTCCTTCGTCCTCCTGCTGCTCCCACTGAAGTAAGAGTGAAAGGCACCAGAGGTCACGAATTTGCGCGAAAAGTAAGGATTGGTCACCAAGTTGAAAAACCTCAAAACTGGGTCACCAAGTTGTGGATTAGCCAATCTTTGGTCACTCCGTCACGACGGACGTTAAGTCGCTGACGTGGCGGGCCTTTTTTTACAAATATCCTCTTATAATTTTGTTTCTTCCAATTGTTAGGTCTTTTTGATTTATTGTTTCCTCTTCGTTAACAAATCCCTTTGCGTGCGTTCGATCCGTGCAGCGTCCTTGAGCACCTTGGCGAACGCTCCGCACGGCCCGGCAAGCACATTCTGCTCGACGCACTCGGCGTCGCGGCCGAGCAGCCCAATAGCGAGCGCGGCGTTCTCCAGGCCGCGCGCGGCACTTGTCGACGAGCTGCAGCGCCTTGTCGAGCGCCTTCTCGGTGTCGTCGAAGATGCGCCGGGCCGGGCGCTCGTAGAGGTCGGCGCGCACGGCCTGGCGGAGGAGCTGGATCGGCCGCCGCCGCCCAGCGGGAGAAGAAGATGGAGGACTTGGCTCGGGGGAGCCGGCTCCGTCCACCACCGCGCAGACCCAAGCCCGCGCCGGCCTCCTCCCCGATCCACCACCGCGAGTTGAGGGGCGGCGCTTTGGCTCCGGCCGGCGGCGCGCAGAGCCACAGACAGTCCCGTGTGTGCTCGTCCGCCGGGGGAGCTCCCGTGCTTGCTGCTTGATGCGTTCGGCTGGGTGCTCAAGCTGCTCCTCGTTTCCCTGCCTGCTGCTTGATGCATTTTGCTGCTGCACGTTGCTGTCTGCTGCTCTCTCCTGTTCGCGATTCGCGATTGGGATGGACAGATCTGAGGTTTTAATCCACAAAACTGACACAGGTGTGTGGTTCATAATGTGATTAGTGGGTTTTGTTCCTATTCTCAGGCCATGTACCAGCAGAAAAGATCCATCCGCATTTTTTTTGTAAGGAATAAAATAAAAAAGGACCTAACAATTGGAAGAAACAAAATTATAAGGGGATATTTGTAAAAAAATGGCCCGCCACGTCAGCGACTTAACATCCGTCGTGACAGAGTGACCAAAGATTGGCTAATCCACAACTTGGTGACCCAGTTTTGAGATTTTTCAACTTGGTGACCAATCCTTACTTTTCACGCAACTTCGTGACCTCTGGTGCCTTTCACTCCTGAAGTAATATGTATTTGTGGTGTTTCTCTTTACTCAGGACCATGTACGATTTTTTACTGAAGTGGGAGCAATGGCAGTTCTCCACACTAAGATAATGTCACCTCCTCTGATATATATGAATCCATTTTTCATTAATGCAACTTATATACTTCTGCACAAAGACATATACATTAATTGTGTTCTGCAAGAAAAACATGATTCTTCCATCCTGAGACAGGGTGGTTGTATTCAGCGCACTGCAGCTATTTTCTTATGCTGACAGGGTGGTTGTATTCAGTGCAGTGCAGCTATTTTCTTATGCTTGTACTTCCATGTGTCTAAGAATAATTGGGTTCACAAAATGGGTTCATTTGTAACCCATGTAACAAGTCTAGACCAGATGAAGATAGTGCTGAGAATATTAAATACATTATGATCTCTTGTTTGCTTAATACTTTACTCTTCTTGTTTCTTGATATATTTGTTTTGACATTTAATGGAAGTGAAAAGAAAAACAGATTAAGAGCTCATCTACACCCCAAATGGTCCCTGTGCCTTTGGGTGGGCTTTCTCGTCGTAGCGGTCCTGGAGAGCCGAGACAGCGCACACACATAACAAAGTTACCACTGGATGGAACTAGGAATCTAAGATGCCTGCATGGTGCAACTTGGAGTTGATGGTGTCATTGATCCAAGTCTCCAAGTTTTGTGCGATCAAGAACGCCTCCAATATCGGCGTCAAGTCCTTGCGCAAACGTTCTTGGCACGTTTTCAGTCAATCACACTGCAGTGGAGAGTGCCCGAAGCCGAAGGTGTTCGATATAATGCACGACAGGTAAGTACTCACTGGACGTGCATGTGCAGCACAATCCTTTCCTTTGTAATAGTTACTGTAATGGCGCGGTGTTGGGTGCCAACAGCAGGGACAGAAGGCGAAGCTCTACACCAACAACACATACCAGAAGAACAGAGGACATGGTGCGCTGTGGATTAGCCTGAAATGTGCACAGGAACTCCCCTTGTTCAGGACTTCAGGTATTATTAAGCTAGCTATTCTTTCATTCCTCACTTGAACTGTTTCTTTCTGCCACCGTTAATCGCACCTTGATTTTGTGGTGAAAGAGATAGCACTAACTGATGTCAGTTTGTTTTACAATCAATATGAAAGGAACTTTTTAGATCATATTAGTAGGTTGCAGATAATCCATGTATAGTTCAGTTTATACAAAAAAGATCATCAAGTGTGTCCCAGATGCAACCAAAAGGTAGATCTTAGAAATAAATTGAAGATTGTAGGCTACATTCTGCACAGATGTGCAAATGAGACAAATGTATCAGCTGTCACCGAAATGTTACTGAACAAAATTTACTTCTACGGTTACAACAGATATATTCTTAAACACACAGTATTGAACAAACAGGATACTGAGAATCAATGCTTCGGAAATGTTTGACGACAACTAGTTTGCTGATAAACTCACTGCTCTACAAACGCAATCTGTAAGTCTGAGACAGTACCTTACAAGCGGTATAAATTTTGAGAACTTAAAGAGGATGTAAAGGCTACTAGTTTAGGAATCACAGCATCCTCAGTTCACGGTTATGGAAAATATCATAAGCAATCATCAATTATACTTAACAAGTTTGTCATACACTGGACGTGTTAAGACGCTAATCAGCAAACATGAGGAAAGTGGTCCTAACAAAACCTTGTATTTATACCTATATTTTTAAACACACCATGTTAATACAATTCGGTTGGTCTAGTGAGGGACTTGCCATTAACTTGCTGCATGTTAAACCATGAAGAGAAGAGAAGGGAGGCTTACCATTGATTTTCTGCAGGGAATTCCGCAAACGTTAGGAAAGGCTGCCTCGCGAGATTGTAGACTCGAATTGTCAGCGAACCAAGGCTTGCGTCAGCGGAAAAAAGAGGGGTCTGCATCTTTGTTTGTGCCTTTGCTTATTCCGTTGGTTATAGCATTTAACTACATAGGATAAAGCCGGATGTAAGATCCTCCCTTTGCAAATGCAATATTGGTGGAGCTCCGTGGATGACCCATGTCAATATATACATTCAGTATGAACTAATACTGAAATGTTTCATTGCACTATGAGCTAAGCATTTGTACTTTACCCTAACAGGAAAGCCGAAGAGGATCATCATCTTTAGAATTTAATTAATGGATTATGGAGCATAAGAAGAATTGATTGATACTTGTCGCTTCAATATAATCAAGATATCGTATAATTGAGCTACCTACGAAATCGACAGCTTTTTTAGGACATCAACTCTTGAATCCTGCCTAAAAACGGGACCGAACTTTCAATCCCGCAGGGCCGTTGGGACTTGTCGACGCTTCACTACGTGTGAGATGCCAAGCTAACGGAAAAAATTGACAAGTTGTAAAAGTAATAGAGTACTAACACTTGACATTTCTAACGATTGCAACAAATCATGGATGAACTGTGTTTTTCTTTCCAAATTATGGGAATATGATCTGAATCGGCTGGGTCAATTTTTTTCTTTCAAATGCATGTTCCAGCTTTTGGATTTTAGGGCATTGTTTGGTTGGCGCCCAAAATCTACCTAATCGTGTTACGGTCTCAGACAAAACTTTGGCGTGTGCTACATGCCATCCTCTCACTCTAGTTTCTTTATTCTTTTTTATTAAGATCGGCCAAATCTTAGGAAGCAAAAAAAAAAAAGAAAAAAAGAACTGTGCAATATTTGCAGCTAGCCTCGCTCGCACAATGCACACACGAGCTTTTGCGCCTCTTTTTGTTGGTTAAGCCATAGCGCCAGCTACAAACTATTCCTTTCGACTCAGCCCGCCCCAACGGCAACTCCGGCGAGCTGGCGACGACGCCCCTCCCCTCCACTGCGGCACTGCCTCTGCCTGACCCGACCGCCGTTGCTCAGGAACAGCGCGGCATCCATCGTGCCCGGCTGGCGGCAGACACCTGGACCTTTCCCTGTACATCAACTGTATCATGTGCCTCGAAGTGCAGAC
Organism: Poa pratensis; assembly: GCA_947311845.1. Lineage (NCBI taxonomy): Eukaryota > Viridiplantae > Streptophyta > Magnoliopsida > Poales > Poaceae > Poa > Poa pratensis. The sequence continues at coordinate 45,659,827 of CAMZMU010000058.1, forward strand.
GGCCAAAGGAGACATACTGTGCTCCCTCCTTCTGTCCCACTTCAAGGACATCATCTCTTTGAGCTTTCTTAGCACAATAGCCCTGGAAGCTTACGATTGGTGTAAGTTTTGATGCAGGTTGTATTAGTATCTTCCTATGGTTCCTACACAATCATCATGATGTTGCGCTATGTCCCCTCGTAGGAAACCAGCAGGTTTGAGTTGCTTCTGCTCTTATTTCCTCTCTTCGAGATGATGTTTTCCTGTATGCCTCCCATTCACATACAACACAGCTCCAACCCAGCTCCAACCCATCGTAGTCATCACTGCTCACTTACCCAGGGCCTTTCGATACTGGTCATGCTAATTAACATAGCTAGGAGGTTGCAAGAAGAAGACTATAAAGGAAGTGCGTCCTTTATAAGGCAGGTCATGCTAAGATTGGTGAGAGCGGTAGCTATTCATCCATTGATGTTGTGACCACATCCTAGAATCTCCGCGGCACATGATTCTTAATTGCCCTTTCTCTGAAAATACTTAAGCTATATTTGTGTGCTCTGTTCCATTGTTCCATGTCAGACTTAGTGCTCAATGCAAACATGTGGGCACAATTGTCTGTGCTGTGTGCAAAAGCTGCAACTTTTATGTTTCACTTCTCTATTATTTGCACCAGCAGCAAACTAACTGAAGATCCTAAAAAACTAGCGCATGCCGAGCATCCAATCATGCCATTCCACGACCCCTCGTACACGCCCATGACTACGCAGTTGTGCGTGCACGATGCCGTGCCATCCCAGGACGCACCACACTCCTCCCTACCCGATCAGCTCACGAACAGGCTCGACGGGCTGATAGTTTATCCAGCTAAAACAAAGGAACCTGAAACTCTTAGACTAAAACTGAACCTACAGTTAACTGACGATAAACAACGAGTCAACGACAACAGGAAATGCTAGAGTGTTCCCAGGGTTAAGTTTAACAAATCAACCCTAAGCCTGGCATGCTCTCCATCCCTTCCCATTTGCTTGTTGGACTCGGCATGGCGACTCGGCAGTGTATCTATAACGTTTAGGCCTCCTTTGATTCATGGGGTAGAAAAAGTAACGGGATAGGAAATGTGTAGGATTGGGATGCCCTGCGAAGTTGAATCCTATGAACAAAGGAACTTGTGTTTGATTGCAATGAAGGAGTCGTTCTCTTCCCGTAGGATTTTTCCATGAGCTCTGACTTCATGTATTTTTTCCTGTGAAAACACACTAGGGAATTCCTATAGGAATAGTTCCTATGTTCCTGCGAATCAAATGGTCCTGAAAGGAAAAATTCCAAAGGATCTCAACTCTACAGAAATCCTGTAAAAATTCTACAAATCAAAGAGGGCCTTAAGGTACATCATGCAGCAAAGGGAATGACATATGAACATAGGACAGGAAGTCATGGATGACTTTACCTCAGTCGGAACTTCGGAAGTGAGCATGCTTTGCTAGAAGCCACTCCTGACTATCTGCTCGAGACTAGCTGTACATTAGAGCGAGTCGGTCAAATGAGTTTGACGACAAGAAGCCATGGATGGGAGCTGGAGGAGTATCTCTTGTCCTGTCTGAATGAAGGTAAACCTGCCGGGTCACACACTAAAGATAATTGGAGTCAGCCGAAATGAGTTTCGACTGAGAGAACAGTGCGACCGGGTCGGACCCGAGTCGGCACGCGAGACAAGGAAATTAGGGTTCCTAACTCGTACGGAAATGTTGCGGATTAGCGAGCCCAAAGTACCAGCCCACCTACCCGGCTATATAAGGCAAGGAGTAGGCGCGGCACAGAGACTGACCTAGTGAGTGGAAGCAATCCGCATTGCTGCAAGACACATCTCGCCACTGGCTTGGTGAGCAAGGCTAGTACCCTATTGTCCGACGCTCCACCTTTTACGTGTGTACCACCCGCAGAGGCGCCGTACGATCAGAGATTCGGCTCAGTGAAGAGGCGAGGTGGCGGGGTTGATGCGGAGCGATGGCAAGGCGGCGATGACCACGAGCGGCGGAGTTGTCCGAGACAAGGAACACAGACTGCACTGTCCTGACGCGTTTTACCAAGTTCCACACTTGCGCATCTAGTGGTAAGCGCCATAGCCTATCTCCATGGATGGTTCTTGATGGGCTTGTCCAAAAGTTGCACCCGGCGCGATCCAACAAATGATGCTTTTGGACAATCTCGACAATTCTTATCTTCTCGATGGTTTGTATCGGTAGCCAGGTTGACTGGTGCCCTATTGGCGGCGGTTGTGTTTCTTGACTGTCGGTTTTTTAGGTTTGTATCTTGGTTTTTCTAGTTGGCCCTAATTAACTGATCAGATCTCTTTTTTTGTATTAGTAGATTGATGCGTGTGATCAGTCTCATTTCGAAAAAATAAAAACCCAACTGAATTCAAGTTGACATGAGAGGAGAGGAGAGGAGAATTTCAGAAGGCTAGCAGACCGGGGTAAAATCACATGATGTTGAATATTACCTTACACATGAAACGCTGAAGTTCCATGTATTTTCCGCTCAAGGTTGTTGACACTAGCCCCCAGATATCAGATTGTACAAACTTGTCGATGAAGCACTGTGATGCAGGTACAAGAGGAACTCAAAATCTTGATTCAACTACTAGCTGAGCTAGTCATGTCAGATGTCTCTCGCTCCCATCATGCATCGAGCTCCGCATGGTTTGTCACTGTGTCTCGTTTTCTCCCTCTCAACTCCATTTCAGTTACTTCTGGGGGTACTATTCTAACCAGGAGAACGGAATAGAGGGAAAAAGTTTAAATGCTAGATGCATCAATCTAGCCATGTGTATTACTAGCTCGGACAGGAGGGAGTATATATAAGGGCGTTGTCACAAAGTCCTATATATGCTTACGCCGAAGGAACGGTAGGTGAGGGCATTAGTAGCCGGGTCGACAAGGGCCACCTCATCTGCTGCCTGGATTGCCAGACCGATCATTTATCTGAACGAGCTGAAAAAACCACAAAAAATCCATTAAATTCGCTTCCACCAATCGTAGAATTCCAAGAGGTGGTGCACCAAGCCACCAACACGGCATCCTCCAAAACAAAGCCTCCGAAGCGCATAAACTTCACGTACACGTCGAAGAGAGCATTGCAAATGTACAGGTCAATATGAAAGCGTCTCTTCGTGGCCGTGGTATGGTCGTATGGAGGGCCATTCCAAGTTCCAGGTCACCATAGCCGACTCCCCTGACAGCATGGCGAGGGGTCGTCCCGATCACGGCCATGATTCGCCGGAAGAGAGTCACAGCGGCGGCAAGATGACAAAGACCGCACCAGGGCATCGATTGCGGGGTTCCATAGGATCACGTCCAGGTGGGGTGCCTCGTGGAACAGCGCCATAGAGCACGTACGTCGGCGCCCTTCCAGGCGTAGGCCACGAGGAAGGCAGTACGCCGTGCGCACGAGCGTGTCCAGTGGAGGGTTGAGACGGCGTACCCGGCGAGGGACGCGACGATCTTGAGCGCACGTAAGATGGAGGTGGTCCTTGTCCCGCAGGGAATTTCGTCGAGCGGGTTGCGGGCGCCCCCGGCGGCGTGCACATGGTAGAGCGCGCGGACATGCGAAAAAGAGGCCTGGTCGTCTAGGCGAGAATGGTTGTGAAATAAAGGGTGGAGTTATGGCGGGCAGCAGCCTGGGAGCTCGGCGTTACATATGCCGGCGACCATAGTGGTTCGTCTCCACGGAGTGTTCTAATGGGCGAAAGGTCTCAAACTCTCGATGCTAAAAAACGCATTTTGAAATGTCAAATTTTTTTGATAAACAATTCCGCGCATGCATCTTGATATTCTCACTGCTCACAAATATTTCACGAAAAAACCTGACATTTTTTTATTGTAAGTGAAAAAGATGAAATTCAATGCTAAAAAGTTTTCACGAGACTTTTTTTTACACAACCTGTAAAAATATCCGTTTTCCGCGAAATTTGGTGTGAGATAGAATCTCAAGATGTACGCGGCAAAATTTTATTAAAACTTTCTAAAATTTTGAAATGTTTTTCCGGTAGCCGAATCATACGACAAGTGGACTTCATGGAACATACCCCTACTACAGGTAAAGTTTGGTCATCGATGGTTGGAAGGTGTACCTCGCCAATGGTTTTTCAATCTACATATCATGTTCGCTCAGCCAACGTCGGTAGCCGCCGTGAATTGCAGTGGCTGCAGCAATGTACATGCGTCTTTCAACTGCTTGGTCGTAACCACAACCACCATGCACCAGGGGCGTAGCTAGGGGATTAGTGCATTGTGTTCACCATAGTATAATGGTGTCATCTTTTAAATTGAGGAAATGGTGATTTATCAAAGGACTTGCCAAAAGTTATTCGTGTTAGCTGACCCCAACACCTACACAGCATCTCTGTCACTGCCCTGAACTCCGACATCGCAGCAGCTCCTGTCGTGACCTCCGCCCGCATCATAGCCACACTAACGCCATGCTCGCCACCCGCCAGGGCCGGATTTATATTTTTCGGGGCCCTAGTGCAAGGTTGAAAAATTGGCCCCTACAACTACTATATATCTAGGCATATGACGTAAAATATTAAAAGTTTACATCCAAACACACATTCTTATTCCCGGACGTCCATAAATAATTTATATAAGCAATTAATCAATGTCAAATTACGACACAAAGTATAAAAGAGTTGCAAAATATAACAAATAATATTCCCTTCTAATTTGATTACCTCAAATAAGAATGAAATTCCAATGAGTTCGTCGTCAATAATGCTTAAGGGCTTCACAAAAAAATTCTTCGGACATTTCTGGATGCAAATTTTTTGATTACCTCGTTTTCTCCTTTTCCTTTTCTTAGCACCTGATTTATGTTTGGGCATTGTAACACCTAAAATTACAATTTAGGATCAGATCAGCTAGACTAGGGCATATATACGTCACCGGGAGTAGATGAGAGATTGCACGGACCTGACGGGGGAAGCTATTCTCCGGATGGTAAGCAGAGGAGAGATTAAATGCCGATCTGCAGCCGGAAAAGGGCAAGGCGCTCCGTTTCCACGCATGGTGTACTCGGCAGTCCGAATTTCTCCGGCGGAAGAGGAAGGCGTGAGGCGTCAGGCGAGGAGCGAAAAACACGAACAGGCGCGGCAGCTAGCTGATCGACTGATCCATCGATCCATTGATCGATTGGCCCAGCTGCGTGCCTGCGTAGAGCCTTTTCCTCTCCCTTTATGGGTTGCTGCTCTTGGGATTTTTACATTTTAATTTTTTTCAGCCCATTAATAACCAATGTATATAGACACATATGTAGGGATGGACCCCCCTCAGCCATGGGCCCTTGTGCGCTGCACAAGGTCGCCTAGGGCCTAAACCGGGCCTGCCACCCGCATTCGAAGTTGTGTGAGATAAGTTTACCATGCATGTAGATTAGAGATAAGAGTAAGTGACCGTGCATACGTCACAAAGTTGCAACCAAATGTCAGTGTTTGCGTGTATCCAGAGCAAATAAAAAATCGATTCAGTTAACCAAATGGGGTGCAGAACATAGCTGAGGTCATGTTTCTTATCGGCCAGCCTCTAGAGAGTTACATATGCAAATAGCCAAAAATTCATGCAAGTAACCAAACACACCCTTTGTTTGTGGATATGTGACAAGGAATCTACCAATGCTGCTTACTTGTTGAGGTACCTATTGAACAGATGCACTAGCCAATTATCCCAAAAGTCCGAGCTGATGGAAAGGGCTAGGCTTTATATTTTAACACTCCCCCTCACGTCTAGGCTGGACATTCGGGAAGACCTTAGACGTGGGATAGATGAGAGGCCACAACTATTTTTATATTAAATAGTGCGTTAGCCGGGGCTTGAACTTGATACCACCTGGCTCTGATACCATATTGAGCAGATGCACTAGCCAATTATCCCAAAAGTCCGAACTGATGGAAAGGGCTAGGCTTTATATTTTAACAGTACCCCCTACCACTGTTTGCTGCTTAAATCAGCTGCCTCGTCCATTCATCATTTGATTCTTCACGAACAGCAGTGTCCTTGTGAAATCAAATTGGTACTCAGTATTATGCTATTGTAGTATGCCTCTACATTACCTCTTTTTTTCAGATCAAGCCTTTGTAACCAGTTTTTTGTTTCTTTTGATACCGTTGCAGTTAGCTATTTCTCTGTAAAAACTGTATGATGTTGTTGTGCTTTGACTACACGCGGAGACGACTACATGATCGAGTGCCTCTCTCTAGTCTTTGCCTTAGCTTACTTTGTTTCCATCAAGGAAAGCAACATTGCTTCTGATCTCCCTTTCTCCTCTAGTGTCTCGGGCCTGACTACGAACCGGAGACCGCATCCTGTCTCTCTGCCCATGCTTCCACTCTCTCTTCCTGATCTACCTGTGCCAGTGGTTACTCGGGAGTTGGCAGCAGCGACTCCGGCCACCTTCCACGCCGCCACTTTATGCGGTTTTAATTCTAAATTTGTGTAAGCAGTTGAGGGGTTGGGAAGGCAGTGAGGCTGAAACAAAAAACTGATCAAATTTGTTGTACTGTAAATCCCACATCCGCTGCTTTCTTCACATTGTTAATGTCGTTGTCTAGGTTTAGTGGTAGCATTGATCCGATTCATACTGTAAACCTGAATCCCACTTCTTGGGAATGAGCTGTTCGTACATCGGTTTCCATACCTGGAGATGATGTGTTTCCGTATGTCTCCCAATCACAATTTATTGCACCGCACCATCTCCATCGTCCCGGTCTCTCTCCGGAGCCTCAATTTGTGTTAGTTTGGCTGCCAGTTCCATCCTGAGAGCAATATTTTTAGGAGGCTACAAGAACACGGAGGCAGTGCATCTTTTATAAAGGGGGGTCATCCTTAGACTAGGGAAAGGTTGTTGATGCTTTATCTATTCTTCCATTAATTCTTGGTTGTACTAGAGATTTGATTTCCCTTTCACCAAAGTGGTTTGTCTATATAGATGTACTCTGTTCCATTGCTCCAACATACACCGGCGCCTAAGACCCACTGCTAATTTTTCCAAGCTAATGGGAGATGACCACCTTGTTTGTTTCCATGATCTACCGACTTTGGCCACCACTTTGTTAGTACAAATGGATGAATATTATTCATTTGAGGCTACCTTAATAGAGCCTTATGACCGTAAAGAGATGCATCGACACCGATCAATACTCCACAAATTTACAATTTTTTTTGTTAATAATCCGCAAATTTATGATAACATTTCAACGGAGCAACAAGCTGAAGGGTTAAAATGTCAATTAATCACTCCTTACACTATCGTAGAATTCTAGTATCTCCGTTGCTTTTTTTAGAGATTCCAATGTTCGTATTGGAATCTCTAAAACGGCTTATATTTAGAAGTGGAGGGGCTGTGAAATAGTGTAGACACGTCCTCAACAGCGTGGAGAAACGTGTGCACTCCGACAGATGATCAGCGTCAAGATTCCCCGACACCATTCTGAATTAGAGATCGCCAGTGCCCGACGCACCCGACAATATGACGACCATGGTTGTTGAATCAAATGGTGTGAGCATGCACACCATCGGATAAAAAAGTGATGATGTGTAACCGAGATGAGAGCTCTGGGCGAGAGGAATGAGTGTGGCCTCCATACTATCACCTGCGGGTGGGTCGTCAGGGTGGCGTACAACCTGACATGCTCATTCAACATGTAATGTGTTTTCCGATGCCTCCGTTTTAAAAGCAAATGGAGGCTGCTCTCAGCATCCGCGTCAAAGCGATGCATATGTCATCTTATTTTCTTTATTGCAAAGTTTGGTCACAAAGAGTTACAGCTCATGGATCGGCAAGGGTCGAAACATGTATCATCCACCGAAAATTGCAAAGGAGATAACAAAGGTGTTACATCAGCAAGTAATCCTAGTATGAAGTTGCAAGCTGCATTTGTGTTGTACCCAGAATTCATGTCATGATGGTTGCTCTACTGGTTAGAGATAAGACCACATACGGATCCATTGCATAGCCAAGGGGATAATCTGCAAGTGAGCAATAAAATAATAGGTGTTGAAGATTCATATTGGGGACAGAAGCAACAAGACATATTCCCATTCCAATTCCGTTTGGCTAAATTAACTTTGGTAATAATAACATTACGATGCAAAAACCACATGAAAATCTTAATTTTTCAATGGTATTTTTATCTTACAAATGTATTTGCTCAGTTATTTTGTGTGCACATCAAGTAAATCCAGATACATGGACTTACCCAAGTAGGTCCCCGTTGAAGTTAATCTCCATCTGAAAACATCTTATTCGTTTGACAAAATAACATCCATCATACGTTGAGCTAACTCAAGCAATTTGTCCCACATATTCCCTGTCAAGAATCCACGAAGAGTGATATTTAAACTTCATTTACAAAAGTACTAGCCACCAACTTTTGTTTTAATTGAGATATGTTGTAGAGCATTTGGATATTGATGAGAAAGAGGCATGTCACCCAGCCATGTGTCTTCCGAAAACCTAGTGTTCATGGCATTTCCAACTTCAAAAGAACCCCTACTAAAGAAGTCCTACTTCACCCTTCTCAGGTCCTTCCAAAAAGGTGAGTCTAAAAGTTTCGACGAAACTTGAGATAAAGTTTTTGGATGAAGGTATTTGTTATGGATTAGCTCTTGCCACACCCCTTCTTCGTTACCGATGTCACCCATTCCAAGTAGCATTGGACGGATCTAATTCCTCGTAAATGGATTTTTTCCTTTCAATCTAGAGTATAAGTCCAACCAGGGCGGTTTGTACCAGTCTGACAGAACTATGACCGGTGTATGCTGAGCATAATGCATGCATATAAAACAAATATATTGAGTCAAGTTAGGAGGCTGCCGTGTGTTTGAAACACGTGAAGGCTAGTGACTGTTGAGTAACTGAGTATAGTCTAATCTGAGAACTGAGCGTCGCCCTGTTGGCAAGCAATGTAATTGCACATGTCGCTCACCCGGGTTCGAGGCTTGGTCTGGGCCGGTGCTCATGTGATTTCTCCTATAAAAAAAAGCCAGCCAAGGGCTAGTACTGACGGGTCCCATTTTCAATGTCTAATCTTTTTCTAGTTTAAAAGCAAGAAAACAAACATCACCATCCATGTGCTTTAATTCAATGACACTGAATCCTTACAGTCTGTTGATTTATAGGATTCTAAAAACACATTAATAGAAAAAATACATAAGCAATATCATACCAAATGACAAAGAAGCAACGCAATTGGAAAACATACACCGCATAGTTTGTGCACGACAATGCTCGCCTAAGTTTGCCCACGTACTGTTATTTTGATGTGTTTCAAATTCATATAAAGATAAAGGATAACTTCGAAACGCAGCAGAGGCCCGTCGCCGGAGGCTTTGACCGTATATACCTCTTGTAAGCCGCTGGTTGGGATTGCAGCCGACTTAGGCTTTTGCACCACCATATATACCTCTTGTAAGCCGCCGGTTGTGATAAGTCGCATGTTGTAAATTTCCGGCGTTTGTAACCTCACCCGATATAGTGAAGTATTGCTGGCTGACGCCCGTGGTTTTTCTCCTCCATTGTTGGAGGGGTTTTCACGTTAAATCTCATGTCCCCGTTGGTTGATCTTCCGCTTTCTTCATCGTTTTCGTTGCTATCGTTTATAACACGTACCATGCTATCGAGCGCTCCAATCCATCCATCATACAACAAGGCACTATTTTATACCTATTATAACGAAAATATTACAATGAAACCATTTTCATTGCAATGTTTAATCTTTTTTTTTTGCAAAATACACCATAGATGGCGGTTGCAACTTTCAACCACAATGGGACTCAACCTTTTCTGTTCCTTTTTCCAACCATAGAAGTGTACATATCAGCTAATGTAGTCTTCTACATACATAAAGCAACGTAATTTGATTTTGACGCCGAACGATTCGAATCAGTTCTTGTTTTGTTGCTGCCCAAAACTACCCTAACTAGGGTCATCGACAAAAAAAAATGTCCTTATTTTGATAGTCTCCAAAGAAATTTGGTTTATGCCAATGCCAAAATCCCTAGTTTCTTAGTTTTTTTTTTTGCTAACATTGGCCAAATCTGAGGAAGAAAAAACTCTAGAAAAAATTCGGACTGACCACAACATAGTCGCAATGAAGTTAAATCATAATCGACTTTTAAATTGTGCAGTTGCAATGACATGTGAGATCACACAAAACGTGCAATTGCAGAATTCAATTACAGAATTAAAAAACATACTGAATAGTCTCAGTTACACAATTAAGCTGCCCCAGCGACAGCAGCGTTTCTCTCCCTCTTTCCATTGTCTGTTCGTCTATAGAGGCTTCGTCTCAAGCGGCGGCTCGAGTCCGACAGCGAACCGGAGACCGCGTCCTCTCTGACCCCCACTCGTGCCCACCCGCCTGCTTCCTCTCTCCCGCTCTCTCTCTATTAACATGATCCATCTGGGCCAGTGGTTACTCGGGAGCAGCACCGCACCCCCTTCAGCCCGGCGGCCGACAACGCGACTCCGGCGACCAATGCGGAGCCCTACGGCAAGGTATCCTCTCCATCCTTCCCCTTTGCGTGTATGATGTTACATCTGCGGTTTTTAGGTCCGAATTTGTACGATCTGTTGAGGGGTTGGGAAGGTAGTGAGGAGGAAAAATATTGAACTAATTTGTTACAAGATAAACTTCCTCTCCAACAAGATTCTGTTTCGTGATAGTATTGATCCGATTTGTACTATAATTATCAACCTTCCGTCATGGGGTTGAGTTGTTTATACGTTCCTTTCCTGAGCCGGAATTCATGTGTTTCCGTATGCCTCCCAATCACAATCTATTGCACCGCCCCATCCCCTCCGTCTCTGCCGGAAGCCTCGTTTGTGTTTGTTCTACCCTGATGACAATATGGCTAGCAGACTATAAGAAGAAGACAGCACAGGAGGTACATGTGGGGGGGGGGGGGGGGGGGGGGGGGGGGGGGGGGGGGGGGGGTCAGTCCTTAAACTAGGGAAGGTTGGTGGTGCATTAGCTATTCTTCCATTAATTCTTCCGTATTTATACAATTAAACAGTTGGAGATGCTCCTACTGCGGTAACATATTAATATATAGCAGAATATTTGCAAGAGAACCTCATTCACATGACCAAAAGTAAGCACAATTTTAATCTATCTAGAAGAGAAATGATGTGATTAATAAGGTCTTGTGGCACCTTAAACCTAAACAGTAACAGATCTGCTTTGACTCTAGTCCTCCAAGAGATCGATGATGACCTGATCCCATGAAAAAAATGGTTATTTCTTTCCTTCCTTATCCCCCAAGCAGCAATAATGAATTTTTCCATTCTGCTTGAGGAAGGGGGCCATGTGACGATGTTAATTCTTCTCCAGCATGCTGAACTGAAAGGACAAATAAGAATAAGTGCTCTAGAGTTTCCTCATCACCTGAGCAACAAAGGGCACAGCTAAACACGCTGCCAATCTTGAAATGCCTCTGTTTAAGCATGTTTCTGGTATTAAGCCATTCAGACAAGAGAAGCCACGTAAAGACCTTCAGTTTCGGCCATAACTTGGACTTCCATATCCAAAGAAAAGGACTCGGTGGAGTAATATTTATAAAACAGAATGAGTAATATTTTTTGGAAATGTAGGTTTGTCCCTAGGTATATATAGGTCCACTTATCCTTCTTATTTTCTTAAGAAGCAAGTCTGTAGTGTTATTCTCAATCTGATTGTATTTTTCGAAAGCCTCTGGAGACAAGGGTAAATGAAATTGACTTGCTGAAATAGACTTTCCTGTACAGTAGCTCTTTTGAGTCCCTTTCGGATGGATTCCTGATTTTTTTTGTAATATAATGATTAAACCATCCTCCCATGGAATATTAAACTTTTCTAATTTTCTCTTTTGCTAAATGTCTCTGCGTGATCAGAGATTCAATTTTGTACCCAAGAACGCCGAAGAGATGAGGCACTTTTCGAATGAATAACTTATGGGTCAGCGTTTGTTGCATTTGGCATCGTATTATATGTGTGTTTCTTCTATGCCGCTATTGTGTCCAAGCTGCTTCCACCATATGAGAACCGGCTTCTATTTGCTATCCAAAATGATAGGTGAGGAATCTTAAAACATAATAGATGCTCATCACATTTCTTCTTTTTCCCCTCTAAAGCTGGTATTTGTTTATGGCCTTTTTACCTAGTAACCAAAAAAACATAATATGTGACTATTAATACTTGCTTGTCTAGCACCAAGTAATATTAAGCTAAGTTTAATCTAGTGACTATTTATACTTTTTTGTCGAGCACCAAGTAATATTCAGCTAAGTTGAATCTAGTTATAAATTGATATCATTTACTTTGATCTTTCACTTACTAGGTATTATTGGCTACTTGTGCCCATGACACTTCCGGTGATAATGGTGGCTATGTATCTGCATTGGCTAAGCATTAAGATTTTCAAGCATGCTTGAGGCTAGGAAGAATCATCCAAAAGTTTTATGGAAGAAATCTGCGATGTGTTCCTCAAATGATAGAATCATGATGATCATGAAGACAAATTTCTCAATTCAATGATGATCTGAAACCTTCTCAATTCACAAGGTCTTTTGTAAATATATGAACATTGCTTTTTTTTTTTCAAGCATAAATTGATGTCAAGTTAACAAATTTTCCCCACAGTGTCGCATCTAGGTACTAAAGTTGGTACAGTTATTTGTAGAAAATAATGTTGTACTTGTTAAATGCGTATGATGGAAAAGGTTGTTATACATGTAGAGTGTTTATATGATGGAAAATTCAGCTTTAGTTATTATACTTTTTATCTTTGTTAAAGTGAAAATTACCGGCTTTCTAGGACAAATAAAAAAAGTGAACTTGCCATTTCTAATCTAATTACTACAAATACTTATACTTGACGTGAACTATGTATAGTCGCAGATTTCTGGTATAATGCTAAATTTATTATAATCTGACAATATCCTAATCACTTGATGCCATTCTTCCCTAAAGCATCGTATGACCTGAGCAATCAGCTGCAGACACAAGCCGCGGTTATGTTTGTCATCTCAAAACCAGATGTGTTCAAGAGCCCACACTCAGACACCTACATCATCTTCGGCGAGGCCAAGATCGAGTACCTGAGCAACCATCTGCAGACGCAAGCCGCGGCGCAGTTCAAGGCAGTCCATCCGTGGCAGCAGCCCAGGACGAGGAGGAGGAGGAGGAATATAAGACCGGAGTGGATAAGAAAGGACATCAAGCTCGTGATGACGAAGGCCTCTGGGTCAAGATCCGGGGCCGTGAAGGCACTCAAGGCTGCCGACGGAGACATCTTCAGTGGCATCAAGAACCTGACCAACTAGGAACTGGGTAGAACTTTGAACCGATAATAGGGACGTGGGTGGCAACGTTTTGCTCGTGAACGCACAAAGAGCCATTTACACAATAAAATGACAAACAAGACCACATGACAACCGAATTGACAAATCTACCGTGGCGACAGGCCAACCAGACAATACTTGACACCTGCCGCCACGGCCGGAGGCGGCAGCCTCTGCTACGGAAATTTTGACCCTCTGAGGATCTACAAACTACAGAACGTATGTGAATCTGATCTGAATGGCTGCATTTTTCTATCCAAAATTCATGTTGTTCTATGCTCGAGACAATGTGTAGTTGTATCATTTGGATCCCAATTATAGTTTGGCCCTTGCCTGGATAATTTTTGGCTTATGCCCATGCCAGTTGCCAACTTCTCACACTAATTTCTTAGCTAGCATTGGCCAAATCAAAGGAAGCAAACATAGCCAAAATCTGGGGCTACCTCAAACATTGCCTGTGATTTCATGAATCACAAATCGATTTTGAAAAATAGTGTGATCGCACTAAAACATGTGAATAAATACACAGGATTGGTGGAAATCTTGTACTAATTAATACTTTAGTACTACAAGCAATTAGCTTGAGTGTGCTGGCTTCCGGCTGCTTCGCCCATCCGCCGCGCCCACTCCCCCGTCCTCTCACCCTGTTTCTCCTGCCTTCCGTCGGCTCGTCCCCAGCGGCCAGTTCTGCACTCCCCTCTACCCGCACCCGCTCATATGATGGTAGCTATCTTTTATGGGGGTAGATAATGCTTACACTAGCCAAGGTTGTGGAGTACCGGAAATTCAATTTGGCTCCCGGGAGCACATGCTCCCGGTATGTTAAAAAAATAGAACAAATTGAAAACTTTTCAAAAAAATCCGAAAAATTCATGCACGTACCTGACGATGTCACGCACGACCGTGTCAAGTTTCGCACCGAAACGACATCGTATGCGCCCTGTGCAAAAATGACAAAATTCTGCCAGAAAATGAGATCCAAAATTTTGAATTTTCTGTCAGAATTTTGTCATTTTTGCACAGGGCGCATACGATGTCGTTTCGGTGCGAAATTTGACACGGTCGTGCGTGACATCGTCAGGTACGTGCATGATTTGTTTCGGATTTTTTTGAAAAGTTTCCAATTTGTTCTATTTTTTTAACATACCGGGAGCATGTGCTCCCGGGAGCCAAAACGGCTTCCTCATGGAGTACGTACTACATTAGCTACCGATCCCTTAGGCCATGCACTATGTGGTATCGGTTCAACAAAAAGGGTTGTGAGTGAATGAATCGCTTCCGATTTCCTGCTATGTGTGAACCGCATCAAACAGACAACATGGACCCAGCAGAAATAAAAGAATGCTTCCTTTTGCCTCTTTCCCATCTCTTCCCGTGAACAACTTTCTCTTCCCTCTCAGTTTGCCCCAGCAGAAATTCATTGTTTATGCCGATGAGCCGAACCAAATATGTGAGTCGCTTTTTTTGCACACATAGTGCATGGTCTTAGTTGCCTGGTCCTGCGTCGCACCTTAAGCATTAATTCCCAGTTTCTCCAAAGAGGTTTTGGGCTCTTGGCTATATCTGTAGTATGATCTACTCGACTGTGCCCATCTTACCTCGTTCTCTACACTAGACATCAATTTTCCAAGCTGCCGCGAGATGATAAGTTGGAGCATGTACACGAATTCAGCGCGATCCTCATCGGTGTAAGAGCATCTCCAGCGTCACCTTCGAAAATCGTGTTCAGCACCCCCAGTTGAGACCTGATTCGGGGTATCGAACATGCGCCCACCCACAGCGGCACCTGCCAAAGGCCTGCCCCCTAAACGGACCGAAAATTCGAGCAAACTAATAAACACCTTGCGGGCACTAAATAGAAATAGAAATTTGCTTGGAATTCATACAAATTTAAATCTAAACTTAAATCCTACTGTGCCTACATGGCGGCGCCTCCTCGGTAGCAGGCTCCGGCACCTCGAGGGCAGCTGCTTCGGCTTCTGCTCGGTCATCTTCTACCAGGGCGGCCTCATACACGGCCTTGATGGTGCGCAGGGCACCGACCATAACCTTCTCCGCTCCTCGGTGTTCTGGTTCGGCTATGGTTCCTCGCCGGTGAAGCGGTTGAGCACCGCCTCTCGCTCGTCATGGAACTACGTGGCCCAGTATGGGTTGTGCGTGTAGAACTTGGAGTCAAGCCACAGCCGGTGCTTCATTTTGCGCCGGTGCACCTCGTTCTCAAACTCGACGCCGGCTTTCGGGACAGGCGCCACGGGCACCCCGCCCAAGCTGAGTGCGAAGCCTTTCGGCAACTTTGCCTTCGGCGGTGCCAGGATGCCATGCTTGGCGAAAACCGACGCGTCGTGCCAGTTTAGCCACTTCCGGTTCACGTCCATGGTGGCGGAGGGCGGCTGCCTGGATGAGGGCGGCGAGGCATAGTGGCGTCGGTGCTGTGGGCTACGGGGAGCGATGGTTGTGTGGTGAAATGGCTGCACGGCGAGGGTGCTTTTATAGCCGGCCAGGCGAGGGTCGAGGCGGGAAACGGAGGCGGGAAGCAACGGGTGGGTGAGCATACGTCGACTTAATGCGGCGACACGTCTCTGCCGCGCTGGCGGCGCTTGGGAAGCTGGGAAAGGCTGGGCACTCAGCATGCGCCGCCGTAAATGCGATGCATGCGGCAGACACATCGCCGTCCCATCCCTTCGTCGTCTGTGGAAACACGTCGTCATTACGCATGCGGAATGGCCTCATGCACGGCGCTATTAACCGCATTTGCGCGCCCAGCGTGTAAGACGAGCGGGCCATGCTTGTTGGAGAACATGTCTGGGCAGTGTCCGGCACCCCCGAGAGGGCCTCGAAACTTGGGGGCCCTTTCAGGTATGCCAGACACAAAATGGCCCGGCCCGGACACTTCGGGTGCCGCTGTGTGCGAATTTTACGTCCGGACCCCTATTGGGTCTTTGGGGGTTAATTTGGGGGCGCCGTTGGAGATGCTCTAACCTCATAGACCATGGGGAATTTGTGGGAGGAGAAAGTGCTCGTAATTTGAATGATGCCACCTCCCGCGAAAAGTCCAAGTATAGACCGTGCTACTATTAAAAAAAAAATTAAAACCCCATTTTAAAGTTTCAAAAAAATCTGATTTTTTTTCTAGATTGTGATAATGTGTATTTTTTGAGGATAATGATGTATTCTACGTTTATGCAAAATATCAACTCAAAACACTTTGTATTTTGAGCCACACAAAAACGAAAAACTGAATTTTTTTTAGAGATTCTTCACTACTTAACATTTTCACTTTTGTCATTTCTACACAACCTAAAGTAAAATGTATTTCGAGTTGAAATTTTGCAGGTTGATAGAATTCATCATTGCCTACGTCCAGAATTGTTTTCAGACTTTTTGAAAATTTCAAATAACTTATTCAAAAAATTCAATGTGTATTTCTTTCAAAAAAAATATCAAAGGAAGCAAACATACCCAAAATTTGGGACTACCTCGAACATATCGACTGTGAATTCATGAAATCACGATCGATTTAAAAAAAGTGTATTTGCACTAATACATGTGAATCTTTACTATTAAAGCGCAATTGGTGTCCGTAGGTTCGTACGTCAAACCCCTGCCTTTTCGTTCTGACTAATCTTGCTTCGATGAATCTAAACCGAGTCAAACTCTTCCAAGCTCGCGCCTCGCGATGAGGGCTGCCGCCTGCCGCATCCAGCGTCAAGCAGGAGGAGGGGAGTACGACGCTAGCTCCAGTCACAGGCCAGGCCAGGAACGCCCCTGAAGTCATGGTGCTACGAGCGGAAGGGGAATGGGTAGTGGCCGCCGCTGCAGGTCAGCCCCTGCAGCCACGCTGCGATGAGGGACTGGGGATCCGGTGCGGATCGACCCAACCCATCCACCCCCATCTCCTTTCTTTCCTCTCTGTACATGAACAAGCCTCTGTTACTGCATCTCCTCAATTCCAACGCTGCTCGGCACCCGGCCGTTGCTCGCCATGGGAACAACCAGGGAGAAAACATGGCTATGGGTGAGGGCAGCGAGGAGCTACACTAAACGCAAAAATGGAATCCCTCAATGAGTAGAACATGTTGCTGGGAAAGTACTGTTGGAGAAGGGTATGGAGATCGTCTGTCATGGCCCTGGATGTATATAAGAGAGAGAAAGAGGAAAAAATAAGAACAGGAAGAAAAAAAATCAGGTACATGCGGTGGTAGGGGTAAGTAAGTGGATAAAGAACATGTGGTGGAAAAAGTACATATACTTGTTGCTTGGTTAGATACACACCTAAATGTACCAGAGACAAAAATTTGACATATAACCAAACAAATGTGTATGTTTAGATTTTTTTTCACTTTTTTTTGTGGGTATATGTTTTCTATTTATATTATGTGAATAAATTGCATGTGCTACAAATTTGCGGACAAAGTTGAGATGCTTCCATGTGTGAAACAACTTGAGCCGACATTCCATAAATGGACTTCAATAATGGAATACAAGTATAATCCTTAGAATTGAAACTCTCACTAGAAAGAATATTTAGAAAATATATTGGAGGAGTTTCTCTAACAATCCACCGTCGGGTACTAAGAGGCAATGCATTGAGAAAGGACTTAGGTGAGATAGCCATTGCTACATCACTCAGTCATCATCCACGAGATGATATGCCGATTTTGCATTAAAAAACAAACCAACGCATGGTCAAAAATGAAAATTAACCACTGGCCTCTCTCAAGCCAAGTCTTCATCAACAGTAGGGACGCCATTATGAAGAGAAATACCGTGACTTGGGGAGTTCCTCTCGTGCAAATAGCATAGTGGTCTTTGGGCGAAAAAAGAAAAGAAAAGTTAAAAGCACTATACCTTAAAGGCCATGTAGTCGTCCTATTATGATCCTCTAATCTTATATGCTCAAATAGGATCGTACTTTTAGCTTTATTGATTTTAATAAGTCCGAGAATGAAAATTTGCTTCCTTTAATAACGAATCATTCCCCATCCCTCGTGCATAATGGTTATAAGACAAGGAACAATTTTGGTTACACCTACTAAAGTACAATGGTGAAGATGAATGTATTTACAACATCCTAATGTTTTACCATAATACCTTACAAACACAGTAGAGTAAATCTTAGTTAATGATATAAAATATATTTGGCTTCTTTCATTATATGCATACAATTATGTTTTTTATCCAAATGCATTTCAAGCTGAGTCTTACTATACTAAAAAATAATTGGCTGTGGCAACGCACGGGCAATCTGCTAGTTAAGTGACGGTGGAATCTTATACTAATATTTTAGTACTAGCTATTAGCCTGAGAGGCAGTTGCCGTCGGCCCGATCCCCTTCCGCTCGCCCTGTTTCTCCTACCTCCCAACAGCTCGGCCCCAGCGGCCATTGAGGCAGTCCCCTCTACTCGCACCCACCCGTATGATGGGCGAAGAACACAGCGACGGACAGAACAGCAAGGTAAAATTACTCCAGCTCTCCGCCTTTGTTTGTATGTACCCTAAACCTAGGTTTTGATTCTGAACCTAAACCTTCAGGTGTATCTACTAGATATTTCCCTCCCAGAGATGATACGTTTCTGTATGCCTCACATTCTCAACCTTTGCCGGATCCAACCCATCCTAGATGTCAATGCTCACAAGCTCTAGAGATTCGACTCCAACGGTATTTGTTTGGTTGTTACTATTACCATGATAGAATAGGAGCTACAACAAGCAGACTACAGAGGCAGTTGTCTTTTATGAGGGTGGATAATGCTTACACTAGGTAAGGTTATTGAGTACAGCTACCCATCCCTTAATTTCCTGACCTGCGTCGCACATGAACCATTAATTCCCAGTTCTCCAAAGAGGTTTTGGCTGTATTTGTAGTATGCTCTACTCCATTGTGCCTCTCACCTCGTGCTGTACACTCGACATCAATTTTCCAGACTGCTAGGAGCTAGATGGTAAGCATCGACCATGTACACGAATTCACCATGATCCTCATAGGTGTAGCCTCATACACCAAGTGGAATTTGTGGAAGGAGAAAATGCTTATAATTTGAGCGATGCCACCTCCTATGAAAAGTTCAAGTATAGCCCGGGCTACATGTTGCCGGTTTTTTGAAAATTTTGGAAACACCATTTTAAAGTTTCAAAAAATTATGATTTTTTTTAGATATCGATAATGATGTATTCTACCGATATGCAAAACCTCAACTCAAAATAATTTCTATTTTGAGCCTCACAAAAAAGAAAAATCTGACAATTTTTGGAGACTCAAATGTGTGCACTGTTAATTACTTCAGATTTTTCACTTTTGTTCAAAAGCTTGCCATGGATATCCGCTCTTTCTCTCTATATATTGCTCAACCTTCGACCCCTAGTCTCCTTCCTTTGTTCAGTGCCCCTACGGGATCGTAGATTAATCTATGCCCAAGAAAGGCGAAATGAAGATACAATTTTCTAGACATAGGCTAATGGGGACAACATTCGTTGCAACTATTGTTTTATTTGAGTGTTTCTTCTACGCGGCTATTATGTCCAAGCTTCTTCCACCATATGAGATGTCGTCCATCCAAAATGATAGTAGGTAAGGAATCTCGCGAAAAGAAGATGATCTATGGAATTTTTGCTAAGTGGGACGAAAATAGGGGGATAGCGGACCTTGCATATTAATGACGTGGGATTCTTTCATGTTAAGAGAAATCCCTTTGGTGGGGTGCTCCTATTTAGTTATTATAGATACATATTTGCCTGCCAGCAACAAGTTGTTGTAAGCTACTCTGAATCTAGTTACAAGTTAAAACTATTCACTTTGTTCTTAATTTCACTTAACTCATTCACTGGACACTTGATAATTGCGGCTAAACTCTTTAGCACAACTAGTGTAAGATAGATCAACATCCATATGCTCCATGACAAGTAGAACATTATCATCTCATCATCTTACACATTAGTCTCGCTAGTGTGTGCCCAGCACAAACTCAAGCAATTAAGGAAAAATTGTATTGAACTAAATTAGCATAAGGTTCGAGAACCCGATCACGTATCCGATGACATGTGCAATCAGTTCATTCAAAGACAACTTATAAATACACACGGGATAACTTATCGCCTCAAGGGCACAAATATTCTTAACAGGCATCTCCCCACCAATCCCCTCGTGGCATTGCATTGATATGGCCAACCTCAAGCTCCGGCTAGTGCCGCTCTAGCCCCTCCCACATCACTGCCACCCACCACCAGACGAGCGACGTTGAAGGAGTGGGCGTGGGTGGTGACAGTGAATAAGTCGATCTTTTCCTTCAATTGATCATGATAATGGATCAAAGGGGAGGAGGGAAGGATTCTAGCATGAGGAGATGAAACTCTCCGATTTTGTCAGAATTATTTTCTCATACTTCAGCCACAAATTTCAGAAGACTCTCACGCTCGAGGGAAGGTTCGCCATGATGTTTTGGATGGAGGGCAGGCTTGCTAGGGTGAGAAAAGGGGAGGAGGAGGTGAGGATCCCGAGAACCCGTTGGGTGGCCAGAGTGCACGCGTGATCTTTCTACGCAAACTGGCCAGTGTGAGCGCATGCGCTTTGTGCGAAAACTGGTCGGCTGTGTTCAGGAGGTGGCTGACACATATGGAGGAAGACAATCAGGGAATGGTGTGACCATGGGTTGTGCAGAAGTTGGTGAGAAGGACACTGGGATGAGGAATTAGTGTATCCCGGCTCGAGGAGGGCAAATGGTGTCGGCCTACGGGATTCTACCCCAAGCCCGCCCGAAAACTACTCTCCAAAGCTCGAGGGGTGTTTTCCACTGTTTTGCAAAGATGAGGGGATTATGTACCTGGTTTGAACCTCAGTGGGTGTAGTAACTGATTCGTAAAACTTGTGGGGCCCCAGATATCTGGACTTATTTCTTTATCTAAACAATAGCTTTTTTGAATCATGTTCTTAGAGATGACTAAAATGATAATACAATGATTAAAGTGACTTCTCTCATTTATTTAGTGCAGGGTCAGATATTTAAACTTTAACCATGGACAAACAGATGTCGCACATTTTAGGAGATCACGATGACGGGGCCATCATTTGTTGCATTTGCAAGCTATCAAGTCCGACACGGACGGGAGACGGATACCATCAGGCCAGGCAGCGACGAGGCGAAGGCCACCAACCCGTGTGAGCTAACAAGGCCATACATTGTCATCATTGCTGAATGGATATGGCTAAGCAGGACGTACTCCTTCATTTCACCATTACATCACCATCGTCTACACCAAGCGCAAGAAGAGGACAAGACTTGAAGATGACGACTATTGCTACAACTTAATCAGGTCCGCGACCTTGACTCGCAGATGTGATTAATCGGGAGCCTTCCGAGTCCCCGTAAATCAGAACCCATGATCATCCAAGTCATATTGTGATGTGCTAGCAGGACGCGTAGAATATATTGTAAAGGGATCGGGTACTTTTGTTTCTCCATTGAGACATAAATAAATACATTTTTTCTTATATTTCCATTTGTATACTTATGTACAATGGCATGTTGACGTATTTATTTTCCCCTGACACGTAGATAGATGATATTGTTTATTTTTTATTATTTCGCTAAAGTGCGGCCCACCGCTGAACTGACATCCCTTTCAGGAGGGCCATATGGGACTTCGTTTTGTCCTGGGAGGGCTCTCGAGATCAAGTCCACGCTATGAGTCATTCACCGAACTTCATTTCAAATTGGTGTGGAATGAGCTGATCAAAAGGGCTCTGAAGGAGATCGGGCGACAGCGAAGCGAGCGCTTGCTCTATATGCTATGGAACGCGTCGAAAGAGAGAAACCATCGAATCTTCGCTAGAACAAGAATGACTTATGTCGAGGTGCTGCCCTAGCATGGTACGACATTAGCAAAAGTGTCTGTGCCTTCGCTGAGCACACACTGAGATCCCCCAGAGCCAGACTAGGATATTCCATTGTTGCGATGATTGTTTGTCGATCGTGGGGGCTTAGGCATTTTTAGGATATCGCCAACTCGGTGACCGATGGCCAATTGGTACACTACATAATGCATATGTCTATATATTAAACTGTTTGGCTGGTTGATTCATGTACGTATTCACCCTACTTATTTTTTAATAAATTATAATGCTTCGAACAAAGATGGTTGTGTGCAGAAGCCGAGGTTATACTCTTAGTTTCGAAAAGAAAACTCAATTTTCAAAATTTCCGGAGGTACAAACAAAACCTCGCGTTTTCTCCTAATATCTCGAGAGATTCATTATATTCTACTTTCACGTGATTTTCACAAATTCACGTTTATTTTCAAAATATTAGTAGTAGTACATATAGTAGCATCTGATTTCAATATTGTTTAGTAGCTAAAAAGATGGTAAAAGTGTATCTCGATCAGCCATCCAACAAGCTACCCGAAATAGCACATCGATCCATGGTCAGTGGTCGTGTCTATATTTATCACCCGTTTAATCTCAAGAGTATGAGGTCGGTAGGGATTCCACCTCGCACGGGCATGCACCAGAATATCAGCAAAAAAAAAGGAAAGGGGTTAGCTTTTCAAACGGGACGTACCTCGAGGCTAGAGAGGTAGAGAGAGTCCGGGGCAGAGCCGAGGAGAGCTCTTCGATCGATCGAGGGTCGAACCGATCCAAGGATCGATCACCATGGCGTACCTCCGGAAGAAGTCGATGGAGTTCCTCAAGAGCTTCGAGGTGCCGGCGAAGAACCCGTCGGAGGACGCGCAGCGGCGGTGGCGGGAGGCCGTCGGCACCCTCGTCAAGAACCGCCGCCGCCGCTTCCGCATGGTCCCTGACCTCGACAAGCGCTCCCAGGCCGAGACCCAGCGCCGCAACATCCAGGTGATTCTTCCGATTTGATTCATCGATCCATGTCGATCTCGGCGTGACACGGGCCGGCCCTAAGAATTAGTCGATCTAACTGGGTGTGCGCGCGTCTATTGCTCGGTATCATCTCATGCCCAAATGCGCGTTCCGATTTATTATTCCTAATCTGCCGCATGCGTTAGGATTCCCTGAAATTTGCGAAGTTTGTGCCATGACTGGTTCATGCAATGCCGGTCAACTGAATTTGTTGAAAGACAGTTTGATTGACTCTCTTTTCATGTGTAACGTACATGGAAGAGTTTAGCTGGCTTAAATGGCAGGTCTCTTGATCATGTTTTGAAGGCCAAGTAATGGCATTGCTCTACCAACTACTTGCATGGCTGGAATATATGGAAGAAATATATGGAGGAAATCAATGTGATTTTGACTGTGTACTTAATTGACTAGCACTAATTGTTGCAATACTGCTCATATTACTCGGAATATGTGTGGGATTAAGCAAAAAAAAAAAATCGTGGAGTAAGATTACAGTATTTGCATATGTGTTCAGTAATAAAAAGATACTCTAAAGAGTTTGCATAGACACAATATACATTGCCATGCCACTAATTTGCGTGTAGAAACATGAGAAGTTACCTCAAGAAAAAAATATCGTTCTTCCAGGTTAACACACACACAGTAATTAAAATCTTGCATGGCTGGAATATATGGAAGAAATATTTAAGATTTTATATGCGCACTACTACAAACATGTTGTAATATGGTGTGGCAGAAAAAAAATGTGCAATGCTTTGAAGTTTGCTTATGACCTTATGTTCAGTAAACCATATCTGGAAGCCCTTTTCTACAGTGTCTGTACTTGTGTTTTGCTGGTGTACTTTAGTTTCGTGACGGCTGTAAGCATCCTAGTTATGTATAGGTCGGGTGAAAGCTTAATACACTTAAGTAATAAAACGTCCTTTATCAAAAAAAATCTGGAAAGTATTTCACATAGATACTCAATCTTGCCATGCCACCAATTTGAGCATAGAAACATGATACACAAGATGATACTGTTCAACAGAAAAGTACTGATCATCATGAATTAACCAGTCATTAACCTTAGGCGTTACTGGAGATTCACCTTCACATTTGCACTATCCAAGTCCAGGACTACTCACGCACCAAGTAAATTAAGAAAACTTCTAATTAGCAGAAATTCCTCAAAATTATGAACAAACGGGTATAACTTCATAAAAAAAACGGGTACAAGCTAGTTGTCCTACTGGCTTTTTAACATACTATATTTGAAATGTATTTCCTGCTGATGATGTTTCGTTGATTGATTGATTTCTGCAGGAAAAGCTTCGCGTCGCGCTCATGGTACAGAAGGCAGCGCTTGGGTTCATCGAAGGTACGTACACGACCGCAACCTTCCAAAAACATTTGATTCCATTAGATTCATGTCCAATATATTCCTCTGATATCGACCATGACAAGAATGGCAATGCTTCTCTGTCCCCTGGTCTCAGCCGCCCGCAGGACGGAGCACCCGCTGCCGGAGCTGGCGCGACAGTGTGGCTTCTCCATCAGCGCCGAGGAGCTCGCGTCCCTGGTTCGCGGCAAGGACTCCAAGAGCCTGCGCCACCACAAGGGCGTGGACGGCCTCGCCCGCAAGGTGAACGTCTCCCTCGCCGACGGCGTCCACTCCGACGACGTGACCCTCCGAACCGAGGTCTACGGCGCCAACCAGTATACCGAGAAGCCGCCACGCACGTTCTGGATGTTCCTGTGGGACGCCTGCCAGGACATGACGCTCATGCTGCTGGCCTTCTGCGCCGTCATCTCCGTCGTGATCGGCGTGGCAACAGAGGGGTGGCCGGGCGGTGTCTACGACGGCGTCGGCATCATGCTCACCATCTTTCTCGTCGTCGCCATCACCGCCGCCAGCGACTACAAGCAGTCGCTCCAGTTCCGGGACCTCGACAGGGAGAAGAAGAAGATCGAGATACAGGTGACGCGAGACGGGTTCCGGCAGAAGGTGTCCATCTACGACATCGTCGTCGGCGACATTGTGCACCTGTCAATCGGCGACCAGGTGCCGGCAGACGGGTTGTTCATTGATGGGTACTCGTTCGTCGTGGACGAGTCCAGCCTGTCCGGCGAGAGCGAGCCGGTGCACGTGTCCGCGACCAACAGGTTCTTGCTGGGAGGGACCAAGGTGCAGGACGGGTCGGCGAGGATGCTGGTTACGGCAGTGGGAATGCGGACGGAGTGGGGTAACCTGATGGAGACGCTGAGCCAGGGGGGCGAGGACGAGACGCCCCTGCAGGTCAAGCTCAACGGCGTCGCTACCATCATTGGTAAGATCGGGCTCGTGTTCGCCGTGCTCACGTTCACCGTGCTCATGGCGCGGTTCCTGATCGCGAAGGCGGAAACCGCTGGCGGTCTGTTGGAGTGGGGCATGGAGGACGCGCTGTCCGTCCTCAACTTCTTCGCCGTCGCCGTCACAATCATCGTGGTCGCTGTACCGGAGGGCCTGCCGCTTGCCGTGACGCTCAGCCTGGCGTTCGCCATGAAGAAGCTCATGCAGGAGCGCGCGCTGGTCCGGCACCTCTCGGCGTGCGAGACCATGGGCTCAGCCAGCTGCATCTGCACCGACAAGACCGGCACGCTCACCACTAACCACATGGTCGTCGAGAAGGTCTGGGCGGCCGGCGCGGCGACCACCGTGAGCACCGCCAAGGGCTTTCAGGAGCTCACGTCGTCGGCGCTGTCAGAAGGGTTCGCGAAGCTGCTGCTCGAGGGCGTCTTCCAGTGCTCCAGCTCGGAGGTCGTCCGCGGCAAGGACGGCACGACCACCGTCATGGGCACGCCAACCGAGACGGCCATCCTCGAGTTCGGGCTCGGCGTGGAGAAGCAAACGGGCTTCGCGCACGCCGCCGCCGCGAAGCTCAAGGTGGAGCCGTTCAACTCGGTGAAGAAGACGATGGGCGTGGTGGTCGCGTCCCGGAACGCCGGCGGCCGCCCACGTGCATTCCTCAAGGGCGCGTCGGAGGTTGTGCTGCGCAAGTGCTGCAACGTAGTCGCCGACAGCCACGGAAGCATAGTGCCCCTCGCGGAGAAGGACTACGCGAAGCAGGTGGCCGGCACCATCGATGCGTTCGCCTGCCAGGCCCTGCGCACACTATGCCTGGCGTACCAGGACGTGGGCGTCGAGGGCGAGATCCCCGGCGACGGGTACACGCTGATCGCGGTGTTCGGCATCAAGGACCCGCTCCGGCCGGGGGTCAGGGAGGCCGTGGAGACCTGCCACGCGGCCGGGATCAACGTGCGCATGGTCACCGGCGACAACATCAGCACGGCCAAGGCCATCGCGAGGGAGTGCGGCATCCTCACGGAGGACGGCGTCGCCATCGAGGGGCCTGATTTCCGGCAGATGAGCCCTGACCAGATGAGGGAGATCATACCCAAAATTCAGGCACGTATTCCACGCCTCTTCCGGACTTTGCGGCAGAACATTGATGGCGATGATGACATTGCTTGTTGTGTCTTGCAGGTGATGGCACGGTCGCTGCCGCTGGACAAGCACACGCTGGTGACCAACCTGAGGGCCACGTTCAACGAGGTTGTGGCCGTCACCGGCGACGGCACCAACGACGCGCCGGCGCTGCACGAGGCCGACATTGGGCTCGCCATGGGCATTGCCGGAACAGAGGTTTGTACCGTACTGCCCTGCTATCTTCCGTTCTTCCTCGTGACATTACTTACAGATGTTGTTTGTGAGTTGTCAGGTTGCCAAGGAGAACGCCGACGTGATCATCATGGACGACAACTTCTCGACCATCATCAACGTCGCCAAATGGGGCCGCTCCGTCTACATCAACATCCAGAAGTTCGTGCAGTTCCAGCTTACCGTCAACGTCGTCGCCCTTATGGTCAACTTCGTCTCTGCATCTTTCACAGGTGCACACGGATTACTTAAACCCACTGATTCTCCACAGAATCCATCTCTGTGTTGTCATTCTCGTAACACAAATATGTTGTTCAGGGAGCGCGCCGCTGACGATTGTGCAGCTGCTGTGGGTGAACCTGATCATGGACACCCTCGGGGCTCTGGCGCTGGCAACCGAGCCGCCGAGCGACGCAATGATGCGGAGGCCACCAGTGGGCCGGGGCGACAGCTTCATCACCAAGGTCATGTGGAGGAACATCATCGGCCAGAGCATCTACCAGCTCGTCGTGCTCGGCGTCCTCCTCTTCAGAGGGGAAAGCCTGTTGGAGATGAACGGCGACAACACCCTGCTCAACACCTTCGTCTTCAACACCTTTGTCTTCTGCCAGGTACCCCCTTCTTGTTGATCTTCTTCAACACGAAATAAAGGCACAAATGTGCCAAAATTTTCTTCTGCTTTCCATTGATACAGTCATTCGTGCTGCAGGTTTTCAACGAGGTGAACAGCCGGGAGATGGAGAAGATCAACGTCTTCAGCGGGATGTTCAGCAGCTGGGTCTTCTCGGCGGTGGTGGCCGCCACCGTCGGGTTCCAGGTGATCCTCGTGGAGCTGCTGGGCACGTTCGCCGGCACGGTGCACCTGAGCGGGCGGCTGTGGCTCATGAGCGTGCTGATCGGGTCGGTCAGCCTGGTGGTCGGCGCCGTCCTCAAGTGCATCCCCGTCAGTTCCGGCGACGCCTCACCCGATGGCCACGACGGATACGAGCCGATCCCCAGCGGACCGACTGCCGTGTGATTTTGAACACTTTTTGCTTGAAGAAGAAATTGCGCTTTACAAACGAACTTTGGAGCTTGGATTTTTTTTGGGTAGGTGGTACCGGAACGGACTTGTTATGATCATGAAGACCGTTCCGTGTGATTTTGAGCATTTTCGGTCTTTTTTTTTTTGGTTACATGCTCTCTAGCAAACGATGTTTCTGAAATTTCATAGTCAGATCAGTGTGAACTGTCATACTACATACCACTGTGTAGGTAGATCAAAATTAGTTTACGATTAAGAAAAGGGGGTAATTGTGTTTATGTCACTAGTCCTTACCATAGGTCTCTGCGACTAGAATTCTCAAAATTGGCTACGCGCCACTAACTCTCGCGACTGGATGGACGGTTTCCGTTTGATTAGCCAAAATCGTCGTATTAGTCATTTTTCGACAGGTTTCGTTGTTCCCGCGATGTTTTAGTTCCTCTGTTCTCGCGCCACACGTGTTCCTGTTCCTCTGTTGCCAAGCCATGCAACCTATACATTCACTTACAACGATTTACCACGGCCAATGTACTGCTATTGTAACCCCCATGCATAGCCCTGATCTCGCGCCTCTGTCCTCATGGATGCCCTCTATCGCTCCCTTGCCATGGCACACTTCACCATTCACTTACAATTGACTGGTTGTTTGCGTCGTTAACTTGGTGAAGGCATTGTCGTTGTAGTCATCATCTCCGTGCTCGAACTGCTCTAGCGGAAACCCGATATCTGAGTCTACCGGAATGGATGATGCCAACGCTTAGTGTCGTTTCTCCCTCCCGAGGCATTGTTTTTGGAGTAGCTGTTACTTGGAGGGGTACTGAGATGTAGCCGCGTCATTTCTTCATCACCTAAGATGGCCTGGCTTGGCGGCGTGGCACAACATGGTCTACTTGACGCATGTGTGATGATGGACGCACGCAAGACAATGGCGTTGTCTACCGTCATGGTGGCATCGATGACATGCCTGGCAAGGTCGATGCATTGATCCTTATCATGAAGCTAGATTTGGTTCGTGAAAGACGACGGTGACGACTACTGAGCATGTGCATCTGGTGCGTGCTGAGGGTCTACTTACCTGTACTCCAGTTTTGGATTATATGCATTGGTCTTAGGTCAGGGCAGACGAATCTGATCATGGCCACCTCTATCATCATCAAGCTTGTAGGTGTTGCGACACTTGTCAACAAGAATGTGGTTTCGAATTGATCAATGTATTATCTTCTAAGACATTGGTAAATAATATAATACAAAATGTTTATTGCATCATTTTGATGCACATACAGAGGGTTTCAACCTCCATTGTGAAGAAAATATTGTTGCAAAATATGGGGTAACATGAGGGAATTATTGGTGTTACTTGTATGCGAAAATGCAACAAAGTTCTGTTATTGATTTCAATGCTCTCTGAACATTCTTATTCTCGATTTGGATAAAGTTGATTTTCTGGGATAAAGCAACATGAGTTCCTCATGGCCTTCTTATACATTCAGTCGCTGCAGACCCATCTGCTCGGAATGGTGATCTTGGTGGAGTCGTCACCCAAAAGGTTAGGTATGTTAATTCTGTGAATTGGGCAATTAGATGGTTTCGTTGCTGATCTGTTGATTATTTGTACTATTTTTTGTATGCCGAAATGATATTGTTGATTTGAATGCCCTAGAAGACTATAGTACGGATTGTTGCGAAAGATGGAGTACAATACCGATCTGTCAGCAAGGCTCTGATTAGTTTTTTTTTAACTTAAGGCAACTTTTTTTTTGAACTTGAGGCAACTTAAGCCTCTGATAGTTGGTTTTGTTGCAGTCCGGGATTCTGGGATGCGACTTTGTGCGCTCACGTATCCTAGGGATCCATTCGCCGTTGAGGCCGTTGCCTTGCCTCCTGTCTGGTTAGGTACTCTAGCTTTGTTAGTTATTTCTTGAACATCCCGAACAAGGCCAGAATGCGCATCTTGGTTATCACTTTCTAAATTAGTTAGTCGGTCTCCTCTGCTGGTGGCAATGCCTCACGCTTTTATCTCCAATACATCATATAGTACAGAAAGTGCAACATGTCTAAATTAAGCTTCACCCCAGGATGTATTTCCTAGCGCCTCCCATTCCCAACACCAATACACGCATCAAACTCCAAGTTGATGCTACTCTGAAAATTGGGCTGCATATTTGATATACAATATCTATTCTCCCTATATCATAAGTCGTTGTGTTGCTTCGAGTGCCACTCTCTTGCTAAGTGTAGCTATGGTAAAGGGTTAAAAGATGAAGGCTCCATGCAGCGCAAGTAGGCAGGAGATATGCATTATAAAGGCGCACAGAGTTCAGCCAAAGGTTGGTCAACACATTACATTTGAATTAATTTCAATAAAATCAGAGTACGATTTTGAAGTATTGAATCCTAGACATGGAGTGAGTGCGGAAGAAAGAGGGCAGAAAAAGAGAAGAGATGAAAGAAAAGGAAAATAATTTTTCCTAAAGAACATTAATCCCGATGACACTTTGCCACAGTAGTTGATTAGGGGCATTTAGAAAAGCGTTGCATTTAATCATGTCCCTAAAAAATGTTCGAGGAACTTTAAAAATAAAGCTTCTAAAAATGGTTTTTTCATAGGCAATTTGAGAAATGTCTCTAGAAAATTTAGGGGAACTGTTTTTAGGTGCATCTAACCATTTTTTTTTCATGAACTTATTCGAGATTCGGAAGGTGAACGAAAAAAACAACAGAAACAGGCTTGTCGAGCAAAGTAACTGGCCGGCCCACGCGGGCAATTCTTCAGGCGTTTGCTCGCAGAACGGACGCCAGAAGCGTAGTATAGGAGATCCGAAGCGTCGCTCGCTTCCCTGCTTGCTCGTTTCGCCCTCCTCGCGCAGGAACGCGCCGCCACGCCCCTGTGTCGAGCGCCCGCCCGAGTTGCTTGGCCGCGTGACCGTCGCCCGGCCCCGGCGGACCGGCGCCGCCCAATTGCTCTTGGCCTGCCTCCTCTTAATCCCCTGCGTGGCTGCCTGATTGCCTCCTCTGCTCCCGGTGGCTTGATTTCAACAGACAGCACAGAGAGTCAGAGTGACTTGATTTCTCCTCGGCTCGACCCTCCCATCAGCTAAGTAATTCTTTACCACTTCAGCTGGATACTGGATTTATTTGTATTGAACTGATTGATGTTTTTCATTTGTTTGTAATCAAATTCTAGAACAAAACATGAATTGATATTATCCATCGACCTCCCACGTCCCATCCGATGAGTCGTTCCGTCCCTACTGGGTCCTACTCCACTCATATGCTCAACTCGGCAAAATTCGGAACCAGAGCACGGCCCATGGCAGCACGAGGAACAACGAGGCGATCTATGTTTCTTTTTCCCGCGAGCGCCCACCGGTCCCCTCCAACCTCAACGTGGACTGCCCGGACGGCATTCTCCGCCACCCCCCTGAACTCCTCTCCATGGTGGACGACCTCATCCTCTTCCACGCATACGTCGGAACTGAATACTACCCGAGGTTCCGCATGTGCGACCTCTTCAGCTACCGTGCCGGCCCCAAACGACCATCACTCAAATTGCTACCGCACCCGCAAGGTCGTTTCCACGGAGTCCACGAGTTCGGCATCGTCCCCCGCTCCGGCGGGCGGTGACAAGCGCTACACCATTGCCGCGCTTCTTCCCGACGAAGGGTACAAGCCCAACAGTTTCCTACTCTACCTGCTTGACTCTGATTCCCAGGACTGGACCTCCAGGGCGCTTCATGTCGATTCGCCCCGTGGAACTTAACCAACTGTTTCGCCACACGACGTCTAGCGTTATCACGCTCGGAGTCGGAGGCATTGTAGGCTGGGTGGATCTCTATCGTGGCATCGTCTTCTGTGACATACTGGGCGATAAGCTTACACTCCGAGGTGTGCCAGTGCCACCCCCGCTGAAACAAATCCTAGCTTCTGATCCGTCATGCCGGGTGTTAGCCGACCCCAGCTATACACGTGGCATTTCCTTCATCAATGGCCGCCTCAGGTTTGTCCATCTGGAAGTTGACATCGTTGACCTTAGTGGGCATGATAAAGAAACCGGGTGGCCCTGCTCCCGAATGGAAAGCTGGACGATCAACACATGGAGCAACGAAAAGTTGAGTGATTCTTTTGATGATTGGCACAGAGACTGCACACTCCGAGCTTCCGACATTGCTGTCGGTGACTACACTGAATCCGAGCTGCCACTGTCACTGCCAGACGGCGGCCATGACGAAGCGGAGGTGGAGCGGCGAGGCTTGCAGAAGCTCTTTGTGTCTGACCCCTGTTTTGGCATGAACGCCGGCGATGGCGATGGTGATATTGTGTACCTGACTGCCAAAGTGAAATTCTTGCACCATAAGTCATGGGTTCTCGCTGTTGATATGAAGAACCAAAGGGTGCATAGACAGCATAGTGTGGTTAAGTCTGGTGCTCCTCTACTAGCAGGACAGCCCCCTATAGATGCAACCTATTGCACTTGCAGTATATCTCCAAGTGTACCAATTAATACTCCAGCTCCTGCAACTTCAAATGTGGAGGAATCAGGTGGCTTGGGACTAAATTAAAGGCAGCATGAACACATGATTTTCTTCCGGTTTAAGTATATGAATAATCCAAGTTTTCACATCCACATTAATTGATCTTTCCATCGTTCAGATTTAACTTTTTTCTCTCTTTGATATCCTATAAGCTTGTATTTGTCCTGTATTTGACAAGGTATGCCTCACATGATAGCAGGGGATCCGAAAATGGGGGCCCATAAGTACTTCGTACTTAACTAATATAAACAAATAGGTAGAAATGATAGGAAATATATATACATATGTATATATGTATATTTGATCTGGATAGGGTGTTCATCATATAGAGTTTAAGATCCGGAATATTTGGAAATGTATGTCAGGTTGTAGCTTCGTTTTTGTTCTACCTAGATTTGAAATAATTTGAAGTGACAATTAAAATCGTGAACTTTGAAATATTTAATTTCCATCAGGTTGATCCCCTTGTCAAGTATATGCTAATTTTAGTGTGCGTCCAAGTTGTAAAGAATTTAATTGGTTTTGCACAGGCCGCCGTGGAGCTGAACCTCCGTAGCAGCCGAGCACCATGCTATTTCTTATACTGGTTTGACCTATACGCTAATGCTTTAGTTGACATTAGTAAGATAAGTAGCTCATGTAGTGTCCATGCGATGAACCGGTTAGGAATCTGATTTAATGTGGTTAACTTATTTCTTTAATTCTTATCCATGGACTCTGCATCGCTTCAGATGTTTTCTGAAACGTTTTCTCTTGGTGTCAGTTTGGTGTTCATATGTGGACATGCATGTGGTGCTATGCTATTTGGAACTTCGTTGTTAGATGATAAAGTATTCCAAAACTCTATTTTTTTTTTGCTCAGTTTGGCGTACTGTGTCACTGCTTACTCCATGTTGTTACATAATTTAGAATTATTTTGGCAGCATCATCCTCGTGTTTAATGTTTCCTTGCTGCTTCTCTGTCAGGCTGTGCTGGTAGATGTGAGAAACAAACTTGTCTCTGAAGTATGAACTTGGTTGCGCCCAGATCCTCTGTTCATATACCTTGGATTTCGTTGCCTGCTGCCTTGTTTCCAAGTTTGATCTGTGCATAAACACACTCCAGTCAAGATTCGTATGTGCCAATGAATTGTAATTACCAAGTTTGGTCTGTTTAAACTTGGCTAGGTTTTTCACATCAAAGTTGCATGGGACAGCCACAATCATGGGCATGCTCTGTTCTCTAAAATTTACCGTAACAGTAAATATTTGGCTGAACATTCACTGTGTCTGGTTTTTCTTACCGAGACAGTCCGAGAAGTTACAGCGTGTTTATGATTTATTTGTGCTTTCTTGCATTCAATAAAACAAGACTATTACAACTTCATGGTCAATATATGTATGGTCCATCCTTCAGACCAGGTAATTGTAAACTACAGAAGTGTGCCCAGATCGTCTCTTCTACACCCACTGGCCTCCTTCCGAGCTCCACGCTGCTGTCGCCCGCTTAGCATGTACGTATGGATGTATCTCCCGAGCTTGTTGCATTTTTTTGTTGGTCACGAGCAGTGGTGTGCTCATAGATGGAAAAGGGGAGCACATGACAGTGTCTTAAATTTCATAGTTTTAGTTTCACTAGAACAGTTGTGGAAAAAAAATGTATATCACATTGCAGCCAGCATCTTGTTGGGAAAACTGGGCAGACCAATTAACCCTTAAATAGAGATTAGCACACTCGTAGCGTGATCTGAAAAATACGCAGCGGAATAAATGTAAACTTCAGCACCACTAATGTACTAACTCCGGATCGTTGCTCGTGTCGGATGGAAACATGCATCAAGCATACATGGAGCAGACAGGACACTCCTAGCGCTCACTCAAGCATAGAGGGTGTATGTCCTCAGGTGAGAACCTCTCACCTAACGATAGAGGATGTCTATGGTAGGTAGAGCACTCTCAGAACAGCAGCACAGCAGCAGAAATCAACATACAGAGACACCAGTCCTTTTACGTGGAAAACCTCTCAACATGAGAGGAAAAACCACGGGCCGAAGCCACCCAAATCTTCTTCCACTATATTAGAGCGGGATACAACAGGTTCTTCCCTAGAGAGCACTAGGGGATCTCTTACAACAAGATTTGGGGCACAAGATCTAGGGATTGGAACAATCTCACCAAAGATGGTGGAATCACAGCTTGAAGGAGACAAGGTAGTGGATCTGAACGTCACAACCTTGTGGGCAGGGCCGTGCTTGATCTAAGCTTCTTCTTCAACTTCTTCTTCTTCCCTTTCTCTCTTGGTTTTCTTCTCCAATGGAGGCTATCCTGATTTTCGTCACACCTCTTGGTGGTGGCTGGCTGGGAGGGTTAACATCCCCCATCCATCTTGCACAATGCCCAAAATGACCCTTGGTCATAACCCTAATGGGCCTTGGGCTTCTGCACCTGTTTGGGCAGCCTTAGAGGCTTCAAATGGCCATCTCCTCACAGCCCACATGAGGAGGATACCCAACAAATCTCCCCCTCCAACTCATGTGGGGAGCATCGCCATGCCCGCTACCTTGCAGCATACAAGTAGCTTCTCACTTGGCAATGTCTTGGTCATCATATCCGAGCCATTCTTGTCGGTATGGATCTTCTCAAGATGCACCATCTTGGAATTCACAACATCTCGAATCCAATGATATCTCACATCAATGTGCTTGGTTCGAGAGTGCAAGCTTGAATTCTTGGCAAGGTAGATAGCGCTCTGGCTATCACAAAACAGACCGTATTTCTCTTGCTTCATTCCCAACTCCTGCAAGAAGTTCTTCATCCAGAGCACTTCCTTGCAAGCATCAACCGCTGCGATGTACTCAGCATCTGTGGTTGACAGGGACACGCATTTCTGCAATCTTGATTGCCATGACACTGCTCCCCCTGCATAAGTCATCAGGTAACCAGAAGTAGACTTCCTAGAATCTGCATCACCAGCATAATCTGCATCTGTATAGGCTTGCAATACAGGATCACCGCTTCCAAAGCATAAGCATGATCTAGAAGTACCTTTGAGATACCTGAGAATCCACTTCACTGCATTCCAGTGAGCTTCACCTGGATTTGTCATGAACCGGCTAACAACTCCAACTGCATAGGCAATATCAGGCCTAGTGCACACCATGGCATACATCAAACTGCCCACACAGATTGGTACGGTACTTTACTCATCTCATCTTTCTCCTTCTTGCTGCTAGGACATTGTTCTGAACTCAGTTTGTGATGGCCTGCAAGTGGAGAGGTAACAGACTTTGCGTCTTTCATATTGAACCTTTCAAGTACCTTCTCAATGTATCTTTCCTGTGAGAGCCAAAGCAGCTTCTTTGATCTATCACGGGAGATCTTCATGCCAAGTATTTGCTTAGCTGGTCCTAAATCCTTCATGGCAAATGATTTACTCAATGCCTTCTTGAGGAGAGCAATCCTCTTTGTGCCATTTCCAACAATCAGCATGTCATCGACATATAGCAAGAGAATAATGAAGTCACCCTCGGCGTACCTCTTCGTAAACACACAATGATCAGGTTGTGCTTTACGGTATCCAAGCTCAGTCATGAATGACTCGAACTTCTTGTACCACTGCCGAGGAGCTTGCTTCAAGCCATACAAGCTCTTCTTCAATCTGCACACTTGGTGCTCCTTGCCTGCAACCATGAATCCTTCTGGCTGCTCCATGTATATCTCCTCCTCTAGGTCACCATGCAAGAATGCTGTCTTCACATCAAGTTGTTCAACCTCCAAGTCCATGGAGGCAGCCATGCCAAGCACAACTCGGATCGAAGACATCTTGACCACCGGAGAGAATATTTCATCGAAGTCAATTCCCTTCTTCTGACTGAAACCTTTCACAACCAATCTTGCCTTGTATCTTGGATGTGAGCTATTTTCTTCAGTCTTCACTCTGTACACCCACTTGTTCTTGAGTGCTTTCTTGCCCTTCGGCAGAGACACCAAATCAAAGGTATCATTCTCATACAGGGATTTCATCTCGTCCTGCATGGCTTCTGACCATTCATTCTTGTGCTGTCAGACAGTGCTCCTCATAGCATGAGGGCTCACCTGCATCAGTCATCAACACATATTGATGTGGTGGATACTTGCTGGAAGGTACACGGTCTCTCCCAGTTCTCCTCAACTGCTGCACTGGTGGTGGGGAATCAGGTGGATTATCATCACCGTGACTCTCATCATCATCATCAGATGGCTGTTCATGTCCCTGACTTGTACTGCCTTGATCAGTTGCATCATCATCTTCAACATCACCATCATCATCATCTCCCCCATGATTGTCATGGACTAGAGGAGGGTTCACTGGATCTAGGACAACCTGAGGTGTGGTAGTCTTCGGCTTCTCCGGTTTACCAATATCTTTTATTGTTTCATCTTCAATGAACACCACATCACGGCTGCGCACAGTCTTCTTCTTGACTGGATCCCACAATCTGTATCCAAACTCATCGGTTGGACTGTTGAGATAGATGCACTGCTTTGTCTTGCTATCAAGCTTGGCTCTTTCATCCCTCGGGATGTGCACAAATGCCTTGCACCCAAAGACCTTCAGATTCTTGTATGATACATCCTTCCCTGACCAAACTCTCTGAGGAATATCACCTGCAAGAGGAACTGAGGGGGACAGGTTTAGTATATGCATAGCATGAATCAAAGCTTCAGCCCAAAAACAGTTAGGTAACTTTGCATGAGAGAGCATAGCTGTGACCCTCTCCGTGAGAGTCCTGTTCATCCTCTCTGCAAGTCCATTGAGCTGAGGTGTCTTTGGTGGAGACTTCTCAAGCCTGATGCCATATTTCTGCAATACCTTTCAAAAGGACCTCGGTATTCACCACCATTGTCTGATCTGACGCACTTCAATTTCCTGCCAGTTTCTCTCTCAACTTTGGCATGGAATTCCTTGAAGACGCCTAGCACCTGCCACTTGTTTCTCAACACATAGAGAAAATCTTTCTGGAGTGGTCATCAATGAATGTCACAAAGTATAATGCTCCACCGAGAGATTTTTCGGTCATGGAGCAAACATCAGTATGCACAATATCAAGAACATTCTCCGCACGTCTTGGCGGTCGTGTACGAAATGCAACCCTATGTTGTTTGCCAGCAAAACAATGTTCACAGGGTTTCAAGGTTATACCTTTCAACTCAGGGAGGAACTCCATGCGAGCAAGAGCGTGCATGCCCTTCTCACTCATATGCCCAAGCCTCTTGTGCCACAACTCAGCCGAAGTGTCATTCTCGGCACGTTCAGCATCTCATTGCATAGCTTGGTTTTAGTCACATAGAGGTTACCTTGCTTGCTTCCTCGAGCCACAATCAAAGAGCCTTTGGTGAGCTTCCATTTTCCATCACCAAAATAACTGCCATGGCGAATGTCATCAAGCTTTCCCACTGACAACAAATTCAGCCGTATATCGGGAACATGCCTCACATCATCGAGCACCAAACTGCAACCTGTGGAAGTCTCAATGCATATAGTGCCCTTGCCAACAATGGTTGACGAACCGCTGTTTCCCATCCTCACTTGGCCGGTAACACCGCTGGTGTAGGAGAGAAATACTCCTTGTGTGATGTAATGTGGAAGGACGCACCTGAATCCACAACCCAACTCATGGCATCATCACGAACAGCACTATAGCATTCTTCATCTTCAATGACTAGATAGTCTTCACCTTCTGCAATATTGGCGGCACCATTCTCTGCCTTTTGCTCGTTCTTGTTTGCAACTTTTCCCTCTGCAAGATCTTTCTTGTATTTCCTGCATTCGCTCTTTATGTGATTCGGCTTGCCACAGTAAAAGCAAGTAACATCTTTTCTATGTTTTGACTTTGATCTCCCCCTGGATTTATCTTTGCCTTGCTGAAATCTGGCATGGCCACGTCCACGGTTTCATTCTTCCCATGGGATTCAGCCACATACGCATCAGAAGAAGTGGCATCGCCCTTTTCCTTCTTTCTGGCTTCTTCATTCAGCATGCTATTCTTCACCATCTCCAAAGTCAGCTTCCCATCCGGAGCTGAATTGCTAATGGACACAACAAGCGTGTTCCAACTGTCGGGCATGGAACTCAGCAGCAACAATGCTTGCACCTCATCCTCGAAGTTGATCTTCATAGCTGAAAGTTGGTTTATATGGCACTGGAAAACATTCAAGTGTTCAATCACACTGCTGCCATCTCGGTACTCAAGTTTTGCAAGTCTCTTGATAACCGAGGCCTTGTTCATAGCTGTTTTCCTCTCATATATTGACTCTAACTTCTGCCACATCTCATACGCATTTGTGTCTGCTTCCCATCCAGAGCTGAATTGCTAATGGACACAACAAGCGTGTTCCAACTGTCGGGCATGGAACTCAGCAGCAACAATGCTTGCACCTCATCCTCGAAGTTGATCTTCATAGCTGAAAGTTGGTTTATATGGCACTGGAAAACATTCAAGTGTTCAATCACACTGCTGCCATCTCGGTACTCAAGTTTTGCAAGTCTCTTGATAACCGAGGCCTTGTTCATAGCTGTTTTCCTCTCATACATTGACTCTAACTTCTGCCACATCTCATACGCATTTGTGTCATTTGCAACATGGTGGAATATATTGTGGTTGATGTACACTCGAATCATATCTACTGTCTTTCTGTTCAACACTCTCCAATCTTCATCCGTGACACCGGTCGGTATCTTGTCTTTCACAATTGGCTCATACAAATCCTTACAGTAAAGGATGTCCTCCATCATGGGCTTCCATAATGAGAAATTGGAAGAATCAAGCTTTATCATGCCACTTGTAGCGGCGCCTTCTTCCAAGGCCATTATGAGCAGCAACCTCTGAGCAACCTTGAGCTCTGATACCACTCTGTTGGGAAAACTGGGCAGACCAATTAACCCTTAATGGAGATTAGCACACTCGTAGCGTGATCTGAAAAATACGCAGCGGAATAAATGTAAACTTCAGCACCACTGATGTACTAACTCCGGATCGTTGCTCGTGTCGGATGGAAACATGCATTAAGCATACATGGAGCAGACAGGACACTCCTAGCGCTCACTCAAGCATAGAGGGTGTCTGTCCTCAGGTGAGAACCTCTCACCTAACGATAGAGGATGTCTATGGTAGGTAGAGCACTCTCAGAACAGCAGCACAGCAGCAGAAATCAACATACAGAGACACCAGTCCTTTTACGTGGAAAACCTCTCAACATGAGAGGAAAAACCACGGGCCGAAGCCACCCAAATCTTCTTCCACTATATTAGAGCGGGATACAACAGGTTCTTCCCTAGAGAGCACTAGGGGATCTCTTACAACAAGATTTGGGGCACAAGATCTAGGGATTGGAATAATCTCATCAAATATGGTGGAATCACAGCTTGAAGGAGACAAGGTAGTGGATCTGAACGTCACAACCTTGTGGGCAGGGCCCATGCTTGATCTAAGCTTCTTCCTTCAACTTCTTCTTCTTCCCTTTCTCTCTTGGTTTTCTTCTCCAATGGAGGCTATCCTGATTTTCGTCACACCTCTTGGTGGTGGCTGGCTGGGAGGGTTAACATCCCCCATCCTTCTTGCACAATGCCCAAAATGACCCTTGGTCATAACCCTAATGGGCCTTGGGCTTCTGCACCTGTTTGGGCAGCCTTAGAGGCTTCAAATGGCCATCTCCTCACAGCCCACATGAGGAGGATACCCAACACATCTCATAGTTCCTTTTTGATATGGATATTCATCTGGATTTACACTGTTAGTTCAAACTTCTATATCGGTCGTTGCATATTTCTTACAATCAATAGAGAAACATCCTTTCGAATTTTCAATCCACCAGGTAAAGAAAAATCCAACTTCCAGGATGTTAGAGGCGACGTTCTTATTTAGGTAATCAAGTACTGGCAAGGTAGTGAATGGCTACAGCTGAGCCTTGCATAGTATCGTGAGTGCCGAAGGTAACCCATGGTAGGAACATGTGCATTCCGAGAAACCACATGGCAACACAAGCGCATAGCAAGGAATGTGAGTAGTGGAGCTGTTGTCAAAGTTAGTTGGGAGGCGTGAGCCATCACCTAAGATGCTTAGGATGTCACCTGCAACATTGATCTCAGTCATCCTAGGTAAGATCAAAAGGTCGACACCATCCGCAAACATGGAGCGTGTCGGTAAATTCCTTGCTGCACAAAGTGGTCAAGCAGGGCCTCGTCCCTTGCAACCGAGAAAATCGATCCTATAATGCCTATCACGATGATAAACAACCGAAGAGAGAGCAGGTCGCCTTCCGGCAAACCTTTTCCATACCAAACGCCGTTTGTTGCGTGCCCACTGATGGAAAATTTTGAACAGACCAACACATTGATCAACAAAACCTTTGGCGCCGGAACTGAGAATGAATGGATAGGCACGAAAGCTCTATTTACATCATTTTTTTTTTAAAGGTCGTGACTCGTTTTTTTAAACGTCAAAACCTGTGAGTGGAGGGTTTAAACGGGCGCCGTATCCTATGAATCCGTTGGTTTTATGCATCCGTGCATCCTAAGCGTATCAACCGGCCGATTTACATCGTGTGCAGCTGGTCAACCGAATGAAACTTTACACTAAAGCGCCAGCGTCTAGCCCGTTATTTTAGAAATTAGACCCTCCATCTCAAACTGAATCACTTCAGAACCCACTTCTTATCCTAAACAACACGCGGGTTGGTTCTTCCGACGGCGACGGCGGCGGCGGCAAGCTCAGCAAATAAATCGAAGTGAGCCCTAGACAGGGTTGTGGCCAGCTCGACAAGCTCGACGGCAATGGCGACGGTGGCGGCGGCAAGATCGACGATTTGCCGTGCCCTAGGCAAGGTCTGTGGCCGCCGCGCACATCCTCCTCTCGCTGGTCCTGATGCCGAGGCTGCTGGCGTCCGCATCCTCGGCGCCGTCGGCTTGTACTGCACGCTTGTGTTGTGGGTGCCTGATTATAGACTCACGTGCGCTGTGGACATGGCAGGCTTGGAGCTCGGGAGATTGACCTGCTACAGGCTCTGAATGTTCTTTGTTCTTGTAACTGTAACTAGTACTTGCAGTCTTGCAGATTGGGTTCTGTACAGCTAATTGATTACAATTGTTTGTTGTTGGGTGAATGGGTGTGCGTGTAGCTGGGGAGTCCAGAATCTGAATGTACATTCGTTTCTGAACATTGATTTGTTTAGAAAGACATGCGTGTAAGTTAATCTGAATGGAAATTGAGAAACAAAGAATTTCCAATTACCCTGTTCGAATTTGCAATTTGAGAATTTCTTGCGTGACTCAATGAGTGAATCAAGAAATAGATGTTCTGATATGTTTGTCAGATAAATCATAACAACATATGGAGGTTAGCATACTGAAACCTTTATCATCATACCAACTGGTACCTAAACCTTTTCTTTTGAAGGTTCCTCTCAACTTTGGTGAAGCAATAAAGCAAACCAACGTAATTCACAGACTGCAGCGAACCATAGCTGAAAGTCTTGGTTCCACCAAACTCAGAGTGAGCTGAAGAAAAGACACTAGTAATTCACAGACTGGTTGACTATATGATACATGTGTGCCATGTGTTCCTCACAAATGCAGTGACGATCAATGGTCAGGTATCAAGAGTAAGAACTAAAAAATGCTGAAAACTAAGCTAAAATCAGTGAGTCATGTTAATTTAGTAAGTCTTACAAAAGTATATCGTTACTTGAAGCTTCCCAACCTGATAGAAAAACTGTAATTCACTGAATCTGCTTGAGTGCAGATTGAACCCTTCTTACATATGTTCTCAATCTTAATTTGCAATGTTTCTTGTAGCAATCATTTTTTCTGTGAACATATCAGAATGTATTGGCCTGATTCAGTTATATTAAGTCACACAAGAACACCTCAAATTGTGAGTACGAACATGGCAACAAGACAATGTTTCTTCTTGAATTTCCATTCACAAAAGCTTATACAATTCTTTCTAGAGAAATCAA
This sequence comes from Poa pratensis, assembly GCA_947311845.1. Taxonomy (NCBI): domain Eukaryota; kingdom Viridiplantae; phylum Streptophyta; class Magnoliopsida; order Poales; family Poaceae; genus Poa; species Poa pratensis. The sequence goes on from CAMZMU010000058.1 coordinate 45,702,246, forward strand.
TATTCACCAACGATGAGCATTGACATTATAATCTGTAGCTATAAGCACAGCAATTGGTAAGCTGCGTCCAAAGAAGTACTAGATACATAAGACAAGAATAATGAAATTCAGAGATATGGTCATCGTTGGTCTGCAAGAAATCCCCTGTTCTGCTCTCATCCCACGCGAGTCTGTAACCGGCCGGACGACCGACCGGAGGTTTCGGACGCGGGCGAGCTTAACATGAGGGACCGTCAAGAAGGAGTACGTGCGCTGAGGTCGCCACGAGCTGACCGGCCGGAGGTTGCGGACGCCGGCGGGCTTGGCATGAGGGACTGAGGAGAAGAAGGACGTGCCCTGAGGCGGCCATATATAGACCTGCACAGCAGTCGCGCCTGGGCCGTTGAATGGCATCTCAGTTCCGGCGACAGCGAACGCGGATGGATTTTTTGGGGACGCGCCGCGCAGACTCCCTGCCGAGCTAGTCGCCATGGCCGTCGCCTTTGCGAGAAGACGAGGGTTTGTGATGTTGATCAGGTTGTGATGTGTTAAGGTGTTTAGGGGTTAAGTTGCAAAATACAGATCCCTGATGCGGGCGTCTCTGTGCATAAATGTTTAGTAGCAAGCAGACACGCAGGATTTTGATCGAACGATTAAAATGCTTCGGATGCAGGGATACACGGACGAGCCGGATGCATAAGATACGGCGCCGTTTAAACGCCTATTAGTGTATTTCACATATACGGTAATGGCGGTTCATACTTCAGCAGAAACATTATGATGCTTCCACCAAATAGTGTTCGTGAAATTATGCCAACGTAGTATAATTCTACAGCATATAAATACCTGACCGACACGACGATTACTTTTTATTAAAAGTTCGTTTTTTCAAATAAACGTGAAATAAAAAGCTACGAAAATTGAAGCAGCCGAAGAAATTTAGAAACCAAACAAGCTACATGTTTGGACCTGGCCCACCGTTTCTGGTTGCGGTGTGAGCGTTGCTTCCGTATTCCCGGCCGTGCTAAGAGCGAGCAATATGAGCACTAAACAATTTCTGTCTTTGAAATAAAAAGGTGTCTTCGCTTTGATGGAAATTTAACCTTCAGTATAGTTTTATACAAGATGTACAACACATGGCAGTAATAAGTAGTACAGCGAATTTCACCACCAGGACAGTCGTCTATTGTTCAATTCCTCGCGGGCTGGGCGCACTAGAGTCGTAGCACACACCTCAGGGACTTGCCTTCCTCCAGCAGCCGGAAAGCCTCTCTGATCTCCGAGAATGGCAGCTCATGAGTTATGAAGCCATCAAAGTTTATCTTAACCTCCTGTAAATATAATAGGGATTCATCTAAATATATAGTTTATTGGCGGTTTCTGTGCTCAGAAATAATTTAAAAAAAAGTTCTTACCCCCTGCATGCACTGGTCGACGAGGAGCGGGAGCTGCGACTTGCCCTTGAAGTCGCCGAAGGTGCAGCCGGTGATCCGACGGCCATCGAAGAGCTCCATCGGATGTAGCGGCATCATCCTGGGCGTCGGATGGATCCCCAGTACCACAGTCAACCCCCAGCCCTGAATTGATTTACAATATCAGGGAGTGATGAAAGGGGGAGTGGGCAGAATAAAAAAAAATTGTGTGTGCGATGAATAGAAAATTGTAACGGAGATGCATACGTCGTGCGTGGAAACGAAGGCCTCTCGTAGAACATCAAGGTTACCGGTGCACTCGAAGCTGTAGTCCACGCCCCCATCCGTCATCTCCCTGATAACCTCGTGGACGGGCTTGCCACACGTCTTAGAGTTGACGAAATCAGTAATGCCCATCTCTTTGCCTGCACTTACACGCAAGTTCATGCCTATGGTCGGTCTATGGAGAAAGTGGACATCCAATAGGTAGTACGACAATACTTTTCCATGTGTTGCTATGTTAGAGACATATGCCGTTTGACATCGCATTTAACAGACAGCTCTTATTTTGAAGAAGAAAAGCATTCGTAGTTAAGTGATGAAAATGACTCTGTTTATGATAAGAAAGCAACATATATATAGGAACTGGCAAATTAATGAGCAAAATCACGTGGCTCTGAAGCGCACCTTTGGTGAACTTTTCAGGGTTGATGTCCACACCGATGATCCGAGAAGCCCCTCTTATCCTTGCGCCTTCAGCAACCTACAGTGAAAATAGATAGATTACTGATTCTTTTCTTATAGTTTTGAGACTTTAATCACTAGTGTGCCGGGAAAAGATCTACCGCGAGACCAACGGCACCAAGTCCAAATATAGCAACGGTGGATCCCCTGGCCACGTTTGCAGTGTTCCATGCGGCTCCAACTCCTATATTCACGACAAAATTACATGCCAAAGAAACATTATTCTATAAATGAACACAATTAAATAGATCTGTAAGAACATATATATACACAAACAATCTGAAGAACGAATATTAGGTAGTGTTTCCGTGTGATGTAAACTTGTTTGTTTTCTCAATAATTCCTCAAGGTTACGGGGCTTTGGCCGCCACCTTTGAAACCGATGTATGACATGTTGACAACAACAACTCTAGGTGACAGCAAATTACAAGTTTTCTTCTTGGAAGATCCTCAGGTGGTGGTGCGAGGACGGACAGCGACGTAATTCAAACAGTATTGTGTTCGGTTTCAGTATGCCAATGGCCATGCTGTCTTTTAAATTAAAAAACCAAAGCCGGCTCCAAGATGATAAGCCCATGCAGTGGCGGAGCCAGCTTGCCGTTCTAGCCTGGGCAAAATTTAGCAGCAACTTGCTTTGTTAAGTATTTGCCCATCTAAACTACCTCTCTAATCACTCTTTTGTAGTAGTATCATGAGGGAGCTGGCCAGCTTAGCCCGGGCAGCCGCCCGGGCATGCCGGGCCCTGGCTCCGCCCCTTGCCCACGCATACTACCAGATGTCTACTTGCATACAACTAGTTTGTGCGTATGTGTGTCATGTTACTTAATTCTGATTGATTGATCGATTATTAATCAGTGTTGAATCAAATTGAGAGGACCACACAATATCATAATCAATCATAGAAGCACGCAAGGGGCGTTGAAAATAAAGGATCAACTCAGACAAAAATAATTATTCAAGCTGATTAGATTTTTAATTACCGGTTGAGATGCCGCAGCTTAGAAGGCACATCTTCTTGAGCGGGGCGGCGGGGTTGATCTTGACGGCGCATGCGAAGTCGAGGACGGTGTACTCGGCGAAGGTTGAGGTGTTTAGGAAATGGTAGACTGGTTGGCGCTTGCCGCTTGACGTATCTACCACTGAGAATCTTGTGCCGTTGTCACCGGACATGGTGCTCTTGAACGGGTTGACCCGGTAGGTCTTGCAGAGGTTGGTCACGGCGGAGTCACAGTAGGCGCACGCGCCACACTCCCCGTTGAAGATGGGGACCACGTGGTCCCCGGGTGCGAGGTCCTCAACGCCTTCACCCACGCTCTCCACCACTCTGTACATGAGTGACCGACATCCTCAGAAAAAAGTTTATAAAAGGAAAATATAGTAACTCAAACTGATCATCGTACACGGCCTTTGCCACAACACAATTTGACTATATATCTAGATGAAATAAAACATGCTATATTGACATGTCGTTGTAAGGCATCATCTATGTTAACAAGCCTCCAACCATGCATGTCTGAATTTGTCTCTGTAATTCCAAATTCTGCTGCTGTGAGAGTTCTGTGCAGTGGCCAAGTAAACCCATCCAAACAGGTGCTTTCTTGAAGTCAATGTCGGCATAGCATCCGCTGATAAGTACGACAAGCGAGGAACATGCCAATAAGGGTGTGGGAAAAGCTGGCATGATGGGAGCCGTGCCTTGAGGATGCCGTTGCATGATCCAAGGCCAACGAGGAGGCGTCGGTCGTTGAACGTCGAGACCACGTGCCAACAGCCAACTAACTATATTTTGATGTGTATATGTAATCATATATAGTGCACCGATTCTATCTGCAATGATCGCCCTGATCGTCATGGATGGGCATATCCTAACTTCCCAGAGAATACTTCTTTTCTAGCAGTTTTACAAAAAAAAGACAACTCGTGTAGCTATATGCATAATTTCTTTTTAATTTATACACAAATTGGGACGACATTTCCGAGTTCCATTGCTGCAAAAAAACGCTTCTGTTGGAATAACTGTTGCACATAGCAATGGTGGATGTTTTTAAGCCAACAGAGGAATTACAAATGCGATTTTGCATATTTGTTCAGAAAAGTCATTTGACACTTGACCTCTCTCTCTCTCTCTCTGGAACAGCCATCAATTGTGCCACTTCATAAAGGAAGCTAATTAAAACGAATCACTATATTTGTGAAAGACTAGGTTGTACTACACTCAAACGGCAAAGGTACAGACTAAACTCAACTGTACTCCTACAGACTACATATTGTTGGGATTTTTCCACAGGATCGATCACATGAAACTAGACGAACACGCGCACACGAAAAACTATCGCCAAGGGTGCGTGTCGCACCCGTTCTTTTTATCTTTATTTCTCAAGATCCCACGGTACAACTCGATACAACTCACGCACCCAGGGCTGTGTATATATATACACGACCCAAACGATCGCTAACCTAGACCTAATCGAACTAGCACTCGTACATGACCAAGCCGTGCCAAACCAGGAAACTCTCCTTCCTAACTAACCACGTACATGGACATAGCACCACGTGCTTGACACGGAAACAAACTAGTACTACTATACGTACCTATAATTTTCCTAATTTAGACTAACACATGACTAAGGCAAGATTATTGCTAACAATCTCCCCCCAATCTTGACTTGTCGTCTCCTCGTACTCCTTCTGGTCTTGACTCGCTGGAGATTCGCGACTTGTCGATCCAAACTCTGACGCATGATCCGGACTACCAGCCCACACGGTCGCATCTACGCGTGCAACGTGCAAGATTGGACGCACCATCAATCTTCACGTCGTACAACTTAACTGGTCACTGTCCCACAACACGCCAAGATTGATCTTGAGACACGGAGATGGCTGCCTTGCCACCTTGTCTTCGTGCACATCGATCCTTGCTCCCGGACAACTCCTCGACCGTGACATGCTTCAACTGCAACGGGTCCTCACAGAGACGAGCACTTGGACATACTGACGACTCACTGACATGACGACGACCACACGTGCAAACATGCACACACTTCGACTCTTCTACCAACCCGGTTGACGATCTTGACGAGACTCCCGGCACCACACCTCGGCACCACTTCTCACATCAACGATCATCCACCTCTACCGTCTTTCCGACGACATCTCCTTTTGCCGCCTCCTCCGGTCGCTCCGCCGAACGACGATCGCCCGCCCCGAGGCGCTAGTCGGGTCGCCTCCCCGGGGCAAGCGTGGCTTCAAATCTTGAACCTGGCTCTATACCAATTGTTGGGATTTTTCCACAGGATCGATCACATGAAACTAGACGAACACGCGCACACGAAAAACTATCGCCAAGGGTGCGTGTCGCACCCGTTCTTTTTATCTTTATTTCTCAAGATCCCACGGTACAACTCGATACAACTCACACACCCAGGGCTGTGTACACGACCCAAACGATCGCTAACCTAGACCTAATCGAACTAGCACTCGTACATGACCAAGCCGTGCCAAACCAGGAAACTCTTCTTCCTAACTACCCACGTACATGGACATAGCACCACGTGCTTGACACGGAAACAAACTAGTACTACTATACGTACCTATAATTTTCCTAATTTAGACTAACACATGACTAAGGCAAGATTATTGCTAACACATATGTCAAAAGTCAAAACATGGCCGTGGCCTTAGAGTTGAGAATAGCTTGAAACAAAAAAGTAGTCAACTAGGTAGCTGGAATTATAACTATTAGAGCTACGTAACTTACCCGGCGGCCTCGTGCCCCAAGATGCGGGGGAACTTGCGCTGAAGCTCGTTCTGTATAATCACAACTATGATCAGTGAGACGAAGAATTCCAAATTCGGCAGTAGATCGACGTATGTCCACGATGAGACTGAAACTAGATGAGTAGTCTTGAGAAACGATGTAGTGAATCAATTACCTCTCCTTTCCAGAAGCTGAGGTCGGTGTGGCAGATGGAGGTGAAGAGGATCTTGACGCGTACTTCCATGCGCTCCGGCGGCGCCACCTCCACCTCCTCCATCACCAGCGGCTCGCCGGGACCCCACGCCACCGCCGCTGTTCAATCATTCAGGGCGCCGAACCGGCCGGTGCAGAGATAAGCAGAGGATAAAAGACGTAAGAAGATGACGAGGAGTGATTATAAGCATCGGAGAAGAACCTTTGCAGATGATGGGCTTCCCTTGGGTGCTGCCGCCATTAGAGAGGCCATCGGTTTCCATGGTGTGAAGTTTTCCCTTTTTTTTTGAGAGAGAGAGGGAGAATACGATGTTCTTCCTTCTGAGCGAGGCAGCCGGCATCTTTTTTTTTTTTTTTTTTTTTTTTTGCGGGTTAGGCAGCCGGCATCTGGCAGGCTGGCGATGGCGAGTGCTTATATATAGTAGAGATCAAGGGCAGTGGCAGTGGGAGGACCCTTGCTCGAATGGTCACGCAGCCCATGGTCAATAGACCTGGCTGATTTGGCCTTAAGAAATGTACAACCCAGTAACCTATTTGGCCTATCTTTGCGTTAACTTATTGGACTGATCTGTCGGTTCCAAAAAAAAACCAGGGATGGCGACTGCTGAAGAGGGAGACCAGGAGCAGGGAGAAGCAAGCAAGCGGCAGACCCGCCGGCGACGGCAACGGGCACCGTGAGGTGAGAGAGACATCTAGTACTACTATTTATCACCGGTGGAAGCCAAAAGTCTCAGATATCGCGTCATCTATCTTCAGGCTTAGCCTTATTCTGAGTGGATTTTGTTTATAGCAGCCAGTGCTGACTTTCTCAGGCTGCGTATTGATTTCCCTTGCGATGAGTCGTGCTACTGATAAATGTTGGCTTTGTGTTTTTGTTGCTGCTCCTGTCAAATGCGGTGCTCGCTGAGTCTGTAGAGCAGAGCATTGGGTTCTTTCATGTGGTTGTATTCATTCCTGAAAATACTGTAAACATCGCTGCAGACAGTAGTTGCAGTCAGTACTGTTTTTTTTGTTTTGAGGCGGATGGAACCATGGTGGGCCTTGGAAGGCGACCACCTGCCCGTATATGCCCACTCTGAACTTCTGAAGGATTTAGACCGGCCAGCACCACAAGCCCAATACCGACGGCAACAAACAGCTAGCGACGCTCAATGTCCTAAACAAAAAAAAGCTAGCGACGGTCAATAAAAAAACTAGTACGCTGTGATTCCCTCAAAAGAAAAAAACAGAAGCTTGTGACGCTGCGACAACGGCGTGAACGGCGACATCAGGCCATCAGGGAGTGGCCAGCGGCAGACCAGCCGACAACGGCCACGACGTGAGAGAAACATCTGCTGCATCAGTTCCAAATTACTCAATTAATTTGGTCTATAAATTCTCCAATCTAAATGACAGAGAAGTTCTCATATTTCTACAATTTCTTGTTGGAGATGCTCTTATTGCTTAGAAGGAATTTGGCTGGCTTAGCACTAGGGGCCCAATATGGAGGGATGTGTGGACCACGCCACTTTCGTTCCTGAGAGACGCTCCTTAGATGCGCATTTGGATCAACTGACAGGAAACTAGTTTTTTGAGTATTGCTCAGCCTTGATTTCTAAGCATACATAATAAGTTTATGCATATGAATTGTACTCCTTGTATTCTTGATTGCATTTGAATCATACATTTTACCCTTTTTATTTTTATGTCGAATTTTATAGCTTCGTGCAATTCGATACCAAGATTTATGTCCATCGTAGGGCACTCAAGTTAGGCGAATAGAACAAAGAGATTCTTGATTTTTTTTTTGACAAAGCTGATATAGTTTTATAGAACAATAGAATATTCACTACAATCAACCACATCTAACTCGCTAGTTGTTTACAAGTGAAAAGATAGCTTAAACAAAAAGGAACTCGATTTAGGCCACCTTCTTTGTCTAGCTGAAAATTTCTTTCTATGAACACATATGACATATTATGGAAGCTTCTCATATTGTCGTCTCTTTCAAGAATTAATTAGAATTTGGACCATTGATACCATTTAACCTCCTCCTGAGGCAAAATACGTACAACATGTGCATTGTACTGACTTTTAAGCTTATTATCCTGCTCACACAAAGGTTGTGCTTCTATAATTTGTTCGAGCTCACCAATGACATTCTTCTTTATAGATGTCGGTATTATGAAGCACTCACCCTCCAAAATTATTACCTTCAAGCGTATATTGATTGTTCCACCTTTGGATGAGTATCCCACTAGCGACCAGGTTAGCCCAGACTTCGTTAATTAGTTTGTAACCATCACGGTGCAATCAACCAACTCTGGACATGAATTGACGTCTGATTCCGTGAATCCTTGTGGATCATGGGCCATTTCCGTCAGCACATGATCGAACTTTTCGGATGCCCATAGCAGACAATTATTAGATGAATCCTAGCTCGATTAAAACTAATATCAATCGAGGTATGGGTACTGTCAAGTTGTTCTACCTGACTTCCACTCGAGCCAGCCAATTGCATTGAGAGCGAAAAGCCTAGTCGTGTAAGCAAAAACCTATCCTGGCTATACTTTCAAAAATTCCACCTCTGCATCTTCCGTTGAAGAGCCGTGGCACACTTATTCAAGAAGCTGGAGCACCCCATAGGATATCGGCGTTACGCCGAGGTTCTTAACAGGGTAGGGTGGTAGTAGTAGGTACTAGTGGCGGTGATATGAGATGTGACTACCAGAACTTGCTCAATAGAGCTTCGTCCTACTGTCTAACGGACACTTTGCTTCCCGATGTATCTCATTCCCATCATGAATCTACAACTTCGCATGTCTATCATTATCTCTGTTTCTCTCGAATCTTCTGTATCCATTCATATTACCTTGCGCTCTTAGTTAAGCCGGCTAAGGAAACTAGAAGAATATGGGAGAGCTACATACCACAGTCCGATATGTACATGTATTTAACAGGGTGCTACGGAGATATTCTCGTACTACATGTTAGATACCACAATTAACTCAGAGTAGACTCTCAGCCGGGTATGTGCGCTAGAAGATGAAGAGATGCATTTGGTTCCACACTATCGTATTACTCAGCGTGCTGTAGAGAAGCATTTGTTTCCCTACATTTATGTAGCCATCTACCCATATTCACCCATCACCGTGTCCTGCCAAATATCACGAATATTAACAAAAACTGCAAAACTTAAGCATACGTGTTACTAGGAAGAAAACTTTCCCGCCATGTGTGCACGGAGATTAACAAAGAATCGAAACACTTTGGGCAATTATGAATAAATCGTTGTTGAAAAAACTAGGCCCACTGTGTCCCCACCTTTCTGAATTTGTTACCTAGTGACGTATTAAACTGCATCACATCACTAAAAGTGGTGGGTGTGCCCCACGCCACTAATAAAAGTTATCAGTGACGCCATATTGGTGGCATATGCTTTCGTTAATGTGCGTAAGGTGGCCATCCCGCCGCCTTCAAGGTGATTATCCTGAAGCTGATGGGAAGTATCGGCCATCATAGAGGATGATGGCATGTTGGCTCATGAGAATGTTGATCAGGATGGTTTGCCTGGTGATCGTCCATCTCAAGTACATCCCTTTCTGTCCTGACGACCACTCGTCCCATCACCCAGAATCCCATAAGCAAAAGTTGTACGCTGACATATGGGAATGTTGTTCATGAGAATTAGGGCGGTGATCAGCCATATGAAGTACATCTCTTTCGTTCCTGATGACCACTCATCCCATAATCCAGATGAATACCACACAATCCCCACTTTCTTGTACTGGATGTGGTAGGATTTTGAAGGACAATACTTAAGTTGCTATTTGAGGGGAAAATGTGAGCTGTACACCAAATGTTACAAGTTTTCAGTTACATTACGAGGTATAGACCTGAAGAGTCGATGGAGGAGGCGAGGAGATCACGTAGCTCCACCGGCTATCATTGCTGCATGGGAACTACTCGTGTGAATGAAACTAGTACTATCTTCACACAGGAAAGTCTGCTTCTCAGAGCAAGTTCCCCTGCATCGGTGTTGTGCCACCCTCGTGTGGTCTCCCCGCGTACTTGATTCATCTCATCTCGGAGTTGTTTCAAATGGAGCAGTGGTGGTTTGTTCATGTGTTGTTGTCATGAGAAACACGCTTGGAATTTGTCACGGGAGATGTGTTTCCGTATACCCCTCATTCCCAATAACTGGTCTCGGTCAAACCAACTCGAACTGTTACTACGCTCAGTTACTCCAGGCATGCCATGACTCCTCGATAGCATGATATGCCCGTGGCAAGATGGTTAGGAGGGTGGGTGTACCCCTAGCCCACCAGAGTTCAAACCCCAGGTTTGACGCTGGTGTTTCTCATTTAGGCGGAATATTCTTCAGTGGGAGGCGACGTTCCCGTCGACAGCGAGGCGCCCGTGGTGACTTCGTCAATCTCAAGACCCAACCGCCGGCTCAGTCTCTCGGAGGTGCTCATAGGGGTAGGGTGTGCGTGTGTGCGTTCATAGGGGTGAGTGTATGCGCGTGTATGTGAGCGTCTGCGTTGTACTGTGTTTCGCAAAAAAAAAAAAAGATATATTCCGATGAGTAAAACTGACGAGAGGCTATGAAAGGAAGATGGCAAAGGCACTACCTCCTTAATTTATATGGGCCAAATGTCCTCAGATGAGAGGAAATATTAATTGACCCACACCGGCTTGAAATAGAACTATGATTTTTTTAGCGGTATGTCTACGACAAAGAAAACTCATGTACATAGATGATTCGTTTATATGGTATCTAATGGATATCGAACAGGAAGACGTACATTATGAACTGAGACAAGGAAGAGGTTATGAGCAATTAAAAGGTATAAATTCAATTGCTTATTTCTATGGCCTAATATCACTTGCCTGCTTAATCCTGATAACCAGGTGTCGGTCAAAGTATCTGGAAGACGTACATTAGTCACTTGCCTGCTTAAAATACTGGAGTAATGTTATAATAGATATATATTCCAAAACAATGAAAATATGTTCCTTTTTCCCAAGCAGTAGGAAATATGTTCGGTTGTGGTTAATTGGCATATAAATGAAGCCACCAACATTCCCATGACTAGGCATGCCCTATGACTACTCCTATAAAGATTCTTTGCCACTAGTCATGGATTCACTTTTCTATAACTCTGCCGAGCTATTCGGTCCCTCTTTGCAAGTATACTATACCATGTAAACAAACGCCACTGGAGTTAGGACTCTGGATGGATTAAGCAATGACAAAAGTCAAAGTGTAGAATAATTATCTCGCTAGGTGGAGCTTGACACTTTTAGTGCGATGGAAATGGGAGGCATCCGAAAACACATCCGTACAACTTTCTTGTCAAAAACGTTGATCCTTAACGGCGAGGTTTGTCCTCTATTGAACCGACACACGAGACGCCAGAAACAACGTACGAGTATATGGTCGCGAAAGGTACAATTTTAGTGATAGTGCTCTCTTTCATCGGCCGCCGTCGTATTATTTTCATGTCTCCACCCTTTGAGTATAGCCTCTAAATTAGGAAGAGTTCAGCATCCTGTTTTGCACTAGTCAAATAAGAACACGATATATCCCCAAACGTAATGCTGGAGGATGTACAGAATCACATGACCGAGTGAGGTTAGCATCTCGAATCAAGAAACTGTAAGAATAAGAAGTATCCGTTGAAAACCTGAAGGTCTTCTTTGATTTGCAGGATTTCAAAACGCAGGAATAGGAATAGGGATAGGAATTAGATAGGATTGCATGTGGAATCCTGAGACCACGGGATTGTTTTCCTTTGATGTCTCCGTTCCTGGCAAAGGAATGGAAAAAAGAGGTTCAACTGAATTTTTTCTTTCTTGTGTTTGTTGTAGGAATCCGGTGACAAAGGAAATTTTCCTTTAAGTTTCCTTTGCTACATTCCTATGAATCAAACACTGCTACAGTACAATTTCCTATAGGAAAACGAATCCTACACTTTTCCTACCCAAATCCTTTGAATCAAAGGAGGCCGAAAACTTTTGTTGTGGACCATCCAATCGGAAACAGACGACACAATCCATGGTGGGATCCAACCACCCACTTAAACACTATTTTTCAGTTTACCCCGTCCTCTTACCTACCATGGGAAACACCATTGAGATGATCGTCTTCGATCTTATGCGCTTTGACTGCTCCTTATTGATGTGTACCTCACATATTTTCAAAAACCCTAGAAAGTTTTTTCTCTAATTAACCTGGTGATTTCACAAGATATGGCTTCTTTTATGGATGTGTCATGTGATGGGACTTGTGCGATTGTGATATCTAGCTCTCTCGATGGTACTCTATCCGTCAAATAATAAACTTGAACCGATCGAACTAAAGATCACTCATCATAGTTGTGGCTTAAACTTGGTTGTGGGGATAAAAATCCGGAGTTCGACTCACAGCTGGACTCCTCATCATTGACGCATAGGCGACGATAACAAGCTGCTGAACCTCGAGTTGGGTTACAATCAGTGAACGCGCTTTCGTAAAAGTTTCGGATAAAACTGCGAAATAAGAGTTTTGTATGAAGAACGAGAAAGGTATCTCTCACAAAATTTTGGTACCCCCTTGGTACCACAAACTAATCAATACCAGGTTCACGGTTCGATTTCGAGTTCTAGATTTATTGTTTTCTAAAGATTTAAACACCATGATTTGAATTTGAAGTCTATCGCCTTTTACTGTATGAAGAACAAATATGCTTGTCGTTTTTGTTGTTGACAACTATGTTACGTCTGTAGTTTCTCTGACTGCGGTTATTATGGTAGATTCTTTTAACTCAATTTTTGAGCATCCTAAGGTTAAACATATTTGTTCGTCGGAATTGGATGGGGGAACTAGTAGTGACGGGCCGAGTGCCCTACCTCAAGGCAGCAAATGCACTGTGTCCTGGAACTAGTAGTGCTCCGTCCCGAGGCAGGGAAGGAATTTGTTGTTAAACTCGTCCCTCGTCGCCCCTCACCCGTACACTCTGCTTCCTTTTCTTCTTTTCGAGAGAGAGAGAGAGATTCTCTGCTTCATTTTTATGTGCTCACTTTTCCGCTGCTTCTTTGGTTCGTCGGGCGGTTGTTTGAGCGCGTCGAAGCCCTCATAAGCACCGACTTGATGCACCTATGAGCTCGAGTGCTCCACCAATGTGACTCCAAACTGGTGAGTGATTACGTGTTATACAGGTTGAACTTAGGTGGGCGGGCAGAGAACTGCATCTTGCACTACAGATGATCAGGTTTCAGCAAAACGTTCACGTTGCCAAATACAGTCCAGTTGAGCTGCTCCAGAACGCAGGTGGGCAAGCCAACCAGCTAATTGTTTTGCTCAGCAAAAGTGTCTTGAACTCTCCCATAGAGAGGCTCCATGCCATGCAATGTACGTCCCGGGTCAGCAGCTGCGTCATAACCAGCAGGACATGCGCTCCTCGATGCCTTCCATTTCCAACTACTCCTAAGCTAGGTGCCCTTGGTGTCTGGGTTCTCAACTCCATCGTGTTAAAGCAGAGTTCAAGTAGGCATGAGGTTGAGATTCAAAGTAGTGGATTGGAAAGGCAGAGGAGCGACTCTTTTTAACAGCGGCCAGGCTAGGTCATGTTTGCAAGCTTGGCAGGACGACCAATAAAAAAAATTAAGACTGCACTATCTTGTTATAAAAATGAATATATGACCCATATATACAGGCACTTCGATCAAGTCAGAACATTGATATGCTCTCAAATTCAATGTTTCTCTGCAACAAATCAAAAGCATAAATGGCAAACGGTGAGGCAACAGGTATCAGTGGTGTATATTTAGAGCTTGGTTGCTCATACAGGGTATGTCGTGTCGTGAGAGTGGTAAACAAGAAGAAAAAGAACTTACTTTTGCTGCTTCATCAACAATGTGTATACCACCTATTAAGACCGCAGCTACATAAAAAGCATTATCGAGGAAACTGCGCAGTGTGCTCCATTTGAGTGAGGCAGATCACGCGATTATGCAAAAGGGTTCTGTTTTGATGCAACGGTACATATGTGTAGAAAATGTTTATTCATAGGATCGAGTCAGTGGTAACAGACACACGAGCATGTTTACATGATGAAGGGTTCTATTATCACAGAACCTTCAGATTTTATCCCAGTGTTGTTGCGGTATTCTTCAGCACAGTGTTAAGGGTCTAACTAAGTGTGTTTCAGGTGCTTTTAAGTCGAGCTTCACTAGTTTCTGGTTCAAATCATTGCTTCTTTTTATGCTAGTGAACTGGAGATGAAGTTGTTGCTTTTTCTTTCAGCAATCAGTCTTTGTTCTCAATTATTACATACACATAGTTCACTAAATACTAACGCAGGTTGCATATGCGTGCTCATACATATAGGCTATATGTATGAACGTGGGTACAACAAATTTACGCACGTGAACCAACATACTTCCTGCCTAGATCAGCCTGGGCCCTGGTGTAGGCATTGCCCTCAGCTCTGGTATATCCTGCAGCTGATACTATGCATCTTGCTCTGGCAGATACGTATAGGAAGTCCACCAAAGAATCATAAGAGAAATGTGATAAAAGGAACATGTGCACATGCAGATCACCAAATGAGACCGGGTCAAATGTTTTTGCTACTCAAAATGAGCTCAACTATTTTTATCATATTACAAAATGTATGATATGAATGCATTATCGTATTGCATATCTACAGATTTGGGATTTATACTCGAGCTATATACAACAAAAACATGAACGAGAAAAGCGTAGAGTATCTCCTATATTAGCATTTCTCTTCAACATGTATCTTGTCTACTGATGTGTCATAGTCCTTCTCCCTGTATTCAAACCGTCCGAACATAAAGCTTCAACTTTGATCTCCATTTGTAAAATTTGTTATTCCTTTTCATTGAGAAGATAGACGGAAGAAGTCAATCATCTTGTAGACTGCTGTTTGAAGCCGTTGTGCAGTAGTTGACCATGTCTTCAGCATATATATTTGTTGAGAAGGTCCTCTCGGATTGACAAACTGCAACCCTACATACATGTAAGTTGAACTGGGCATGAAAACAACTGAAACTCAACACGCGTATAAGACTTATTCGTCTGAATTTGAAATTGATGGCTAAACAAATCTAACAACAATACTAGTACTGAGTAAGGAAAGAAAAGGAACAGTGTTTCAAACATGAGATTATTCTGTCCGAACCATGGCAGAGCAAACATAACACATTATGCTCTTACAAAATAACATTAATTTTATATCACAGTTGTAACACAGCAAACGCTTGCATTGCTAGTTGTTTATCCATGGCATACTATCCCAACCTAATGAGGAGGCTCAGCAGATGGGCAAAGAACTGGATACTAACCTGACTTCACCGGTGAAAGCGCCTCCATTCTCCACCTAGTAGTTTGGGGGCAGCAACCTGGATCTCCTGACACAGCTTGAACACGTATTGCGCGCTCACGACAACATCTGCAGCAGCAGCTAACAGTTACAAAACCATAAGTAAACACATCACAATGTAGCTTTTAACATTGGAAAGAATTTAAATGAATGAACGGGCATCTCTATGAGAAGAATCAGGCTAATAGCGAGCAGGAAAGGCAGACGTCCGTACCTACGATATCAGTGGAGGCGATCTGTCCGTCGTTGAGGATATTGACGATCTTGTCCACCAGATCTATCGATGCTCCACGGCGCCCGGCCACACACGTCCTCAAACAAAGCCTGCGACGCCGACAACACCCGCGCTGCGAGCCGCAGACGACTCCTCCCGCACGCTGCCCGCCGCTTGCCCCTGGCTCCCAGTATCCGGCAGCGAGGGGACGACGGAGGGGGTGGGGAGGTATCGTAGACGTCGACCACCGGAACGCGGCGGCGACATGGAGGCGACAGCAACGAGTGCATCTGGTTCTTCACCGGAGGCGTTGACGAGCTAGGGTTTCGATTTCGTCGGATTTCTGATGCCAACGAGTGCATCTTTTTTTTATGATAACCAACGAGTGCATCTGGTTCTTCAGTAATTTGGTTTTGGTCGTGGGCTGAGAATTAATGGATTTTTTGCTGGGCCAGAAACCTTCTACCATCTTGGGCCAGAGCCCATCTGCGAGGGGTGCAGATTTTGCACCAGTACAAAACATACTGGTCACACTTTTAGGACCAGTATGAAACGTTTTTAGCCATTGGATTAACAAAAATAAATGGCTGTGGTTCACTTGAGGGTACCACAAAAGACCTCTTTCTGAATTTGTAACCTAGTGACGTATTAAACTGCATCACATCACTAAAAGTGGTGGGTGTGCCCCACGCCACTAATAAAAGTTATTAGTGACGCCATATTGGTGGCATATGCTTTCGTTAATGTGCGTAAGGTGGCCATCCTGTCGCCTTCAAGGTGATTATCCTGAAACTGATGGGAAGTATCGGCCATCATAGAGGATGATGGCATGTTGGCTCATGAGAATGTTGATCAGGATGGTTTGCCTGGTGATTGTCCATCTCAAGTACATATATGCACCAAGTGTCGATGCAGTTTTAATTTCCCATCAGCTTCAGGATACATATATGTTATATTTCGATAATGGAACCCCGCTTCATATAGGAAATCGTATGAAAAAAAAGTGGCGGTGATATGAGATGCGACTACAAGACCTTCCCAATAGAGCCTCATCATACTACTGTGCCACAGACACTTTGCTTCCCGATGTGTCTCACTCCCATCATGCATCTACAACATCTCATGTCTCTCATTATCTCTGTCGACTCTCTTTAGTCTTCCGTCTCCATTGTTATTAGCTTGCGCTCTTAGCTAAGCCGGATAAGGACACTTGAAGGATAGGGGAGAGCTAGATGCCTCAGTAAGATATGTACATGTATTTAACAGGGTATGCTGCTAGGATATTCTTGTACTACATGTTAGCTATCACAATTAGCTCGGAGTAGACTCTCTCATGGGGTATGTGGGGTATAAGTGGAAGAGATGCATTTGTTTCAACACTATCGTACTACTCAGCGTGTTGTACTTACAAAGGCATTTGTTTCCCTACATTTATGTAGCCATATGCCCATATTCGCCCATAACCGTATCATGTCAAGTTCTCCCATATCACGAGATATTAACACAAAAATTGCTAAAATTAATCTCACGTGTTACAATGTCAAAATTTGAGCTAGGGTATGATAACTTCCAGGTCACGTATGCAGGTGGATTAACAAACATTCAAAGCCAGGTTGAGCGACTTCTTCCTCTCAAATATTACCATTGAGTAGTCCTTATTCCTCTTTCTGCACCACCACACAGATCACCAATTATACCGGAACCCAAAATCCCTAGCAGAGGTAGGCTGCCAATATGGATCGAGAGATCGAAACCCAAAAACATTAAGCAGATGTGCCAAACTTTAAAGTTTTTATCGCGGCGAACTAGCCATGGCGACAGGCGGCCTAGCGCTGAACTTCTCTGCTCTGCTTCTAGCATGGCGTCTTTGAGTAAGAGTACCACTTCGATCGACAGTGCAGCGTGGCTCGCTTCTTTCAGCTGAAGGTCGGCCCAACTTCAGTGTCCAAACTAAAAGGGAGACTTGTTGGGCCAGCAAACTAGGTAAAATGGCTGAATGCTGGCTAACGGGCTACCTTATATTCTTGAAATATATACAAGGCCCTGTAACATTTTGGGCCCCCAAGATTTGAGGCCTGTGTGGCCGCACATGCCGCAATCCCAGGGCTCGGCGTGGTGTAGGGGCGTCATAGGTGGAGCCCCATGGAGAAGGAATGAGATGCAGGACATGACCACTGCATGATGCGCATTTTCTTCAGATGCGTTGTTGTCATGTTGTCATCAAGTATCTTGCTTCCCAGCAAAGATAATTGGTTCTTTAGACAGAGCAATGACAATTATTTGCTCTTCTTTTTCGTGTGTGTGAGTATGTAACCACCGCAAAGATATGGGAGTGTAAGTGTGTAACCATTGCAAAGATAACAAAATCAAAAGGACAGCCTATCATTTTCCTCCAGAAAACATGCCTGTCATGTTTATGATTGAGTTAGACCGTGGTTGTTCTGTTCTTAGATGTATTTCTATACAAGTTGTAATAAAAATGGTTATGCACCTGTTTCTTTAAGCACATCTAAACTTGATTTCATTTCCAAATGTTCCGCGGTAACGCGCGGGGAATTATCTAGTTTTATCAACAGTTAGGCACACTTAGCCTTAATGATCTCCTATAAATGCTCCCAGCTACTTCCTCTCCCAATGTGCATGCGATTTAGCCATTACTCAATTTAATTAGTCCATTGCATGTGCTTAACCAATACTCACTTTTCTAAGTCGTTGAGAAACTCCAAATATGTCTAATAAACCGAGAAGGAGGGAGTTTTTATCAATTCATAAATTACCGTGCGCTAGCGGTACCCTGGCCTCGTTGTCATAGAATACTGACATTGATGAAAGACGCACTTGTTGCATTAAAGCCAACGAAGCATTGAAATCGTACTAGACAGGTTGTGATGTTCATTAGTTATCAGGATCTCGTATCATGATCACTGTATTCGGGCTTGATTTCTCCTTCATCCACGTGTATAAATATTGCTCCACCACTCCACTGTATAAACTTACCAAGGATTATGTACATATTTTGAAAAGGGCTATTTTACGGTGCATTCTACTACACATTTTAGTGTGTAGTATATAACCAATCGAACGGTTAATATTAGTTCTGTTACTTTTGGGCCAAAGGACAAATGGGACATTTTGGTCTGACGGTTCGGAATACAATTGACCGTGAGCACCATTCCACCGCTGCCGGAACTGGCCCCAGCGCCGCCGCTTTGCCTCCCAGGGCCGCCTCCCCGGAGCTCGCCCCAGTCCCGCCTCCTCGAAGCTTACCCAGCGCCGCGTTGCCGTTGAGCCGGAACTCTCCCGCTTTGGCCAGGCCCGCATCGACTAGGAGTTCGGGCATGAGCTAGCTCATCTCGAGTAGGAGCAGCCGCCTTGGTCAGGTTGCTATTTTTCTCTTCCTCTTTTTTCCAATCATGTCCTGAATTCCTGATTGTGGGTGCGGCTACACAAACTGCAGGGAGCTAATCTGTGTTTCTTGTGCTGAATTGGCGATGCAGCAGAACAAGTTTGAGGAGGACAAGAACAGGATCCAGTAGCTACGGTCCCATAGGAAATTCAAGCCTTGCTGGTGCTGCCTGAAGTTTGAAGGGGTTCCTCCATTAGATGCGGTGTTCATTCCACATTATTCAAGGGCAGCCAGCCAGCCACTGCCCACTGTGATTGCTATATACGCTGTTGATCACAAACTGCATCACTATATTTTTCCTTGTCTGAATACAGGGCCAGATCATGTTAGGTAGTTTATTATACAATTTAAAAGTCTCCTTTAATTGGTTTACTTAGCTGCCTCTTAGGATTTTCATTTGAAAACTATTTTGAGAATAGAACGTATTGGGTGATATGGCTACAGTTTGGATCGTTCACTCTTAATCTGTATTTGCAGCATCTAATTACATACTCTCCAGTAAGAACGTTGCCTTCTTTTCTTTAGATATCATGCTAAATAAGACTGAGAGGAGCCTGGATTAAAATTACTCTGTTTTCCTTCAAAATCAGGCCGCATAAGATAGAAAAATAATAATATCCTAATTGTTTGAATCCATTAGGTGTCTTCCACTCAGTGAGATTGATAGATGAATTCATGCTGAATGTACAAATTTGTTGTACAACTGCTTGTCTAACAGGTACTGTTATGCCAGAATACACTGAGGTGGTTTCGCCACGTTCGCATATACAAATGCCCTCTCACGTTTCTCCATTGCAAGAAAAAAACCTACATCAAATAGGATCATAGTCAAGATCTAAAAAGAACTAATGACACAGATTTTTCACATTCATTTAAAGACAATATAGTTTCACTCAAGCAACCAGAATAGACATAGACCACGGAGACAGACTATAGAGGACCATAAGAGACTGGCGAAATATCGTTACCGCCATTGGTTTGACATACATAAACACACCAAATATATTACAAACCCAGTATAACACTGATATAAGCAGTTGATGGTTCCACTATAGGTGCAACTATAGCAAATGTACCGAGGGGTTTCAGATGGAATACATAAAGAGAGAGATATTCATGGATATGATCATAGCTTTTGTTTAAACCAGTGGCCACACAAAAGTTTTTCCTGCAGTTCACTTATTCCTTCACAATCCATGTGCCGGCATGCTGGTACCGACGTCTCCCGGGCTGCAAATCAGACAGATAGGTTCCATACAGTTTATCAACAGCCTCGCCACACTCAGATTTGACATAGCAAGGCTCACCAACTTCTAAACAGATGTGCTTCAGCATGTGACCTTCTATTTGAGAACCTTCCCGAATCAGGATCTGCCTTGTTGCCCCTTGGTTGAAGATCAATTTTCACATGCATACAGATCGTTTTCTAGACGCATTGCACTGAACACGGGTTCATTTCACCAAAGACAGATTATCATGTCAGCTAAGACAGCCTTCATGCTTATCTTGATCTCACACCGGAAATCTCCTCAGTTCTTCTCAACCTGCACACAGGCCTAGAAATTTCAAACCAAATAAACCATGCCACTCAGTTTCCTCCATATCATGTTCATCTCTGCTGAACTGAATATTGGTACTGAAAAAGTAGACTACACTTGCACCTATAAATTGGGAGACAATTTAAGTTGGATTCTTGACTGCGGAAAATAATGAAACAGTTCGAAATCAGTGGTAACCTTATCAAAATTGAGAAAGAAATTAAACTAACATCTATCAAGGTACTTGCGTATAGCCATCTTCTCATGTGTTGAATCAACAAAGTAAAAACATTGAATCAATGAAATTACCGGTGGGGGAGGGGATGACATGGTGCTGGGGAGGACCTCACGGATCTTTGGCTCGAAGAGAGTGGAGGAAGGCCGGTGGCGGAGGAGGATCCCGCAGACGGCGGCTCACCTGGCCTCCGTCCAGTTTTCGTGGGGGCATGGACGCGCGCGCTGCTACCAGAGAGCGCTTCCCTGCGAGGGGTGGCTGGAGAGCAAGGATGGGGAAGTGCTGGGGCGAGGGCCGGCGGCGGCGGCCGAGACTCTAGCTCCGCGGGCGGGTGTTGCCGACAATGGCGAATGTTGAGACGTGCGGGACGGGGAGGCAACTGGTGCACGAGAGATCAGAAATCGACGAGTGTTGTTGTGTTTTCCTTTCAACAGGGATAAATTCTGACCAACATGTACAGTGCTAGGCACTAGTGGAGAAAAAATAAATGGCAAAAAAATAAAGAGTCATGTAAGAGCGTCCACAACGCAACGCTTTAAAACTAGACGCTAGGATCTAAACTCTGGGTTATGGGCAGTTGTTAGCCTGAATCTCGGCCTCAACTACGGCATCGACGCAAAATCTTTCGCCTGACACTTCGTGATTTATGGGTTCGCAACGTGAGAACCGGAAGCGTCCGATGCTAGATTGTTCGAGCACGCGGTCGTTTTGGGCCCTCGGCTACGCAGGGCCGGCCGTGCAGATGCGTTGATTTGTGGGCGCTTAAAATTACCGCATTGGAGCCTGTCGGCACTTTGTTGCTTTTGGAAATTTAACGTGGTGTCAACACTAGTGCCTTGCATTGAAGAATCCAACGCAAAGCCGGTTTTCTCTTTCGTAAGAACTAGCAAGGTGGCCTGCGAGGGCATCGTCTATAGCATATTGAATGTGTTCATGAATTAAAGTTGTTATTTTATTGATACCGGAAAGACAAAAATATAAATCATAGCATTCTAGTAAATATTATGGTACCAATAGGCTTTTATTCTGTATGGCACCATCTCAACCCCAAAACATTGTCATGAAAAACACAATAATATAAGATTTATAAAATACACTTAGGAGATTTATTATTGCCTCGTTCATTTCGGAGCTTTTATTTGTTGATTAGGGTGAATAGAGCTTGCCAGAGATTGAACAAAGGTGTTCACGTGAACATATCTTGGCACACTGTTAATACAGAATTTAACTAATTCAAATTGAGTGAAATAGTATGTAGGTTATACATTTATTATTACATGGAGATTTTATATAGTCTGTAACATTATTTTTTAACATAAATCGAAGTGACTGAGCTTTGTTTAGTCAATGGGTATACATCGGTGTTTCTCGATTAAGCGCCAGAAGATAGATGTCTAGTTGAGGAAATTAAATACAAATATGTACTGATCAGTTTACCAAGAAACAAACTCCTATTGTACGAAAGTAGGTGGATAGTTGTCAACTCCTTGAATGCTAGCCAGGATATTACTTTTAAATAAGATTATGTCTTTCATTTGTATAGAGATCTTATTCTTTCAAATGTTTACTCATTGCTATTGTGGGCGCAAAGAGTAAACGCTTTTGACAATAATAATCAAACAACCATGCATAAAAATATAAAAAGGCTTTTTGTATAACCTATATTCTTGCTATCCAATAAATATAGAAGGATTAGGGTATAAGGGAGAGATAGTAGTATTTTTCTGGACACATATATTTCATAAACTAATAATTTTTTCTCCCAACTAAGAAGACAACTCGTGCTTGTCTGAACTTTTAACAATATACCAATAAAATATCATGTATAATAACACATATAGTCATTAATGTAGTGTTTCTAGAAATAGCCTAATAATCATTCACGGGGAACTAAAGACGATTAAATCCGTTTTCTACACAAGTGATATTTATTATCCTGAAAAGTGGCTATAAAATGCATTTTAAATGTATTTCTTGGTCAATTTAAATGTTACACGGGTTTTATAGACACACCTACTTCTTAGCATAGACGTATGAGATGCTTAAAGTGCTGGAGACACCACACGACAAAGATCTAATTATTTGCCATTTTCCAGCTAGGTCCCCTTTTCATTTTTCATTGTTTTGGATATTACAGGGTTGAAGATATTTCGATGAGATCATACAAAAGTCAAAAAACTTGACATGGAAATTATGTGCAGCATTTGGAAAGAGTTGTGATGTGCATCCGAGTGTAAACATCTTTAATAGTGTTTACTGTGGCGTCTGTACAGTCAAATACATATTGATCATATATACTTTATTATATTCTAATTTCAAATTATTGCAAACTTACAACATATACGTATTTTCAGCATTGTAGCTAGCCTGTACACTCAAATACATATTGATCATATATACTTTATATTATTCTAATTTCAATTTATTGCAGATCTTTCAACATATATGTATCTTCAGCATTTTAGCTAGCAAAGCATGTGTACGCATTTTTTTTCATGAATGGACTCAGCTATTCCTACGTAGTTGCTGTGTGCGTTTCTCTTTCTCGGGTAGCTAGTCTACATGTTATTTTCTGATCTGGCTTGCCTACTACGGGATAAATTCCTTGCAAAAACTGCTTTGTACGTTTAATCAGGAAAAGTAAAACGGCTTTGCACGTTTAATCAGGGAGACCAGATCTCTGTACATTGAATTTACCCAGAGGCCAGAACGGTCTCCCTATTACTACGATGTGCATTCCCAGCCAAAAAAAAACTGTTACGTGTTTTTTTTAAAGCCTGTTACGTGTGTACTTGAATTGATACTCCGTAATTATATATCGTGTTGGACCTCAACTCCGGTGTAGAACACGTGACACATAATTGTTACATAAATCTTACGGTTGTGATTTAAGAGCCTAGCTAACTTTTATAGATCTGACAGTCGAGATAATTCAGATGATGTGGATTAACGTGACGGCTCTATTAAACTCCCTCATTTTGTTTTTAGTATATAATAGATTGTTTTAATCATTCAAGCGCCTACGATAAGAGCCTTGCATTGTGGATGCTCTAAGCGTTTTAAGTTCCAGCGCTAGCCGCTAATGTAGGAGATAAACTCAAAATCTACGGTTGTTATGTACGCTCTATATTTAATCTCGTATGCAAAAAAGAATCTCCAAGCGCCGGAGTCCTTCTTTTGCACCTATGCCTGGGCGACATATATAGTGGAAGTGCAGGAGGAGGCATGTAATTATCTTGTGTGGCTGCTGGTCAGTGTGGACAGCCAGCAATACACGTCGTCATGGGCTCAAACAAAATCAATCACTGAATCAATGACATGGACATTGCAGATTGCTCTTGATTTATCTCAAAGTAGCAAAGAGAAACATGAGGTAAAGAATAGGGATCATATGACATGATGCCTCCAGGTTAGGATACCATCAAGATGAATTTTGATGCAGCGTCTAGCGCAGCTGATTTACAAGGGAGGTAGGCATCGTTGTCCGAGATCATGTCGAGCATCTCATAAGGGCCCAGGTTCTCTGGTATGAGCATGCCGCTAGTGAGATGATTGTGGAAGCTCTAGCAATTAGAGATGCGGTGATTATGGTGCAAAAGTTAGAATTAGACTGGCGATTCCTAAACCTACCACTCAAGACCAAGACACATGATGGACGCGTGATGATGGATGCGTGTAGGATGGCAGTGCTGTTTGGCAACGATGCATGATGCGTTGATTTCTCCTGAAGATAGGCTGGTGGAAGACGACGGCAGCGATTTCTGAGTGTACGCCGCTGAGGGTCTGCTGGACTGGTTTGTGCTCACGGCTCGCTATTGGGCGGCGTGTGAGGTTTAGGCACTTGGCTTCGACCGATCCACCCCGTTCATCAGGTTTGTAAGTGCAGCGAGTTTTCATCTAGACGGTGGGCTTCAGACTGTTCGTTGTATATCTTTGTAAGTTTTGGTGGTTTCTGTTTCTGGCATATTAATAAAACCGGCTGTGTACATCTTTTGTATGCAGAGGCTGGATGAACACCCTCCATTTCATAAAAAACCAAGACACGGGCCAGGCCGTGTCAACGGTAAATTGGCTAATCGTACGTGTAAATCAGTGGCCAACTAATCTAGCTTTTATGTAGTCCTACGTTACTTTCTTCCGATCATGAAGTTCTACCAATAGATTAGATTTTTTTTTCTTAGAAAAAGGGGTGTGGATCCTCGGTCTCCGCATTGAAGTGATGAACATAGCCGTCGCAATTTATTGCATAGTATCAAGTGAACATTCGGTTTCAATTTAAGGATCACACAAGGTGGATAAAAAATCAACCACGAAAATAAAGTTCTTAAGATGCAGCCACCCACCCGGCAGAAGATAGCCCGTACGATCATCATCATTCGAGTACATTCAGAATCTATGAGTTCACGCTGCTCCGCAAAAGATCATGCACCAACAGACTAGATATGGCAGTGCGATTCAAGAAGATCATGCACCCCACAGGATGTGCCCGTGAGGCGGAGGTAGCTATCAGGGTAGTAGCAGGTAGCCAGGTAGTCGTGGCAATGGTTTCACTTGGCGGCTGACGAACGCTACTTCAAAGAGCATCTTCGGTGCGTGGTGCGGAGCTTTTGGTTCCAGATGTGTCTCATTCCCATCCCGCATGGTCCATAACTTCCCACGATCATTCTTTCTCCCTCTATCTCAAAGTTCCTCTATCTCGACTCTCACCCATTCGTCTTAGCTATATATAGCTGCTAGCTAGCCACATAAGAAGACCAGAGTATAAGGAGCTACATGCCTCAATCCGATACTTATTTAACATGGTGACTCATGGACATTTTTTACATGTTAACTACCAAAATTTACTTGTAGTAAACTCCCTGCCAGGTATATGTGCTGTAAGACGTGGGCATTTGTTCCCACATTATTTGTACTGCCCGGTCAAACCCATTGATTTTTTTGGTCTTACCTTCTTCAATAGTTGGAGCAACGACCGATGTGTGATTAGAGTGAGGATGCGTTCCCGAATGCTTCTTCTCAACTTGTTGCACTAGTCCAACCCATTTAAATTTTCTTGTGTTATCAAAATTTTCTTCCAAATGTGGGCTCGGCCACTCCAGGGTCTCCCACTTCTAATGGGGACCTCGGGTTGCAGAGTTAACCGGATAGAGTTTGACTAGTGGTGTTGCTGCATGCCAGACACCAATGCTCCCCATAAGACTAGTCACAATGGGAAGTAACATAGAGTAGTAACATGGTGATGTTACTAGTCTATGTTACCACCTTCACAGTGGGGAGTAATATCATTGTGGTGTCATATAAGATCTTATTTATTGCACTATAGACTCATTTTGTCTTGATAAGTGTGATGTTACGGTAACTAGCTAAGTTACTCCAAATATCTCTCTCCTTATTAACTACATGCCACATAAGCAAAATGGTCTTGAGATGTGTGATGTTACTAGCTAAGTTACTCCCATTGTGACTAGTCTAACACCAAACTAAGCCTACACGCCTCTCATCCTATATCGAGCTGTCGTTTAGCTGGTTGCGAGGCACTAACACGAAGTGGCCTCGTCCAGCATCACACCGCTCCGTTCGGCTTCTGGCGACGGAGTGCTCCGAGCTGTGGCCTACAATGGAGGACACGGGTCACATGCCATAGATGGACGCTGACGGCAGCGTCTATTGGGAAAAGCTCGCCAACATGTACGAGATCAAGAAGGCACCCCAAGTGTCATCATCGATTTTTTGGCGGTTATGATGGCCAATTCGTATGACAACTAGATGCCCTAGTGTTAAGTTTACTTTCATGTACAGTACTAGTTTATTTTAATTCATCTAGCCATACTTTTTGTATAATTATTTAAATTTGTTTGAAAAAAGGGCCAAAAAGCACATGCCCGCGTCCTGCCTATGGTCGCAGGCGGACAGTGCGTGTACACTTTTCCTCCCCTGCCCCTACCAACGGACAAAATTGAACACAACGCGGAAGAATTTTGCGGGCGATGTTGGAGTTGCCCTTATATCTTGGTTGCTCGCATTGTGTGTGTCGTGCGAGTGTGCTTATCCAGGAGAAGTGGTTACTTTTGTTACTTCATTACCACTATGTTCACCACATGATAAAGTCCTTGCAACGCCCTAGTACATGGTAAATATCATCAAGAAAAATGCACAACGCGTGCCTGTACCGTCTCAGGGGCTAATCACACGATTATGAAAACGGGCTGGATTCTCGTAGATGTCTATTCATAGGATCATGTGAGCGACTACAGGAACACACTGGTCCATTTACAAGATGAAGTGTTGGCGTAATTCAAGTTAGCTTCTTGGATTTCACTGAACTTCACATTTTACCACGGAACTTCATAGACAAACTTCTTTATTTCGCAGTGCATACCATCATTCACAAGAGTGATTATTTCAAATAACCATGACATCTACAGACTCACTTCTTCTGGAGATTTCTGTCTACGGTTTAAAAAAAAACTACACATAGTAGTACAAAATTAATGTTTGACATGTAAATTTTGAGGTTAATAAGGGGTGCTATTTGAGAGAAACAAAAATGATATATTCACATATATTTCCTACAGCTTGTAATTTCTGTATATGCTACATACTATAACTTTGCCTCTGAAAATTTTGTTGTGACTTGGTACAATCTTGTATGTACTACACTCATCAAATTTATATATTTTTTTCTTTTAATTTAGTGCGAAAAGAAATATAAAAAGTTAGTGCGTGCCTAAATAGCATGGTGCTCAATGACAACTTCCTCCATCGTTCGTTAGTGTTCTCCACAATTAAATTCGGGTTGCTCGCGCAGTCTAGGGACATACCAGCCCTCGAGTACAAACCCTGAGACTTTTTTCGACAAAAGGTGGATTTATTAACTCAAGATCAAGCATCGAGGGCATGAAAACACAATGAGAACATGCCAACAAATCTTGGCTGAGAGTCGTATGCATATTAGCAAAGATATTAACCCTGGGTTTTGGTCTAAGGCCTAGGTCGGAATCCCTGGTTGCCCTGGACATAGAACTGCAGCTGCCACACTACACGTCTGTACATAAACTGTTTCGGCAGTGTGTACAAAGATATTGACACCACGAAGTTATTCTACATGCATGCTACCATCTGCCTGCACTGTAGCTACTAGGAAGTCCATCTGCATACAGGATTTGTTCCCGTGTGCTTCCCATTCCTAACTTGATGCACCGGTCCAACACATTTACAATTTTGTGCTCTCTCCTCTCTCCCAATTGTCAATTGTCGTGACAAGATGAGTGTGGCCACTGGCCTATAAGAAGAAGTGCGGACGGGCAATCGTGCCTGTCATAAATATGCAAATTTTCGGCCAGGAATAGTTGATGGACGCATTTGATATGCACCTATAACTCGAAATTAAGATCAACACGATACATTACCACTTGCTCATTAACTATTTACTTTTCAATTCTTTCAAAATGCTATATCTTAACAGTTATTGTGTTCCACAATATAAGTTGTTTTAGTCTTTTTATGCACTCACATGTATACCGTGTATCTAGACACATTGTTTTTTAGAAAAGGGATTAATCCCAGCCTCTGCATCGAGTGATGCACACAGCCGAATCTACATTGTTCAAACTTTTTAGTCCGAATCTAGATAACATGTATTACACCTAAAACATATTATATTATGAAACGGAGGGAGTACAAGTTTATAATAAAGTCTTGTACTACATTGTGAATATTTTAAATTAGGGATTTGGTAGTATAGGCTCTAAGAAGAGTGCAAGGAGAAAACTCCTCCCGTCACCCATGTGGTTTGCATGTTCTTGATGAGCTATAGCAGCTCCTTCAACAAGTGCAGGTCCTTATTTTCCAGATACGGTACCATATAAGATATCTCTTCTGGCAGAATTTTCGTCCCGGACCCGGAAAAAAGCGGTTATTTTTCGGGTCGGGGGCTTATACGGTAACTGCTAGAGTTGCTCTCAACGGTAAATTGGCTAATCGTACTTGTGAATCAATGGCCAGCTAATCTAGCTTTTATGTAGTCCTACGTTACTTCTTCCGATCATGAACTTTCTACCAACAGACTAGATATGGCAGTGCGAATGAAGAAGCTCATGCGCATCTCACAGGATGTGCCCGTGAGTCGGAGGTAGCTATCAGGGTAGTAGCAGGTAGCCAGGTAGTCGTGGCAATGGTTTCACTTGGCGGGTGGCCAACGCTTCTTCAAAGAGCCTCTTCGGTGCCTGGTGCGGAGATTTTTGTTCAAGATGTGTCTCATTCCCATCATGGTCCATAACTTCTCGTGATCATTCTTTCTCCCTCTACCTCAAAGTTTCTCTATCTCGATTGATTTCACCCATTCATCTTGGCTATATATAGCTGCTAGCTAGCCACATAAGAAGACTATAGTATAAGGAGCTACTACATATGCCTCAATCCGATACTTATTTAACATGGTCACACATGGACATTTTTTACATGTTAACTACCAAAATTTACTCCCTGCCAAGTATATGTGCCGTAGGACGTGGGCATTTGTTCCCACATTATCTATACTGCCCGGTCAAACCCATTGTTTTTTTTTGTTACCTTCTTCAATAGTTGGAGCAATGACCCTTGCGCGATTAGAGTAAGGACTAGGAGGAAGCAGTCGCTGTCTCACGGCGGGGGGCGCCGCCCCGACCATCGCGCGCAGGCGAGCCCACCGGAGCCGCCCAGCCGCCCGAAGGAGTTCCCTGCCACGGACCACCCATCCCCTCCGCCTTTGGCTTCGGGCCCGCCGCCACCGCGGTCCACGGCGGCAGCGGCGGCAGGGGAGCCGCGGGAGGCCTAGTTTTCGGCGGCGCTAGGGTTCCGCCCCGGTGCCGCCCTGGGGGATGACACGGGAGCGCGGGGGGAGAAGAAGCGATGACTAATATTATACAATTAATACAATACACTAACTGTTGCAAGTAGAAAGTAATGATGGAGTAGGAATACTTGGATTCTACAGAAAAATAGAAGTCAGCAACTTACTGCATTCATAAGATATTCAAATAATATAATTCTCGAAAGAAGTAATAAGTATGTATCCATCAAAGTCGGTGCAACTTAATAATTCGACGACAATTGAATTCAATATTTCCCAGCACAAATATTTCTAAACTTAAGTGAATAATCACATATCTGCAACTACAAAGACGCACTGTAAACCGGAGAGAAGAGGAGGATTGGCGAGGAGTCCCACGTGGTGCAACTGCCAAGGGATGCTCAAGGAGCAACGAGGGTTTACAACCAATATTACAAGACAGGCAGAATCAGCAAAAGCAAATATATCGCGAACACTCACAATTTGCAAATGTCATTGTAAAGAAGCAAATTGAAATTTTCTTCTACTGGTAATTAACCATAATGTTCCAAAATACCAAGCACTCTTTCTTTCTCGTGCCTCCCCACACAATCCCCATCTCCAACTTACCAGTGTACCAGCTTCCTGTCCCACTCTACGAGCCATGTCAGACTCTTGACACCTGAGCCGAAATCGAAGACCAAAAGCTAAATCAGAGTCAGTTCTGACAGTCGTGCCCGCATGCAAAGACGTGTGGTGTTGCACACACATCATGCTTACACTTACTGTACAACATGTTCCAGAAGACCAGAACAGTACCAGAAGAGAGCACGACACGGCGTTGTTGCATCTGGTCAGCGGAGTGCATTTGTGACGTTTTGGTCAATGATGTAGGGCTGAGAGGATACGATGTGCACTAGTTGGCTCGGCTCGTTGGCAATTCTTATTCTCCTCAATCTGGATCCAAAATTAAGAAGTTAGAGTCAACCAAAACTCGAAACCGATCACGGGGATGGAACCTACTCGTCGACACACATATATCTCATGTATATATTATCATGAAAATGAGTGCAGTCGAATCTAAATCCTACAGCGCGGAGGAGGCCGCACACTGTAGAAGTGCGCGCACTGGCAGGCTGCTGAAACGGTCCACTTTGATATATAAACTTCTCAGTAAAGAGCACAGCGACGCAAACAACTCCCAGACGTTGATGAACGAACGGAAGGCAGATGAAAGAGCAAACACTGTAGATGGAGAGGTACTGTAGATGTGCAATTAACATCTACATTAGCGGGAACACGTGGACACATCGACAGAGGGCTGAAGAGTAGAGCTTTTATATATACACTAGAAGGATAGGGCGTGCTTTGCGGCGCCCGTTTTTTTTTTATGCGCTAAACAGTTTCGATAACGCGTTATATGGGATGGGGTAGAGGAATGAATCGGAGTAGTGGTTACCGAAGGTGTAGACGATTAGGACCGCTCGATGCTTTGCTCTCCTTCTTTGCTGGGCCTACCGCATGCATACAGTGATCGCCCCAAGTCAGGGAGCGACGACGGCGCGGTACACGTATTCCCTAAATCCATTTACATGTTTGGAAATTTTATTAATATTTTCACTTTCTATCTTGTTATATACCAGCAAGTGAACCGAGCACCGGGCGGTATAACTGATCCGGTTCTATGGTTTGTCGTCCTAATGATCCAAATGTGGTCTAAACGGGTATCTCATAGATTGACCATTAATACAATAGCACTACTTTTTCATCTCAAGATAAGCATTACTGAACATGTCATTTGAGGACATGGGAGATGGCATATACTTCGCACATAGAGTCAAAAGAAGTAGTAACATCAAAGGAACTAAGAATCGCTAATCAGTCCACATTCATGTTGGCATGGAACAACCGTTGGGTTTTGGAGAAAATGTGGATGTCGTGCAACTCAGAAGCCACAAGTCTAAACATGCTGGTAAGGCCAATGCTCCAGTTGTCGAGTTAATCTGCGCAAGAGCTCATAGCATGAGAAGAATATTCCTGTAGATAATATTAAGCTGAGTACATGCTATACACAAAACAGTTGAGTATGTAAGTGGATTATTTTAAATAAAAGGACCAGGCAATTCATTTCCACTCTGAGTTCAAGCAACAGAAAACATGGAATGGCGTTGTTCTTGATTTCAGAGCAGTGTCATCTCTAGTTGTGGTCGATACCTTTACTAATGTCATAAATTCCATACCAAAGTCATCAAAATATAATGTGGAAGTTTTAAAACCAAATGGCCACAACGCTGAACATATCGGGGAGACCAAGGTCAGTTTAGAGTGAAGTAACATGCATATCCTAGACTGATCTCTTAAAGCAGTCATAGAATACCTCGGGAAAATAGCTAGTTTCATGCATAGTTTCCTATTCCCGTGCTGAATACAAAAATAATACTCCCTTCGTTCACAAAAGGATGTCTCAACTTTGGCCTAAGCTAGCCGAAACAGGATTTCGCCCAACTATATAAATATAGCAACCAACCGATACAAGCACAGGATACTGCTGGGGCAAACAGCACAATCATGCCCAAAAGAAACAAAAAAGAACAAAAAAGAGAAAATAAAGCCAACATCGGCGGTTTGACGAAAAACTAGATGACTCGCAGCCGCTGCGCCCTCCGGATAATCCACCACGCTCCAAGCCTTCCGAAGTGCCTCGTACCCAGCAATACCTCCAAGGAGGGAACGACGACGACGATGCTACTGCCCGGACATTTCCAAAGGTTTCCCTCGGTCTGTCCTAGGGTTTCCCCCGGTACGTTGAGGGTGCAAGAGAGGTATCCCGACGCCCTTCAGGAAGGAAGGTGACACCCGCAGGCGTCACCGCGTCGGTGTCGAGACGACAAGGATTTCTCCCGACCTCCAAACCACAGCTCAGGCGCTACGTACAGCTCCCCCGATCTTGCCGCCCACCAGCACACGCCACCACGACCTTGCAGTCATCATCGTCGCCTCACCGCGGCCAAAGTTGCGAGGTCGGAAACCGAGTAGAGGGATCCCGGCGAGAGATGACGGCACATTGGCACGCGGGAGGGAACTACCTCCACCGCCGGAGGGCAGTAGCCGACCGGATGCAGCAGCATGGCAAACCAGGCCCTCCTGGCCCGGCCGAGCCCAAACTGGCCCGTAAAGCCCCGCCGCTGCACTGCAGCAAGGGTGCCGCCGACGCCGCCATTCTCGACCAAGATCCTACTCCTCCATCCACCGGGGGTGCCGCCTCCACGCCTGGACGGCCCGTCCAAGCCCAGATGGGCCCCGCCTGGGCCCAGATCTGAGCCGGGAAGGACGCTGCCGGCCGCACGCCGGCGGCCGGCCGGCCACACGCAAGCTACCGCAGCTCCCCGCCGCCAATCGGCCGCCCCACCGCCACCATGGCCGCCCGGAGAGATCCGGACCGAAGCTGGTCGAGATGCACCGCCGCGTGCCGCTGCATGCCGCTGCATGCCGCGCCACCAGCCTGCACGCGCGGGTAGAGCCCGGCCGCCGCCGCCGGCAACGGCACCACACAGGCAGAGCCCGGCGGCCCGCCCCGACGGCGGCGGAGAAGAGAAGACGGGGGGCGGGCTAGGAGGGGGCGGCTCGAGGTTCCCCTGCTTGCCCGCGCGGGGGGGCGAGACAGGGGAGAAGGAGGAGGGGGGAGGCGGAAGGGAGGGGGCGGCGCTCGCCGGCGGAGGCGCGGCGGCGGCGGTAGGGTTAGGGTTCGGTTGGGGGAGGAGAGGAGAGGAGCCGGCTGAGAGAAACCTCCAGTAACCTGTTTCTGCGGTCAAGAAGACTAGTCCCTTCTCTTGATGTCCCTTTGGCCTAAGCTAGGACAAAATTGAGACATCCGTTTGTGGACGGAGGGAGTAGGAAACTACAAATCATCGAAAGCATATACCTTTCCCAAAGAGGCGGTTATTTATATGTCAGGGACAAATTGCTAGAGGAAAGAGAACTGATTAAGTGATTAGTAAACCACAGGGCGGTAACACACTGAAGAATGCTTACATGTGTTTCTTGAACTGACTGTGATTTACCTCCAGAAGGGCAAAACCGGGCCATACCCCGCCCAGACAAGTCAGAGTATTTTCTGTTTACTCCTATACTCTGCTAACTGCAAATCCCACTAAACCAGCCCAGCACACAAGACTGCACGAGAGGCTGCTCACGATTCAGTCAATCAGTCGTTGCTTCTTGTTCCTGCTCGACAGCAGAGCATCCATGGCGCTGGTTCGGTCACCTGCTGTAAGCCCGTGAGTAGGGCGGAGGTCCAGCAACCTCTACCTCCTCCCCCTCCAGCAGGTCAGCGCCTCAGTGGCAATCCGGCGAGCTGCACAGCTGCTCCAGTTATCCCTAGGCAAAGCTTAAGTGTCAGGTAATTCACTTTCCCCAGATGGGAGAGTTGATTTGTAGTATGTAACTCTAATATCCATGCCTTATGGTCAAAATGAATCTTAGTATGCTTTATTTTGTTCCTTTTTCTCTAGAGCAACTCGTGTATGTATATGTATGAGCCGCTAAACCAAAGAAATTGAGTATTGAACAATGCCTATTTATCTAGTGAAGTGTACTGTTTATTGCAATTTCTGTGCCATAATTTAGTTTGGCCCGTCCAAAATTTTCTTTGAAGCTCCGCCACTGCGTGCAATTATGGAACTTGTTCATGCATACATTTCTAACAATTATACATTGGATGCACACAGTCCAAATGGTATGCTGGTGAACAGAACAGATACTATTGGTAGGAAACGGCGGGAGCTTTAAATAAAATATGGAATGCAGAAAACACAACTTTGTAAAACATAAGAAACATAATAACCGTAGATAAAGGAAAATAAGAACTCCTTAAGCATTCAAAAGCTGCAAACGCAGCAGTACACATCCATGAGGTAATCTGTGTAAAAACAGAGAAAACTTTATGTTGTTTGATATATCCGATCAACCAGTTGCCAAAATCGAAATATCAATATCCAAGATATAGAAGATTAGTGACCAAAGCTGATGCGTTACTACCATCTCTTCACCTAAGTCCAACACCTTCTCAAAACATATCCTTAAGTTCAGAACAAATGTTTAAGATAAGTTTCAAGACAAAAAGTATGTGATAAATTTAACTGAAAAGTAGCACCGTCATACATTATCATGTCCAATAGAAGGAACTCTGATCCAGTCGGTATATGTACCACTTATAATGAAATAAGCAACATCAGCCATGAAGCATTAGCTAACTAACAACTGAATATCAACAAATCCATATGCCCTAAATCTACTTTGTTCATGAGTTAGAAAAGGTTATAATTTGAGCCATTGAAAAAACTAAATAGAAATATAAATTGGTTTGGCATGACAGTTAACTGCTACGCAAGCGGAATGTCAGCAGAATTGTTTTGTTCATATACTAAAAGATATGCCTCATCGCCCTTTTATGGTTATTTCCCTCTGCACATTGTACATACCTGATGAGGAATAAACAGGTTAACTCTAAATTAGGATTATGGTACTAACGACGCGTTCCATTGGAAAATAAAACTATGTTAGCGGCGGCATGCCAAAGTTTGCCAAAACCTCCTACGAACAAAATTTTAGGCATTAAACTCAAATGTTGAAACTAAAAACTGCAGGTGCATATTAAATGTAACACAATATCCTGTACAACAGAAATCAATGGGAATCACCTTTCCCCACACATATGAACAGTTGAACACCCAAAAATGCATAGGAAACACTGGAAATAGATCTGATCCGTAGGGTTCATATACTAAAAGATATGCATCATCGCCCTTTCATGATTATATCCCTCTTGTAATATAAACACCCCTAGGTTTTAAATGTGGTAAATTTGATAAAACAGAACTATCTAAATTAAAAAACAGATGAATTTTAGGTCACTTCCATGCTAAACCCACATCTTTGCTACAGTCCAAAAACAATCTACAGTATGATTGTGAAAATGTGTTGTGGCTAAAATACGCTATTTAAAATTTTAATTGCTGTATAGGTTCAACACAAAGAAAAATTGATGGAAATATGTTCCGAACAAAGCAACAATGCAAACTCAGAGATACCAGGATAACAAAGTGATACTGCTGACTTAACAAAGGAACGGAATTTATAAAATTCAATGAAAAGATAGAGCATGCACAATCCAAAACTAAGTAGCATGATTTTAAATAGAGTGATCTGTATATCGGGTCTCCCAAGCTGATGTGAGAAGGATAACTTGATAGAGTGATCTGTATATCGGGTCGTGACTCGGAAGATAGGGTCGTCGCTCCTGGTTTCTCACTCCTCGGATCGATGTCCCTATCGAACAGCCTCTTAGGTTATCTGCTACCAAATATATGTAATCCCGATGAATCTCTAAAATTGGAATTACAAAAGCTTCGGTCCAAATGAGAAGTGGTCCACAATTGGTATAAATAAGTACTTTATTTTTACGGTAACAGTAGGCAAACAATATCAAGCTAAATTGGCATTTTAATTATCACGTTGAGAAAGCTGAAAGATTATTTATAATGTCTCATCATTGCAAATTATTTCACTCTACATACAAATTTAAAAGTCTGAAACCATGTATGTGTAGTCCCTTCAGGGACAGACCTAAATCATAAAAGGTTTTAGTTAACAACACAAGAGATTAGTAAAAGAAGAATATGCATAGATAAACATGAGCGAAAGGAATGAGCTCACTGTGCCTTACTGCAGCATGAACGGCTGCAACACCAACACTTATGTCACCATGTCCTTCCATGCCTCCTCCATCAGCTAGCGCATGGCAAACTGGTGGCGCCAGTCATTGGCTCGGTATCCTCGCCAGTCTCATCAGCAAGTCTGCACAAAATTCACAACACTGAACTCAAAACTTAAAAATGATTTAAAAAAGAGAGAAAACATGAGCAATTAGCTGATTTCATTTCAGAGAAGATGTCAGACAGAAATTTAAATCCACGCACAATTCATGGCTGCTCATAGATGCAACCTGAAGTCAGAACACAAAGTGAAAGTGTGCTGCATCTATATCTGAATGATAATTATCCTGCAAATGCAACCCAGTCAAACAGAGGAGGCAAAGGATAATAACCATATTGTCATCTCTTAATCTTTTCTTATAGGGATGAAATTCATGTCCCCTTAAGTAATCAGTTAGGAGCTCCCAATACAACACACACACTTATCATAGCCCGATGCTACAAACCATAGGACATAGATCAGAACCCGACTTGAACAAAACATAGATAAGAAGCTGAGCAGGAAGCACGGCATATAAGTAACAGAGTAAAAATAGCTACCAAGAAGACAGGCCTCATGACAATCCAGCACAAGTGCGAAGTGATCCCAAACTTAAACGAATCGTCTAACAGCTGTCAGAATATGAAGTTGATTTCAGGACTGTATCATGCAAAAGCCTGAAGCTGATCAAAATTGCCATCGACATGGGCCTTAAATCTGAGAACTGATATTGTTCCCACAAATTGCTCATCTATTTAGCTATAGTATCTTGCACATGGAACTCATATAACCGAGATATATTGCAGCAAACAGTGACCTTATTCAGAGCAAATATTTATATAACAACATTTTTGTGGAAGGCAGATAATTTTTTACAAATATTGTTACAGGGACATTATTTAGAGCGAACAAGGACCTTATTAGAGCAAATAGTGACCTCATTTACATCTAAAACAAGAGAAACAACCAATAAAGCATAACTAAATATCATCAAATCGTGCAAGAGAAAAGAGTGAGAGAATCACTCTGCCGCTGCAAAGAGTTTGAGAGAGGGGGAAGGGGGACCTTGCTGCTGTAGCCTTTACTGCGAACTTTATGTGGCCGTCTACAATGAAAATACAACTGAGCACCTGCACTTAATTGTGTACTGACACAATTATCTTTCGTGAGATGAGAGTTAATAGCATAAAACCACCAGTTTAGTTGTGAAATTTCAGAAAACCACCACTTTACGTTTCAATCGCACAAAACCGTCGGTATAGTCCAGATTTTTTGCAATGTGCACTAAAACTCGTTTGATCACGGATTGACAGCGATTCTGACATGGCGGACCGACCGGTCAGAGTCTACGTGGCAGAACCTGTTGACTTTTGCTGAGGTGGCATCCTGGGACCACGTGTCAGGCAACAAAAAATAAATAAAAATTTCCAAAAAAATAAGAAAAAGGAAAAAATCCCCTGCCCAGCTTCTTCTCACGCCCGAGGCCAGCCACGGCACTGCCGCCGCTGCAGCGCGCCGGCCGGAATCCCATCGCCGTCCATCCATGGCGTCCTCGCTCTCCACCGCCGCCGTCCATCGCGCGCTCGTCCTCCTACTCGGTCACCTCGGCGAGGTGCTCGGCCGCGAGCACGGGCGTGCAGGGGCGCTGCGGCGGCGTTCGGCCGCGAGCACGGGCCTGCAACGGCGCGGCGGCGCTCGGCCGGGAGCACGGGAGCGCGGGCGCGCAGGGCACGCGGCGGCGCTCGGCCGGGAGCAGGCGCCGCCGCATCTTGAGCCCGCACGGGCGAGCCGCATCTTGAGCCGCACGGGCGTGGTGCCCCCTCCGGCGGATGGCCGGTGAGCGGGGAGGTGGGTGCGGAGGCGCAAGCGAAGCCCTGGAAGGAGGAGAGGTCGGAGGTGGAGCGGCGGGCGAGCATGAGTGACTCGAGCCGCCCGCGCGCGCCGACGCCGACGCGGAGGTTGCCCGACCAGGCGCGCCGCATAGGGCCGGCGGGGCGGCGGGAGCGCGGCGGAGCGGGGCGTCCGGTGACAGGGGCCGGGCTCGCGGTCGAGCTCGCCGCCGGCCGTCCGCGGGCAGAGCCCTCTCTCCCGAGCTCACCGCCGGCCGGGCCCCCTCCCCAGCTCGCGCCCTTCAGCTCGCGGCCGAGCTCGCTGCCGGCCGTCCGCGGGTAGAGCCCTCTCTCCCGAGCTCACCGCCGGCCGGGCCCCCTTCCCCAGCTCGCGCCCAACAGCTCGCGGCCGAGCTCGCCGCCGGCCGTCCGCAGGCAGGGCCCTCTCTGCCGAGCTCGCCGCCGGCCGGCCCCTCGCCCAGCTCGCACCCATCAGCTCGCGGCCGAGTTCACCGCCGGCGGTCCGCGGGCAGGGCATCTGGCGCGGCGACGCGGGCAGGGCAGAGCAGCCCGATGTCTGCAGAGAAGCCTTCCTAAATTTTTTGATTTTTTTTATTTTTTTGGTTGTCTGACAGGTGGGCCCGTGTCGCCACCTCAGCGAAAGTCAACATGTGCTGCCATGTAGGCTCTGACCGGTGGGTCCCGCCGGTCAGAAACGCTGTCAATTCGTGATCGAACGAGTTTTAGCGCACATTGCAAAAAATCTGGACTATAGTGGTGGTTTTGTGCGATTCAAACGCAAACTGGTGGTTTTCCGGAATTTCACGAGTAAACTGGTGGTTCTATGCTAATAACTCGTGAGATGATTACGTTGACATGCTGGAGTGCTGGACAACGACTCAGTATTTATGAATGCAGTTTTCTCGTGTTCAGGTCACACCAACGTCGTTGCTCCGGTCTGGTACCCGCCTTTTTGTGCTTGCTGAGGGCGAGGATGAAAGATGACGTTGCCGATTGAGCTTCCTCGTCTGTCCCTGCTCTTCTCCTGGAAAGTTGAACTGAAATTAGTAAGTAAATAACATATCATAAAAAGGAATTGATCTTCCCCTGCAGCCTTATCTTTCATCAAACACCTTATAGGCATACACTGATACACACAAAGACTTTTGCACAAACGAAGAGGAGAAATTATAGGGAGTAGAACAAAGATGGCAGGAAGCAAAGAAAGAGAAAGAGGGATCAGGTACCTGGAAGAGAAGTATAGGGGCGTGGAGGTGGAGGGAGGCCGGACAGTCCGGCCGGCACAGCATCGGAGAAAGGCGGAGCTCCACCAGCCCGATCCTCGAGGCAAGGTCATGGCGTGCGGAGACGGTTGGCTGCATGGATGGCACCAGCTGCTCCTCCCATAGACGGCACGTCGCCGGCGGCGGTGGTGCGAGCGGTGGACTGCAATATTCCCGTCTGCCACCAGCCATTTCTCTCCGGGTGCTGCACGGTGGTAGAGTACAAGGTGCAGGAAGAGAAGGGAAGAGAGGAGAAGGATGGCGGTGGCAAGGCGGCGGCGACAGGATTTTCACGGGGACGAAGGGGATTGGGGAAGAAGGCACGCGAGGCAAAACCGACTTAGAACACTCGCAGTCAGGCGCGCCCACCATCTATCTGAAAGACATGTGGGCCCCTAAACGGGAGATGAGGTGGACGCTCCACAAGCCTAGAATCCTAGGGAGCTTAGGTTTTTGAAGGATGTGTTCCCGAATGCTTCTTCCTCTCAACTTGTTTCACTAGTCCAACCCATTTAAAATTTCTTGTGTTATCTCCTCTCTTCCAAATGTGGGCTAAACCACTCGGGGTCTCCCGGTTCTAATGGGCATCTCTTCCGATCATGCTTTTACGTAGTCCTACATTACTTTTCCGATCATGAAGTTCTAGCAACAGATTAGATATGGTAGTACGATTCAAGAAGCTCATGCACACCACAGGATGTGCCCGTGAGGCGGAGATAGCTTTCAGGCTAGCTAGTAGTAGGTACTCCGTACTCGTGACACTGGTTTCGCTCTGCGGCTAGTCGACCCTTCTTTATAGAGCCTGGTGAGTAATTGTGGAACATTATCCAAAAGAGCCATACATTCGAGAGACCAATACATATTTTGCTTCTCATTCGATGTAGGCAGCGCCACATGATCCAACTTTTCGTATGTCCATACCAGACAATTATTCTATTAATCCTAGGTTTTTTACAAGGATGCGAAAGCGTGGGAGCATCCCTAGTTTTTTTTGTATTGAAACTAATATCAATTGAGGTATGGGTACAATCAAGTTGTTCTACCAGCTGTCACTTACGTCCAAACTGCCAATTACTTGTAGGGCAAAAATCCTAGTCGTGTAAACAAAATCCTACCCTACCTATACTTTCAGCAATGCTACCTCTCCGCGGCTTCTCAGCGTCCTTTGTTAACGAGCCTTGGCAGCCTTATTCAGGAAGCTGGAGCACCCACAGGCTATGTCTTTTTTTTTCGAGATTGACAGGCTATGTCTTTCATGCAGAGGTCAGAGGTTGCTAGTTATTTTAGACAAACAGGGAGGGTATCCCCGTCTCCATTTAAATGAAACCAAAGCAGTTCCAAGCAGGACTGTCTTTCATTGCACATTCAGCTTAAGCCGAAAACGACCAAGTGGAAACAGAAGTTTCAGGAGGCACAGGTCTTATAAGCTACTAAAGAAGAGTTAATTGCGTTGGGGGTCACACATCTCGTAGTCGATGTGCACTTTGGTCACACATCTGGATAACGGGATTTTTTGGTCACACATCTCGACAATTGCGTGCACTTTGATCACAAACGGACCACGTCATCCCGTTATGGACCGGAAATTTTTAGAAAACCCCCTCGAGTAATATTAGCAGGGCCATATTGCAAATATCTGGACAGAAATGATTTTCGGAAAAGAATAAAGAGGGATGATGTCATGCTGACGTCAGCACACAGCAATGGATCTTCACCAGAAACCGTCGCCGGCGGCGCGGCTGCGGGGATGGAGGGCGGCGCCGTTGGGGGATGGAGGCGCGGCTGCGGGGCTGGAGGCGCTCGGCTTCGAGGCGAGGTCGGACGGCGACGTGCGCGTGCTCGACACGCGGCTGCCGGACTCGAAGAAGACGAATTGATTCGCGAGGTTCAGCCCATCCCAGCTCGCGGTACTCGGCAAGGAGATAGAGGAGGTCCAGGCGGAGGCGTTGGTCCTCTTCGATTCGTCGGGGAAAGCTTGTGGCGGCGGGGATTCGCGTCGGCGCGGTGGCACGCTTCGGCCGTGCGTGTGGAGAAAAGAGAGCAGAGGAGAGGCCGGCCCTAGACACACCAGGGGACGCGGCGGCGGGGATGGACGTCATGCTGCAGGTCGAGGCCGGCCCTTGACACGCCAGGGGACGCGGCGGCGGCGCTCGGCAGGGGACGCGGTGGACGGCGGCGTGGCGAGGAGAGCAGCGTTGACCTCCTTTTTTTTATTTTTCTTTTGTTTTTTCTGAAAAGATCTGACAGGTGGGCATGTCTAATTTTGTAATATGGCCCTCTAATATTACTCGAGGGGGTTTTCTAAAAATTTACGGTCCATAACGGGATGACGTGGCCCGTTTGTGACCAAAGTGCACGCAATTATCGAGATGTGTAACCAAAAAATCCCGTTATCCAGATGTGTGACCAAAGTGCACATCGACGACGAGATGTGTGACCCAGCGCAATTAACTCTACTAAAGAAACACCCAAGGAGCATAAACGTTTTTGCTACAGAGACCAAAACAACAGGAAAGGAAGTGCATGACAGCAACTTCGAGCTCAAGCCATCTCAGGAGCAACAGCGGCTTCCAGCGCGATCGATGGCTTCATCTTCTTGAGCGGGGTCAGAGGTTGCCAGTAGGTACTAGTGGCGGTGATATGAGATGCGACTGCCGGGCCTAGCTAACCTCTCGTGTGAAACAGAAACTTTGCTTCCCGATGCATATCATTCCCATCATGCATCTATAACTTCCCATATATGTCTCTGTCTCTCTCAACTCTTCCGTCGCCATTCATATTAGCTTGCGCTCTTACGCTCTTAGATAAGCCGGATAAGAGTATCTCCAAGCGGAGCCCCCAAATCCACCCCAAACGTCCGGGCGGACAGCCCGGACGGGGTTTGGCCCAAAAACCGCAACCCAACGACGGCCCCTATAGCGGCCCCAAACGACCGGACGGTCCGGCACACCCCAAACCCAGCACAAAACTGGGGCGGGTTTGGGGGCGCCCGGACGCGCCCGGACGCGTCCGCGCCCTCACTCGCTGACAGTGGGACCCTCCCTTGACCGGCCTACCGGAGCCTACCGGAGGGGAGGATCTAGCCTTTGACCGGCGCCGGCATTCATGGCGGAGCGGCCAGGGGCAGCAGCCAACCCCCAACTACCCGCATTCATGGCGGTCCGGACACCACTATATCTACCGGCGACGCCGGAACCCTAATCCACATCCACATCCGCCGTCGGAATCCTAGTTCATCCACATCCACCATGCCTCGCCGCCTCCCCACCATCTTCGCCAGGATGACGGCGGAAAAGCTGAGGCAGCAGGCCCAAATCCGAGCTCAGGCTGAGGCGGATGCGGCGGCGGAGGCGGATTCGGAGTCGTCGGCCGTCGGATACTTCATGGTCTCCGACGACGCCGAGATCGTCGACATCACCGGCTCGGAGTTCATCCAGGCTGAGGATGAGAGGATGCGCGTCCGCGCGGAGGCGGAGCACGAACCCTGACGCGCGGCGGCGGAGGCGGCAGTCGAACGGCAGGCGGCGGCCTGCGCGGCCGAAGCGCTTCACAGCCGGGCAGAGGCGGCGGCCGAAGCGCATCGCGCCCGGGTACGCGCTGCGACGGAGCGGTGGAGAGCTCAGGCGGAGGCGGAGGCGGAAGAGGGCCGGATCCGCGAGGAGGCGCTGCGCAACGACGATGCGGCGGAGCACCGTGCGGCGGAGGCGCAGCTGAAGGCGGAGGCGGTGGACCGCCTCTTCATGAGGCAGATGAGGAACCGCTCCGGGTTCCTCGACAAGCAGTTCGAGGCGGAGGCGGCGATTCGTGAAGGCCGCCCTTACGCCGGGGCCTCCTCCTCCTCTTCCTTCGGGTTCTTCTCCGACTCCGAGCAGGGTTCTTGCCCGGCTCCGGCCGGCAGTGCGGGACGGGGCGGCTCCGCCGGCGCAGCGGCAACGGTCATCGTCCTCTCCGATGACGAGTAGGGAGATTCTAGCGTAGCAAGGCGGATGCAATGCAAGTTTCAAATGCGGACGTGTTGCATGCCTTTGTAGTAATATGTCAACTAGAAAAGAGGAGTGTGGTTGTAGGAGCATGTTTTTAGGGGTTGTCCGGTCACCCTCCGCGGACGCGTCCGGATGCGTTCGGGCGCAGTATGTGGTCCGATTTTGGGGGGTGCGGTTGGAGATGCTCTAAAGAAACTAGAAGGGCTGGGGAGAGCTACCTGCCCCAGTCCGATATGTATTTAAGAGGGTGCTGGAGAGATATTCGTGTACTACATGTTAGCTACCACAATTAACTCGGAGTAGACTCTCTGTCGGGTATGTGCCCTAGAAGGGGAAGAGAGGCATTTGTTTCCACGCTATCATATTATTACTCAACGAGCTGTAGAGAAGCATTTGTTCCCTACTCCTGGATATCTAAGTAGATCAGCCCCACTAACTTATTGCTCAAAACATGCAACCTATGCACAACAACAAGCCTCTAATTGGTCTATGTTATCCGGCCCAAGCCTATCCGGCGACGGGCCTTGATTCGCTCCGTACGAAATTAGCTTTTTCTTTATATCTTCATATGAATTTGGATCATAATGAAACAACACAGCTGTGGTGCTGCCCCCATGTGACGGCGACCTGGAGATTTTGGCTAGCATAGGTATGCACTTTTACTGCCTAGCACAGATTTGTATGCACTTTGACTGCTCCTTATAGATGTGTACCTCACAGATTTTTAAAATGGGTTAATTGGATAAATGCCACTGCAATTCATGCGAAATTGAAAAATGCCACTGCAATTTGCAACTTTTGAAAAATGCCACTCCAATTCTCTCATACTTCTCTAAATGCCACTATACTCACCTCAGCTCCATTTTGAAAGAAAAACTGGATACATTTTTTGTTTCGGACGTTTTTGACCTTGGACCCACCACTAAAACAAGAGCAGCATCCAAGCTCATTTTTTCCAATCTCCCGTCTCTTTCCTCTGTTCTCACGAACCTTAGCAGGGCGACCGCGCCGCCGCTGCCCTCCTTCCCGCGCCCCCCTCCCCCACACAGCTTCCGAGCGTCGCCGCCTTGCAGCCCACAGCCGCCGCCTTCATCTCCCCCATTCCTCCTACCACCCAGCCCGTCCGAAGCAAGCTCCTCGCCCCAGCCCTCCGAAGCTCGAGCTCCTCGGCGGGAGACGACCATGGTGGCGACAGGCCCTTGAACAACGCATCCACTCGGAGCAATGACAGGGAAGGGGCGGCGGCGCTTCTGCAAAGAGGAAAAAAGGAGGGAAGGGGGCAGCGGTCGTAGGGCTTGCAGGGAGTCGACGTCCAGAGCTGCAGGGTGAGGGAAGGCGCCGGTGGCGGAGGTGCTGTAACAGCCCAAAGCCGAGAACCTA
The DNA here is from genome assembly GCA_947311845.1 of Poa pratensis. Lineage (NCBI taxonomy): Eukaryota > Viridiplantae > Streptophyta > Magnoliopsida > Poales > Poaceae > Poa > Poa pratensis. Next base: position 45,747,152 of record CAMZMU010000058.1, read on the forward strand.
AAAACCTGTGTGATTTTTCCACTTTTGAGTTGATTTGCATCATGGCATCCATACATAAACATGTCTCTTTTGAGTTAACACAACATTGGTATCGAAATGATATGGAGTTGTTAAAACCAAATGCCCAAAGTGCTCGAACAAAACTTCCACACAATGATGGCACTCAAAGTTGCAAAACAAAATTTCTTGACATCTTATATTTGTCGAGGAAGTTCCAAGAGCTCCAAACAAATATTTTGCTTTTGCTTCAAATTGTTAAAGGAGCAACCTCTTTGAATTTAGCAAAAATGCCCTAAGTCAACCCTATTAACAAAAGTGGTCCAAACAATTTTATTTTGCCACACCAAAATTTGGGGTACTTCTACATAATATGAGGAGCCTCCCCACATTTTCTCAGAATTTTTGGAAGTGTTCAAATACCTGATTTAATTCAAATACAGCTACTGGTTTTAAAAACAGGAAAGGACCTCTTTGTAAATGGAGGAGGACCTGTCCGTGGTGGAAGAAATTTAGCCAGGGGGCCTTTTTGTAAAACTCGCGTCATCTCCTTCCTCGCTCTGTAGCGACGTGTCGGAGGTGTTTGCGCCGGACCAGCTCGTCGCCCCGCGCCCTCTCTGCCCTCCCCTGCAAGGAGAGCTCGCCCCCACGAGCCCCACACGCTCTGCCCCTGCCCTATCCACTCCACTGCTCCCGTTCCTCTCCGTTTTCTTCTTCCCGCGAGCTCCGCACCATGGCAATGGCGGCCGTGCTCGCCGCCGACGAGTGAGAGCTCCCCGTACAGATCGAAGACAGCCCGAAGGTCCGCCATGCTGTGCTCTACGTCCACGCCGAAGGAATTGAGTTGGAGCGCTGGGAATCGAGCTCCCCATCCCCGTCTTCCTCGATGCCGTCCGCCGCTCCGCCGCCCAATTCCGGCGACGTAGAGCTCGCTCCGGCCTCGCCGTCTGCTTCCCCGCGTAGAGGGTGAGTCCCTGCACCTCTCCGTGCCCTTCCCCTCGACCTCACCGCGCCGTAGCCGTCGCGCCGTCGCCGAAGTTCCCGACGCCGTGGCCACTGCCCCCCTGCACTTGCGGTTTTTGCAGTTTCGACAGATGGACCGGAAACTCCGGCCCAACTCCGGGGTGACTCCGGCCCGCGTCCAGAGACTGCCGTTTTTGGGCTGAAAATAGCTGGACCGGAAACTCCGGCCCATGAGCATTTCTGGACCGGAAATTCCGGCCTGGACAGAAAAAGTTTGCAAGTTTCTTTTTCTTTTCCCTCTCGGTAACACATTGCCCCCGCTCCCCCTCCCGTGTTTAGAGTATCGAACTCCGATGATTCCAACATACCCCTCCCCTTCCTCGAGTTGGGTACTTAATTTATTTCATCGATGGAATTAAAATAATTAAAAGAATAAACTTAAGGGAGAAAATTATAAGAATAATAACTTTTTACCGAGACATCCGAAAAATGTGTTCTTTATATCAAAATGCTCCGAAAATTGTGAACTATCCCAAATCATCATCATCATGCATACTTGCTCACAACTACAATGATGTACCTCTAATAGTATTAGAATCACTAAGTTAAATGTGGGGTACCTCTCTTCCCGAGTTAAGGTAGATATCGTCGTACCCCATTTAAATTGCTAGATCGCCTATGTTAAGTGCAGTGCATTAAAATGTCATGTCATCATGTGATTGTGCATTGCATTGTTACCAATGTGTGGTGATTGATTGTTCCTCCGTTGTTATGTTTCGTTAGATCAAGCAGCCGGGGTTACTCCACAATACCCCGAGGATCCGTACTACCTGTATCCCGAACAAGGCAAGCGTAATCCCCCTCTGAGCATGTCTTATCCTATTTTCCGCAAATATTTTCTCCACTATAATATTGCATGCGGTTCTAAATGTCTTTTTGCTTGGATTAGAGTATCCTATAGAATGCATTAAGATTCCGATGCCAATGCCTGTTTTCCCCTCCTATTACCATAGGTTTGCATTGTTGGCCTGATATAATTACTATGCTATGCAAATGCTTAGCCATGCTTAGTTAAATGCCTAGTGGTACTATGGTGGTACATGCTGGAAACAGGTGTTGACTTGTGACAGCGATGTTGATGGTGGAGAATGGTCGTGATGGATAAGAAAATGCTAAAAGGTGGGGATGAGAGGCCACATGGGATGTGGTGGGTTGTCTCGTTCTCACCGCCTAGGTGCGAGTTCTGGACCTCTTGAACCAAGTTGAGCGTGCAACCATGCGTGGGCTATATGGAACCCCCATCGACCGACTAACTTGTGGCGGACTAGCCGAGGGTCCTCTAGTTTGGCTTTCCATTTGCGCGTGCGTTGAAGATGGTGGCCAAGACTGGGATGAGGATGTGGTGTTTAGGAAAATGAGTGGCCACGGGACAGGGGATTGGAGGAGTCACCAAACCTGTTCCGTCCCCACTGATGATCCTTGGATAGTCTTAAGCAAGGTAAAGGTTGTAGCCGTTTCACACTCAGCCGGCTTTCTCCGGAAGAGAGCTAATGTCTGGCAATGAGTCTGGCGGTACGCGTGGTGAAGGAACTGGGGCCCCTCGGGACTCCGGGGACTTCTACTTTGTACACCCCTGCAGGGATAAATCTTTTCGAAAAGTCGTGTCCACGGTTATGGACGACTTGGGAATGGATGCTGATCATAGAATAACTTTAACGGAATGATTAAAAACTGAGTACTAGAGGTACTACTTCACGAATGCAAGGTTGACTTCCTCGAGGGTGGTTCGGGGAGGTGCCTATGATGAACAGGTACAGTGGTGATGATGGTTGATGATGAGAAAGGTGATACAAGAAAAGAGTTACTTCTTACCCCTCTTCAAAAATATTCTGATTAGTCGATGCCATGGAGTTGTGTTTTATAAACAAAATCAGCTTTATGCAAAACAGCCATAAAACCTTGAAAGCCAATCATGGAGCATATATTAGCTCTTAATCTTGCGAGTTCGTCGAACTCAACGTCGTTTGCTTGTTTTCAGGAGAGGACTTCACCGACCTCGAAGGTGGGTTCTTTGTGGACGTCGACGAGTAGTCTGGGGTTCCCAGGTAGCAGCTTGGGACATCCCGGAACAGCTGGCGCTGGATGTTTATCTGTAGGCCTCTTAGGCCATATTTGGTTCTTGTTGTTTAGAACAACCTAATTTGCTTCCGCTTGTTGTACTGTTGGGTCTGTGACCTCTGTTTGTCATTTGCTATCTTTCTCTATTATAAGAGTTGAGCTATATATGTTTTGTGTCGTAGAGTCTGTGATGTGCCAGTTGTTCCACAAGTCTTGATCTCTCTATTATGCTTTGATAGTGTGTCCGGTGGTATCGGATAACCGGGGACACAGTATCACTGTATAGCAGTCGGGTCAGGGCGCTACAAGTTGGTATCAGAGCAGTACTGCCTGTAGGAAACCCTTCTACTGGTCGATGTTGAGTCTAGTGTTTGTGAAAATATTTTAACCTAAAAATGAGTTGTGAAAACCATCTTAGGATTCTTTTTACTCCTTATCTGGTTACCCTCTAATCTCGGAGCAATCTTATCTCGATTTGAGTTTAAAGGTTTTACTTCTCATCTGTTACTTCAAAATGATTAGAGACGGGGTTGGGTTCGACCTTGAGTGTTACGTGTCCAGTTGCTCCCGCCGCGCTACAATCCGAAGCTTCATGTGTCAAGGAACCATCTGGAGTACGACGAAAATTCCCATCAACTCAGTTGGTTACGAACCCTTGTATTCCTATCCAGTTTAATCTCTTAATCCGTTCTTTTGGGTTTTAGCCCAAGGTCTTGAACCGAAGGTCCCGGATTGTGCTGTGATTCTGGCATGATGAATTATGTGGGTTGTTGCCCATGTGATCCTCATGCTGATTGTGAATCCCGGTGCATGAAGCTGACCTTTAACCCAAGTCCTTCATTTGGTCTGTGTGGTAAATGGTTGAACCTTAATCTCCCACACCTTGTATGGCTATGTAACTCCAACTCTTCCGTAGCCTTGTGTAGATTCTGTCTTGGAATCATCTGGGTTATGATCCGATTTCCCTTAGCGAGTCTCCCAACTATGTTTATGACTCTGCTGCATCTCTCCTCTTGGGCATGGTTATCACAATTGAGTAATAACCGGTGCATCTTCAACATCTTAGGATTTCTCCTGAGTATGTTTCTTACTCTGATCTGCTATCTGACCCTTGTCGGTCAGTTGACAGTTAAGTCTTATCGTGCATTGGGTGTTCCGATGCAAGCCACTCTCCTGATCCGTCAAGACTTTCCAATTCGTCTTGTTAGGAGAAACAAACTCCAGTACCTTGTCCACTTCTTGGACCAGGTCAAAGTATTGTAATCTTCGGAATAAGGGGCTTGTCTAGCTTTTGGTTCTGCTCCACCTTAGAGTGTCACACTCTTTGCTATCAAGGTATCGAGCTAAGTATCTTGATCCTCTTGATGAAGTGATGCTTTTTACACTTGTTGCACTCCGTCTTCCAAGTAATTTGTTACTTGAGGATGATGAGGCGTGAGTAATGATGTGGCTATCGGATATTCTTAGCAGTTCTTACTGCGCTGAGATCCAAGGACATTCCTTGTCCTCCTCAGCATGATTGGTTAACCGATCAAGGAGTTGAGTTTGACAGTGCTACCAAGTCCGTTGGCTTTGATGCACTCCCTCGGTTAAAGAGCTAGGTTCGTGCCGAAGCTCCCAAGACCACCTCGTTGTGCCTTGAAAGGCATGATCCTCTCTTGAGCCCAAGATCCACCGATATGTCGTGATATCCTATATGTGGAGCGTGATATTCTCGAGGTCTTTCCAGAAGTATCGCCAGGTTGTCACCTGACCGTGATGTTGAGCTTATGAGTAAGCTGGTTCTCTGAATAACTCCCTTCTCCAAGAAAATCGTGCTGGATGTCCAGAATTATTCGGTTGAGCTTAAACAACTTGGAGAGTTGAAAGACAAGAGCTCTATCCCGATACAGTTCCTTCTCAATGGGATGTCTAGTTTTAAGTGTCGAAGGAAGGTGGTATCTCCTTTGTGGATATGCTATCCTACAACTCTTTTGATTTGAATTGGGCTATCGTCAAATCAAACTCAGGCTAACCTGCTGAATGTGTTAGTTTGACCAAATACCTATGCCCCATTCATGTGACTTATGAGTTTACCGTCGTGGAGTATCAGTATAAGTTTGTTGTTGAGCCCATCAGCTACATTCTTATTTTCTCCATGTTGGAGGAGATTCATATTGGATGGTGGGCGTGGGCCTTGGAAACTTGTCGGAACTCACTTTGTGTCGTTACGGGGTATGTGTTCTAAAGGTTAGAAGTGACTTTCCCAGGTTCACGTGCAATTGCTGAAAGATGTCGCCGTGGATCTGAGTGAATTGCCTGGTTTCCTCGGAATCATTTCAACTCGATCAAGCATGTGTAGCATATTCTCGGAATGGTATGTTGTTGCCTCCTTCCCTCAGAAATTTCATCTATGCATCCAAGCCACTGATTGAATTGTTCCAGAAAGAGAGGAAGTTTGAGAACTTCTTTTCGTCCTTGCTGGTGTTTTCCCAGCAGAGACTCATTGGTGTATTGTCGCAAGTAATTCCAGTAGGTGCTGATGCCCTCTGACAAGTGATAATACACGAGTTCCGCCATCTCGTTCCTCATTTGGAGTTTGACATCCTAGTCCAACTCTTGGGGTCCTGGCAATTGTAATCCGTTGGTATGCATTGCAAAGCTTCCTATCCCTACCGGTGCCGAGTCTGAAGTATCTCTACACTTCCCAGATTTGACTCTCAATTAGAACGATAGTTGGTGATCCTCAAGAAGTTTGTCCCGACGTCCAGAAAATCAAGAAGAGTTTCCAATACAAACGTTTGCGGAATTTCTGAAGTTCTCTCGATCTAGCTTTCCGATCTTTCTCCAGTGATCTGAAATGCTTCCCCGTGAGGAAAGTTCTACTCAAGCCGAATAGTACAAGTTATCTCTTCATCTGTTGGAATCTTGTTTCAACACTCTCCCTCAGAAATTTTGGGCCTTGTGCAAAGTTCATATTCTGAATCTCCGAGAAACAGTTGTCTACCAGCTGGAAACTCCTTATCAATCTCCCGTCAAACGCTTGTGTCTCTTAACTGTCAATTCATGGGATGCTTGAAATCCCCTTTCTAAGATTCTACTAGGAGGTACTCCGTTGTGGTATATTCACCAAGATCCATCCTTCCGGAAAAGTTTCCTTCTCCCCTATGGTGTACGCTGTTAGTGACCTCGAAGTGAAGACGTTGAAGAGCTCCATGATGCCCTCGGTCAACCTCTTCAAGAAAGAAGCCACCGGAAGCGAGAAAGTCGTGTAGTACCGTTGTAACCCGTTCCCTCTTTCCTACTCTAAGAATCTCGGGACGAGATTCCTGTAAGGAGGGTAGAGTTGTAACAGCCCAAAGCCGAGAACCTAAAAACCTGTGTGATTTTTCCACTTTTGAGTTGATTTGCATCATGGCATCCATACATAAACATGTCTCTTTTGAGTTAACACAACATTGGTATCGAAATGATATGGAGTTGTTAAAACCAAATGCCCAAAGTGCTCGAACAAAACTTCCACACAATGATGGCACTCAAAGTTGCAAAACAAAATTTCTTGACATCTTATATTTGTCGAGGAAGTTCCAAGAGCTCCAAACAAATATTTTGCTTTTGCTTCAAATTGTTAAAGGAGCAACCTCTTTGAATTTAGCAAAAATGCCCTAAGTCAACCCTATTAACAAAAGTGGTCCAAACAATTTTATTTTGCCACACCAAAATTTGGGGTACTTCTACATAATATGAGGAGCCTCCCCACATTTTCTCAGAATTTTTGGAAGTGTTCAAATACCTGATTTAATTCAAATACAGCTGCTGGTTTTAAAAACAGGAAAGGACCTCTTTGTAAATGGAGGAGGACCTGTCCGTGGTGGAAGAAATTTAGCCAGGGGGCCTTTTAGTAAAACTCGCGTCATCTCCTTCCTCGCTCTGTAGCGACGCGCCGGAGGTGTTTGCGCCGGACCAGCTCGTCGCCCCGCGCCCTCTCTGCCCTCCCCTGCAAGGAGAGCTCGCCCCCACGAGCCCCACACGCTCTGCCCCTGCCCTATCCACTCCACTGCTCCCGTTCCTCTCCGTTTTCTTCTTCCCGCGAGCTCCGCACCATGGCAATGGCGGCCGTGCTCGCCGCCGACGAGTGAGAGCTCCCCGTACAGATCGAAGACAGCCCGAAGGTCCGCCGTGCTGTGCTCTACGTCCACGCCGAAGGAATTGAGTTGGAGCGCTGGGAATCGAGCTCCCCATCCCCGTCTTCCTCGATGCCGTCCGCCGCTCCGCCGCCCGATTCCGGCGACGTAGAGCTCGCTCCGGCCTCGCCGTCTGCTTCCCCGCGTAGAGGGTGAGTCCCTGCACCTCTCCGTGCCCTTCCCCTCGACCTCACCGCGCCGTAGCCGTCGCGCCGTCGCCGAAGTTCCCGACGCCGTGGCCACTGCCCCCCTGCACTTGCGGTTTCTGCAGTTTCGACAGATGGACCGGAAACTCCGGCCCAACTCCGGGGTGACTCCGGCCCGCGTCCAGAGACTGCCGTTTTTGGGCTGAAAATAGCTGGACCGGAAACTCCGGCCCATGAGCATTTCTGGACCGGAAATTCCGGCCTGGACAGAAAAAGTTTGCAAGTTTCTTTTTCTTTTCCCTCTCGGTAACACATTGCCCCCGCTCCCCCTCCCGTGTTTAGAGTATCGAACTCCGATGATTCCAACATACCCCTCCCCTTCCTCGAGTCGGGTACTTAATTTATTTCATCGATGGAATTAAAATAATTAAAAGAATAAACTTAAGGGAGAAAATTATAAGAATAATAACTTTTTACCGAGACATCCGAAAAATGTGTTCTTTATATCAAAATGCTCCGAAAATTGTGAACTATCCCAAAATCATCATCATCATGCATACTTGCTCACAACTACAATGATGTACCTCTAATAGTATTAGAATCACTAAGTTAAATGTGGGGTACCTCTCTTCCCGAGTTAAGGTAGATATCGCCGTACCCCATTTAAATTGCTAGATCGCCTATGTTAAGTGCAGTGCATTAAAATGTCATGTCATCATGTGATTGTGCATTGCATTGTTACCAATGTGTGGTGCTTGATTGTTCCTCCGTTGTTATGTTTCGTTAGATCAAGCAGCCGGGGTTACTCCACAATACCCCGAGGATCCGTACTACCTGTATCCCGAACAAGGCAAGCGTAATCCCCCTCTGAGCATGTCTTATCCTATTTTCCGCAAATATTTTCTCCACTATAATATTGCATGCGGTTCTAAATGTCTTTTTGCTTGGATTAGAGTATCCTATAGAATGCATTAAGATTCCGATGCCAATGCCTGTTTTCCCCTCCTATTACCATAGGTTTGCATTGTTGGCCTGATATAATTACTATGCTATGCAAATGCTTAGCCATGCTTAGTTAAATGCCTAGTGGTACTATGGTGGTACATGCTGGAAACAGGTGTTGACTTGTGACAGCGATGTTGATGGTGGAGAATGGTCGTGATGGATAAGAAAATGCTAAAAGGTGGGGATGAGAGGCCACATGGGATGTGGTGGGTTGTCTCGTTCTCACCGCCTAGGTGCGAGTTCTGGACCTCTTGAACCAAGTTGAGCGTGCAACCATGCGTGGGCTATATGGAACCCCCATCGACCGACTAACTTGTGGCGGACTAGCCGAGGGTCCTCTAGTTTGGCTTTCCATTTGCGCGTGCGTTGAAGATGGTGGCCAAGACTGGGATGAGGATGTGGTGTTTAGGAAAATGAGTGGCCACGGGACAGGGGATTGGAGGAGTCACCAAACCTGTTCCGTCCCCACTGATGATCCTTGGATAGTCTTAAGCAAGGTAAAGGTTGTAGCCGTTTCACACTCAGCCGGCTTTCCCCGGAAGAGAGCTAATGTCTGGCAATGAGTCTGGCGGTACGCGTGGTGAAGGAACTGGGGCCCCTCGGGACTCCGGGGACTTCTACTTTGTACACCCCTGCAGGGATAAATCTTTTCGAAAAGCCGTGTCCACGGTTATGGACGACTTGGGAATGGATGCTGATCATAGAATAACTTTAGCGGGATGATTAAAAACTGAGTACTAGAGGTACTACTTCACGAATGCAAGGTTGACTTCCTCGAGGGTGGTTCGGGGAGGTGCCTATGATGAACAGGTACAGTGGTGATGATGGTTGATGATGAGAAAGGTGATACAAGAAAAGAGTTACTTCTTACCCCTCTTCAAAAATATTCTGATTAGTCGATGCCATGGAGTTGTGTTTTATAAACAAAATCAGCTTTATGCAAAACAGCCATAAAACCCTGAAAGCCAATCATGGAGCATATATTAGCTCTTAATCTTGCGAGTTCGTCGAACTCAACGTCGTTTGCTTGTTTTCAGGAGAGGACTTCACCGACCTCGAAGGTGGGTTCTTTGTGGACGTCGACGAGTAGTCTGGGGTTCCCAGGTAGCAGCTTGGGACATCCCGGAACAGCTGGCGCTGGATGTTTATCTGTAGGCCTCTTAGGCCATATTTGGTTCTTGTTGTTTAGAACAACCTAATTTGCTTCCGCTTGTTGTACTGTTGGGTCTGTGACCTCTGTTTGTCATTTGCTATCTTTCTCTATTATAAGAGTTGAGCTATATATGTTTTGTGTCGTAGAGTCTGTGATGTGCCAGTTGTTCCACAAGTCTTAATCTCTCTATTATGCTTTGATAGTGTGTCCGGTGGTATCGGATAACCGGGGACACAGTATCACTGTATAGCAGTCGGGTCAGGGCGCTACAGGTGCCCTGGCCTAGGGTTCGTGCACAACAACAGAGGGCGGCGGGTGACGCGCTCGAGCTTACTTCGGTCGGCTGGGGGCTGGGACAGGAAGAGCGGGGGAGAGGAGGGCAGCGGGTCTGGGCTGCAGAGGGAAGCGGCGCTTGGGAACCGCGGAGAGCTGCGGGGCCACCGGAACGAACGGCAGTGCGGCGCCGGCGCCCTGCTCTGCCTAGGGTTCGTGCTTGGACAGAGGAAAGGGAAGGGAGTGAGAAGCAAGAAGGAGAGTGTGAGCTGGGCCATCTTTGTTTTAGTGGTGGGTCCAGGGGCAAAAACGTCAAGCACAAAATACGTATCCAGTTTTTCACCAAAATGGAGCTGAAATGAGTATAGTGGCATCTATAGAAGTATGAGAGAATTGTAGTGGCATTTTTCAAAAGTTGTAAATTGTAGTGGCATTTTTCGATTTCACATGAATTGCAGTGGCATTTATCCAATTAACCCTTTTAAAAACCCTAGAAAGTTTTTTCTCTAATTAACCTGGTGATTTCACAAGATATGGCTTCTTTTATGTATGTCATATATTGGGACTTGTGCGATTGTGACATATAGCTCTCGATGGTACTCTATCCGTCCAATAATAAACTTGGACCGCTCGGACTAAAGATCACTCATCAGACAATGTCGACGAGCGCCTGCGTTGTGGCGCTGTTAAAGTGTTGGCTCAAAACTTGGTTGTGGGGACAAAAATCCTGAGATCGACTTACAGCTGGACTCGTCATCATTGACGCACATGTGACGATATCAGACTGCTAGACCTCGAGTTGGGTTACAACCAGGGAAAACGCTTTCATCAACATTTCGGACAAAACTGCGAAATTAAGTGTTTTGTATAGAGAACGAGAAAGGTATTTCACTCAAAATTTTGTTTCAATTTTTTTTTTAAAAAATCAGAGATTAGACAGTTCTAGAAAGGTAATACCACCTTGGTACCACAAACTAAGCAAATACCGTGTTCACGGTTCGATTCCGAGTTCTAGAATTATTATTTTTCTAAATATTTAAACACCATAATTTGAATTCGAAGTCTATGACTACCTACACAAGACTTGGGGGTCATTTGCATGCCTTTTACTGTATCAAGAACAAACATGCTTGTCGTTTTTGTTGTTGACAACTATGTTACGTGTGTAGTTTCTCTGTCTGCGGTTATTATGGTATGGTAGATTTTTTTGACTGAATTTTTGAGCATCCTAAGGTTAAACATATGTGTTCGTCGGAATTGGATGGGGAAGTGCAAACTAGTAGTCACGGGCGGAGTGCCCTACCTCAAGGCAGCAAATGCACTGTGTCCTGGATTGACATTTGGCAGTGTAGTTCTCCATCTCGAGGCAGAGAAGGAATTTGTTGTTGAACTCGTCCCTCGTCACCCCTCACCCATACACTCTGCTTCTTCTCCTTTTCGAGAGAGAGAGAGATGCAGATGCTCTGCTTCCTTTCTATGTGCCCACTTTTCCGCTGCTTCTTTGGTTGCTCCCACTCCCAGCCTTCGTCGTCGCGCGATTGTTTGAGCGCGTCGAAGCCCTCCTAAGCACCGACTTGATGCACCTATGGGGAAGCCGTGGACTCCAAACTGGTGAGCGATTACGTGTTGTGGTAGTCGTCGGTGTAATGGAAGACTCAACTCCCTCGGCAGCAGCCACTTGTACAAGTTGAATTTAGGTAGGCCGGCTCGAGCAGTCCCAGTTTCAGCACAACGTTCACGTTGCCAAGTACAGTCCAGTTCGGCTGCTCCAAAACGCAGGTGGGCAAGCCAACCAGCGAATTGGTTTGCTCAGCAAACAGTGTCTTGGACTCCCCCATAGAGAGTCTCCATGCCATGCAATGTACGTCCCAGGCCAGGAGCTACGTTCCTCGATGCCTTCCATTTCCAACTACTCCTGGCTAGGTGCACTTGGTATCTGGGCTCTCAACTCCATCGTGTTAAAGCAGAGTTCAAGTAGGCATCAGGTTGAAGATTCAAGGTAGTGGGCTGGAGAGGCAGAGTGACTCTTTTTAACAGCGGCCAGGCCAGGTCATGTTTGCAAGCTTGGCAGGACGACCAATACAAAAAATTAAGACTGCACTATCTTGTTATAAAAATGAATATATGACCCATATATACAGGCACTTCGATCAAGTCAGAACATTGATGCTCTCAAATTCAATGTTTCTCTACAACATATCAAAAGCATAAGAAATGGCAAACGGTGAGGCAACAAGTATCAGTGGTGTATATTTAGAGCTTGGTTGCTCATACAGGGTATGTCGTGTCGTGAGAGTGGTAAACAAGAAGAAAAAGAACTTACTTTTGCTGCTTCATCAACAATGTGTATACCACCTATTAAGACCGCAGCTACATAAAAAGCATTATCAAGGAAACTGCGCAGTGTGCTCCATTTGAGTGAGGCAGATCACGCGATTATGCAAAAGGGTTCTGTTTTGGTGCAACGGTACATATGTGTAGAAAATGTTTATTCATAGGATCGAGTCAGTGATAACAGACACACGAGCGTGTTTACATGATGAAGGGTTCTATTATCACAGAACCTTCAGATTTTATCCCGAAAAAGCTGGAATCTACAATGCACAAAAGCAACTTTTCACCAGCTCTCTGAGTATTGTTTCCTCTGCAGGAAGCTTGACTATCGTCTTTTGCTGCACCCACGCGAACGTAGCTCCCTGGCTTCCTCCAAAACGAACATGGTCTTTCCCCTTTAGAGCTTTCATGCCAAGCAATGTACTAAGCGAAGCAACAAATGCCAAGCAATGTACTAAGCGAAGCAACAGTAAAGCTGATAGCTATAGAGGATGCGTTCCTCCATGCCTTGCATTCGCAACTCCAACTGGTTGTGAATGTGCAACTATTCTAATCTTGAGATTGTTGTCCCTGGACTGTCATCTCCATCCCAATAAAAAGTGGTCAATAAAGGAAGAAGGTTGAGATTTCAGGCAGAGAACTGCAGTTTACCAAAACATGTTGGTAAGGTTGAAAAGGAAAATGAGTTAGCCATATCAACCCTACTTCATGACCGTATATATAGCCTAGAGTAAAAAGGAATAGCTCATCTTAACATCAACACATGCATTTCGATCTGAGTTAGAACACTGATGTTCTCTACACTACACCCAACTAAAACACATAAAAATAAATATCTCCTGGATGACACCAGGTAAGCTCGCACAGTTGTGTGTAGTACATGCAAATTAAACTAATAAAAAAAAGAGTCACTTTTGATGCCTCATGACAAGACCTCAGCTACACAAAAAAGTAATCCCAAGCAAACTTTATAACGTCCAGTCTGAGAGTGGCAAGTAACACGAGGTTGAGCTCTGCTGCAACGGTGGACATACTTGCAGAATAAATCACGAAAGTAACTACAGCAACATACGGACATATTTACAAGATGAAGTGGTTATTGTCTTGCAAGTTTAGGCGCCCTCGCCCAAGCTTTACATTTTGTCATGGAAAAGGCGAAACCTAAAAAGCACAGGCAGATGTTCAGTTGGCGCTGCGAGTCACAATGTTCATAAAACAAAATTATACGGCAATCAGAAGAGAGCAAGCACACCTCTCGAACTCTAGCTTCTGGACAACAATACCATTGAGCAAAAGCTCCGAGTCAAATATTCCCAAACCTGCAACAATGGCAAAGAAATACCGACTTAAACTGTGAATTCGAGAGGTAAGGAAAACACAGAAGAAGGAACTTCGGGGACAGGAGATATGTGGCGTAAGTTTAATGGTATATACCATTCTTAATGAATGGTATACAGATGCTGCAGTCTTGCTCGCAAGAGATTAAAGACTCCTTCAAATTTCTTGTTCTTCATCATGGACACTGTAATCCTGTCCAATGCCTGACAAACCAGCAAATATATTCAGCATAAGTTAAGAAGGAAAATGGAGTATGCAAGTCCTTATATTGTATCCATGATGACAATGGGGTGAAAATATGAAACTGACATTTGTTCAATTTATAGCAACACAAGTGCACATCAAGACGAACTACGAAGTCAAGAAAGATGGATGTAACAACAAAGGTCATAAGATTTGCTAGGTAAAGGATACAGGTACATCCTAGTCATGTTAGGACTGCACTTCGGCTCCCTAGCACTTTTGTACCTCAAAAGGTTCTGTTCAGTCTGCATTACAATCACAAGATCTCAAAATTTTGGGTGCAAATTACATAACATCAAAACAGAAATCATTTATTAGCATTACCTTTAATTGCTAAACAATTGGACACTTGGATGATGAATCAGTCCACAAGTAAGTATATCTATTCGAATATTGAACTCAGTTTTTTACCACGACATTAAACCTCGCATTGGAAGACAGTTGAGAAGCTGACGCATAAGAAATGAACTAGGAAAATTTACGCGGCGACACGCCGCGCCCGTGTGGAAACCTGTCCGGGAAAAGAAAAGCAGATAAATATGCATGAAATATATTTGAAACTTTTCTGAATATTTTTGAATATTCTTGGAAAAACAATATTTTCATATTGTTGAATATTTTCTGGGGGAAAATATTTATTGGGAAAATGTCCAACAAATTTTGTATGAAAAATATTTTAAACTTATAAAATTTGTTGAATATTTTCTAGAGGGAAAATATTTTTTTTTAAATCTGCAACAAATCCTGTATGAATTCTATTTTGAAACTTCTAAAAGTTGGTAAATATTTTTTTTCTTGGGAAGAAAAAATATATGGAAAACTAATCGTCTACAGTGCACGTAACGTAGGCGCCTCGAGGGAATGCTGAGAAAAACTATTTTAAACTTGTAAAAATTGTTGAATATTTTTGGGGGAAAAATATTTATTGGGGAAATCCAAATTTCATCCTTTTTATGTATTATTAAAATTATGATAGATGGGACCCACATGTCAGGGTTTTATTATTTATGAAATTGTCTAGTAAAATTTTAGATAACTGACAGGTGGACCCGCGGTGCCGTTAGCAAGTGACGTCACATGTCGGGAGCCATGCCCGGCTCTGCCGAGCTCGCGCTCGGGCAGGGGAGCAGGCGCGAGATAACTGACAGGTGGACCCGCGGTGACGTTAGCAAGTGACGTCACATGTCGGGAGCCATGCCCGGATCTGCCGAGCTCGCGCTCGGGCAGGGGAGCAGGCGCGCGGGCCTGGGGCCACGTGGATCCGCTGGAGGGCGTTGAGGCGAGCCAGGCGGGCGGCACCTCGGACCAAATGATCACCGGCGGCGAGCAAATCCGCGTCGGTGGACGGCGAGCACGGCGACGGCGAACCGGAGCGCGGGGAGGACAGGGAGGAGGTCCTACGGGACCGGCGGCTCACCAAGAAGACGAAAGAGGGGTCGAGGAAGCCGGGGAAGGTCGGAGTTGACCGGAACGACCTCGGCGGCCGGAGTCGGGGAAGATGCACAATTTATCGGCGATTTCGGGCGTCCCGGCTCGCGTAACTCGTGGAGGAGATAGAGGGGGCGACGGCGGAGCCCTTGGCGGTCTTCTATTCGTGGGAGGAGGCCTGCAACGGCGGCGGTCCGCGTCGACGCCGGCGGCGGCTCCGTCCGAGCGGAGGAGGAAAAGGGGGAGGAGGAGGCTGAAAACACTGTGGGCGCGACGTGGGGAGCGCATTTGATATAGGTAGGTAACATAATTTTTGGGAGAAAAAAAATTCAAAAAAAAAACCTAAAAGAAATTTTCGCAAAAAAAAAGAGAACACTGTAGATGTGCGGTACTGTAGAAGTGCGGTACTGTAGCACTCTCTACAGTGCGCGCGACGTGGCTGCCTCCATAGGCCGCTGAAACGGTGCGGCTTGATATATAGAATAGATGCAACAACGGATATATACTGGACGTTATGGTAGATAGAGGTAGGACAGCCAATTGCATACCTTGCCACCAGCTGCCAGCACTAAAATCTTTAGAAGCTCCTTGCTAGGCTTAGCATTGGGCGTGATTAGTACTCTTCTACCCTAGAATGAATATTGGAGAAATCAGTAAATATAAGGATATCTTGAACATCACAACAAATCATGCAAGACTATGCTAGAAATGTTTAAACGGTCTACTAACATCAAGATTATATAATTGTCCTCTGCTACTATTTCATTTCCCATTTTCATTATTATTATAGTTAGACACTAACCTCTAACAATCGGCTTTTGCAGGATTTACTTAGGGACACAGGCATGCCGAAGTGTAGCTCCTTTTCCTTCTTCGCATCCCTCATTATGTAATTTTTCTCATCAATGAAGCACCTTGCTTCGCCACAGCATTCAAGCCATGATGGTGTGACTACAGGTATACCATGGCTATTGCTTCTAGCATGTTCCTTGTGTTAGACATGTATAGTCTACTTTCCTGTATATCCCCACACATGTATATGTAATGGCCTTTGGCCCCTGTGAATGTCAGTTGCTCATTCTCAACATGGTATCAGAGCTCTAGGTTAGCTCTCCTCTCCCGCGCGTTCGCAACTCCGTGCTCGCTGTGCCGCCGTTGCTAGTTCCGGTGGCCTTCCTCTCTCTCCATTGCTCGAAATCGTGCTGTCGGGCTGCTCAGCCACGTTCTTCTTTCTTCTCTGCTTGAAATCGAGCTTCCCGTGGACGAAATCGAGCCTCCCGCAACTTCGGCGCAAGACAGCGAGGATTGTTGCGTGCCGTGTCGCGGCCGTCCCCGGTCTCCTGCCTGGCCGCCGTCCCCGGCCGGCCTCTGCTCGTCGCGGCCCCCGCCGCCATCAGGCCTCCGCCGCCGCCCCCAAGGCCGCCGGCGCCTTCCGTCGCGGCCACCGCCGCCATCAGGCCTTCGGCGCCTTCCGTCGCGGCCACCGCCGCCATCAGGCCTCCGCCGCCGCCCTCCGGCCGCCGCCGCCGGCCCCGTCCGGCCTGCCGCCGCTCGGTTCGCTCCAATCCTCTCCTTCGTGCGCATCGGGCCGGTGAGCACGAGCGTGATCCAGTTTCTCTCTCCTAGCTGTTGACTTTCTGAAAAAAAAAAATCGCAGAGAGCCCGCGATGTCCTCTTCGGGCTATGTTGCTGTTCCCGGTGCTCTATTATCTTTGATGGCACCAACTATGCCGAGTTTGTGGGCTTTATGCGTATCCACATGCGCGGCCTCCTGTTGTGGGGCGTTCTGTCCGGCGAGGTCCCCCGTCCGCCGGGCCCCGTTGCTCCTGTGGCTCCTACTCCACCGGTGCCACCTGTTCTTGCTGCTGATGCTTCTCAGGCTGACCGGGATGCTGCCAAGGATGCTGATGATCATGCAGTTGAAGCCTACAACCAGCAGGTATCGGATTATTCTGAGTCCCTTTCTATTTACCGGGATGCTCTGTCTGTTTACACTCAGTGGTGCAATGATGATGCCCGTGCTGCTGCTGTTCTCACTGCTAGTGTTCTGCCTCAGTTTGCTTCTGAGTTCATGGGATTAGGCACGCTCCTGCTATGTGGACTTATCTTTGTCAGCGCTATCAGCCCTCTGGTGATGCTCTCTACCTCTCTGTGGTCCGTTAGGAGCATGATCTTCAGCAAGGAGACTCGTCTGTTGATGAGTTCTACTCACAGTGCTCTGCCATCTGGCGTCAGCTTGACTCTCTGAGGACCGTTGTTTGTGGTACTTGTCGCTGCTGTCAGACAGTCAGGTCAGACTTGGAGTTTCAGCGTGTCCATGAGTTCCTGTCTCGCCTCCGTCCTGAGTTTGAGGCTCGGCGTGCTCACTTGCTTGCCCGTGGTCGACGTGTTCCCATCTCAGAGGTACTTGCAGAGCTTCGTGCTGAGGAGACTCGCCTCCGGTCTGCTGGTCTGCTTGTGGTTCCCACTGTGCTTGCTGCCCGTGCTCCGATGTCGTCTGCTCCACCGCTGCTACTCACTCCACCACGGGGGATGGGTGGGCGGCCCTCTGCAGGGGGGGCAGGTCTCGCCCGTTCTGTGATTACTGCAAGAAGCCAGGTCACCTCGAGTCCACCTGTTTCAAGAAGGAGCGTGACTTGGGTCGCTCCTCTACAGTGGGTCGTACGCCTTCACCGAGCTCGTCACTCACTGATCTGGACATTGTGCGGCTCAAGCGTCTGCTGGCTTCCTCGGCTCTTCCTCAGGCTCTTCCTCGACAGGCACCGTTGCCTCGCTGACTGCTTCCACTACTGCTGCTCCGTCACCGTCGCCTACACAGTCAGGTACATCTCCGTGGGTTCTGGATTCTGGAGCTTCCTTTCACATGTCTTCTGATTCTTCTGCTCTGTCTTCTATTCGACCTCTTGATTATCCTGTCAATGTTCTCACTGCCGATGGCACACCTCTTCCTGTTGCTAGTCGTGGCACTCTTTCTACCCGTCTTTCTCTGTTCCTAGTGTTTCTCATGTTCCCGTCTTACTATGAATCTTTTCTCCGCTGCTCAACTTACTGATTCTGGTTGTCGTGTCATTCTTGATACCGACTCTTGCTCTGTTCAGGACCGTCGCACCCAGGCTCTAGTTGGAGCTGGCCCTCGGCGCCGTGATGCTCAGGGCCTTTGGGAGGTTGACTGGCTTCGTGTTCCTTCCGCTGCCACCACACCCGCCAGTTCACATGCTCTTGCTGCCTCCTCTTCTGCGTCCTTCCAACAGTGGCATCATCGACTTGGTCATATCTGTGGCTCTCGCTTGTCTTCATTAGTGCGTCAAGGTGTTTTAGGGTCTGTCTCTGGCGATGTTTCTTTACATTGTAATGGTTGTAGACTTGGCAAACAGACTCAGTTACCTTATCCTACTAGCGAGTCGGTATCCCAGCGTCCCTTTGACTTAGTTCATTCTGATGTATGGGGTCCTGCTCCCTTCGATTCGAAAGGGGGCCATCGCTACTATGTTCTATTCATTGATGATTTCTCTCGCTACACTTGGCTCTATTTTATGAAATCTCGCAGCGAGGTTCTCCCTATATACAAGCGATTTGCTGCCATGGTTCACACCCAGTTTTCCACGCCCATTCGTGTTTTTCGTGCTGACTCGGCTGGTGAGTACATCTCCCAGATGTTGCGTGGTTTTCTTGCCGAGCAGGGTACCCTTGCCCAGTTCTCTTGTCCTGGTGCCCACGCTCAGAATGGCGTTGCTGAGCGCAAGCATCGTCACCTTCTTGAGACGGCTCGTGCGATGATGATCGCTGCCTCTCTTCCTCCCCACTTTTGGGCTGAGGCTGTTTCTGCATGCACCTATCTCATCAACATCCAGCCTTCCGCGGCCTTGCAGGGTGGTATCCCTATGGAGCGTCTCTCTGGTCGTTCTCCTGACTACTCCGCTCTTCGTATGTTTGGGTGTGTGTGCTATGTCCTTCTTGCTCCACGAGAACGCACCAAACTGACTGCTCAGTCAGTCGAGTGTGTTTTTCTTGGATACAGCGATGAGCACAAGGGTTACCGGTGTTGGGATCCTGTTGGTCGCCGGCTGCGTATTTCGCGCGATGTGACTTTTGATGAGTCTCGTTCATACTACCCGCGTCCTAGCTCCTCCTTTTCAGCTGAGGATATCTCCTTCCTCATCCTTCCTGACACATCTCCTTCTGTGCCACATGTTCCTCCTCCTCCACCTCCACCCCAGTGAGTCCTCCCGTTCCTGATACACCACCGACGCCACCCTCCTCCCTCCTCCTTCGTCCCCTACCGCTCCGGTGCGTCCTCCTCTTTCTCCCTTTCCTCTCCACTATACTCGTCGCTCTCATACCGTCGATGATCATTCCGACGAGCCTTCCACTTCCGGCGCGCCTCCTTCCCGTCTACACCGGTTCATAACCTTCGTGCTCGGCCTTCGTTACCTCCTCACCGCTACTCTCCTTCCCAGTACGGTCTTTCTGCTGTCGCTGAGCCCACTTCCTATCGGGATGCCATGGCTCGGCCTGAATGGCAGCTTGCGATGGCTGAGGAGATTGCTGCGCTTGAGCGCACCGGTACGTGGGATCTGGTTTCCCCTCCTCCCGGAGTTCGTCCCATCACGTGCAAGTGGGTCTACAAGGTTAAGACTCGCTCTGATGGTTCTCTCGAGCGTTACAAAGCTCGTCTTGTGGCTCGTGGCTTTCAGCAGGAGCAGGGACGCGATTATGATGAGACATTCGCTCCTGTGGCCCACATGACCACTGTCCGCACCCTTCTCGCTGTGGCTTCTGTCCGTCATTGGTCTGTGTCTCAGCTTGATGTTCAGAATGCTTTTCTCAACGGTGAGTTGCGTGAGGAGGTTTACATGCAGCCACCACCGGGCTACTCTGTTCCTGATGGTATGGTCTGCCGTCTTCGGCGCTCCCTCTATGGCCTTAAACAAGCCCCTCGCGCCTGGTTTGAGCGTTTCGCTTCTGTGGTGACTGCTGCTGGTTTCGTGCCTAGCGACCATGACCAGCGTTGTTTGTCCACACTTCACCTCGTGGTCGGACGCTGCTCCTCTTATATGTCGATGACATGATCATTACTGGCGACGACTCTGAGTACATTGCCTTTGTTAAGGCCCGTCTCCGTGAGCAGTTCCTGATGTCTGATCTTGGTCCACTACGCTATTTTCTCGGGATTGAGGTTTCTTCGACCTCTGATGGTTTTTCATCTCCCAAGAAAAATACATTCAGGATCTTCTTGCTCGCGCCGCTCTTGGTGATGAGCGCACTGCTGAGACTCCTATGGAGCTCAATGTTCAGCTTCGTGCTACTGATGGTGATCCACTCACAGACCCCACACGCTATCGCCATCTTGTTGGGAGCCTTGTCTATCTAGCTGTCACTCGTCCAGATATATCACATCCTGTCCACATTCTGAGTCAGTTCGTTTCAGCTCCCAGCTCTGTCCACTATAGTCACCTCCTCCGTGTTCTACGATATCTTCGTGGCACGATCTCTCGCCGCCTTTTCTTTCCTCGCTCCAGCTCTCTCCAGCTCCAGGCCTACTCTGATGCTACGTGGGCCAGTGATCCTTCTGATCGCCGCTCGCTGTCTGCCTATTGTGTTTTTCTTGGAGGTTCTCTCATTGCCTGGAAGACGAAGAAACAGACTGCAGTTTCCCGCTCCAGTGCTGAGGCTGAGTTGCGAGCGATGGCTATGTTGACGGCTGAGGTGACCTGGTTACGATGGTTACTAGAGGACTTTGGTGTCTCTGCTTCTGCACCGACTCCCCTTTTGTCAGACAGTACAGGTGCTATCAGTATTGCCCGTGACCCGGTGAAGCATGAGCTCACCAAGCACATTGGTGTGGATGCCTCCTTTCTGCGTGCTGCTGTGCAGGATCAGGTTCTCGCAAGGCACAGACTAGAGCGCAACATGGTTTCTTTCTCTCCAAACTCAGTGTTGTTGATCCACCATGAGTTTGAGGGGGGGTGTTAGACATGTATAGTCTACTTTCCTGTATATCCCCACACATGTATATGTAATGGCCTTTGGCCCCTGTGAATGTCAGTTGCTCATTCTCAACACCTTGTACGGGCAAACTTTTCAGCAACGAAATGTGTAGCCTCTGAAATAGTTGTTGCCACTGGTAATCCAAAGTGTGCCAATATCTGCCAATGTACAAAAAATCAAAAGTGAGAAATGTCAACACATGTCCAGTTACTTGTGTATAGTATATGCAGGTGATGAAATGAGACTACCTTTGTCTGATCTTTGATGATTTCGCTGTCCATGCTTTGGCTGAAGAGAACGCGGACGGAGGACATGTGTCTCTTTCTTCGTCTGCTTGATGGAAAAACTGGAGATACTTCGTTACTGAAAAGACCAGCAAGCTCTCTGGAACCTTGTGATTTCAGGAGGCCTCTTTTCGGTGGCTTCTTTGATGTCTGTGTCCTAGATTGGGACTCTGTGCTACTTAGCACTCTCAGTGGTGCTCTATTCTTCAAATTAGAGTCATGGTCATGATTTTTGAGTCGCCGTATAGTCGCCGATTAGTCGCCGACTAATCGCCAAGTCGTCGCGGCGTGGCTGGGTCGCGCAGGCGACTTGACTCACGGAGCAAGTCGCGCCACGTCACTGGCTCGACGGCGATTTGCTGCGACTATACAGTGACTTTTGCCTGAGGATTTCAGCGACTTACGCGGAGCAGGGAGCGGCGGCGCGGGAGAGGGAGAGGAGCGGCGGCGTTGGGAGAGGGAGAGAGGAGCGGCAGCGGCGGCTGGGAGAGTGAGAGAGGAGCGGCAGCGCTGGGAGAGGGAGAGAGGAGCGGCAGCGGCGGCACGGGGAAGGAAGAGGAGCGGCGCGGCTGGAAGAGGTAGAGAGGAGCGGCGGTGCTGGGAGAGGGAGAGAGGAGCAACGCTGGGAGAGAGAGAGGAGAAGCGTGGCTGCCTACCTGGAGGCTTTAACCCTAAAGCCTGGTGGGCCGTTCGGACTGGCTTCGGCCCAAAAACTCTAGCTGGGCAAATATGGCCTCTTTGGGCACTTTAATTGTGCATATGAGAAAAAAAAAAAGCTATTGTTTGCCCAGGCGACTTGGGGCGACTATTCACGGCAAGTCGCTGAGTCAAGTCAGCAAGTCATGAGTCTCAACCTCGGCGACTCGACTCGACTCGGCGACTCAAAAATCATGGTCATGGTCTTTCTGTTGGGACATGAATTGTTTTCCGTGTCCGGCACTAGAAATTTCTTCAAGCTGACTGAAATCCGAAGCTTCTTTCTGAATTCCTCTGACCTTGCTACGAGTTGTTGTAATTCGAACAGAAGTATCTGTAGATCTAGCAGCTGGTGCTTTATTATTAGCTAAATAAGACTCGTCGATCCCTTTGATGCCTTTTATGGTATCATGATCAAATATGCTTGATAGTTTTGGTGCTGGTAAGTCTTCCACTTCTGTAGTATTGGCTCTCTCTGCAGTTGATCTAGTAGCTCTACTGAACTCAACTTTCGAGCTTCCTGAGGTAAACATGCATGTTCTCTTCCGTTTAGGATGGATTACAACATCTTTACCTAGTAAACAAGGAATATCTGAGTCATCTGCACCAGATCCCCTAACTACTTCTGACACCTCATCATTTATGGCTCCTCTTAGAATCCCACTCTCGATGCTTCTTTTCGCTTTCCCTGCCATATGTTTTGTATTCTTCCTGGTTTTTGAATAACTGGGACGATTCGCCAAAGGGATTGAACTTTCACCACTTGGCCTTTCTTCGTTGTCTACCTTGAGTTGCGTAAGTTGTGGTGTCATCCCCCCTGAGCTCTGAGGTAAGCATGCTCGTTTTTTGTTCTGAACTGGTGAGTTTACTGAACATATCGTATTCATATTGTTTTCTTTCCAGAAAGATTTTTCCAGGTGTTCATGCTCCCTAACATTGTAACCAACTGTTGATCCATTGAACAATGCTTCCATGGCTTCAGCTGCCATTTGAGTATTTGGGCCAATATCATATGCTTCATATAAATCATCGGTAACACCAACTAGTTCTGGTTTCTTCAGACAGTTCATGGTTGAGGCCTCATCAATACATTCTAGCATGGCCCCAGCCCTGGTACCTGATCCATAGCCACCACATCTCTGGGAGTCCAAATATGAAATTCTATTTTTGACATGAACTATTGCATCTTCCATGGAAATGTTACTGGTTATGCAATCATCATGGTTGGGGGTATCAAACCAGTCAAAAACACCCGCCTTCTCGAGTGAGTAACTGTGATCAGCCCTTTTGGCCAAGCACTGAGCTACTTTTGAGCCTAAAGTGGAAGCTGACTTTGTTGCACTCACTGGCTCAACTGTTGGAGAAGCTTCTGTATCATCTTCTACTAGCAGCATATCCACAATACCAATAGCATTAGCTTGTGATGCATCACCTGGCTCTTGCGAATTAAGGTACTCTATCCTTGCATGTTCTCTGGCAGCAGCCATTATGCTTGTGCTGTAATGGTTGAGTAATATAAGCAAGCGCCTCCGACGAACTTATAAACTATGAAAGTGCAGGACCTGTTGCCAACACTATATTAATAAATTGCATGAGAATGGAACTGTTAAAACAACAAGAGAATAAAAATAAGGCGCCGAAAATTTCTCAGATTTAACTAATTGGAATGGTAATAACATATTTACGATGCCAAATTATCCAACTAATACAGAAACACCAAAATTTGAATGCTACAGAAAAACTGAATGGATGGTAATACCATATTTAGGATGCCAATTATAGGAAGTCGGCCACATGCATACAGAGAATGTAAGATCATGAGGAATACAAATGAGTTGTTATGACATGTACATGGATACGGAGAATGAAGACAATGCAGGCAACAGCAGACATAGTTTTACAATAAACATAAGCTTCAGTAAAGCCGACCAGTGGTTGATAGCAATATCAAGGGTAAAAAATGTCAGGTTCAGACCAGACAGTGTCCACACAAAAGAAAATATGTACCATACTCAATATCTCAAAGGTGGATTTCAAATAAAATCATTTTGTCTGCCAGTAAGATTCTTTTCAAAAACGCATCACATGATTAGAAGATTATTGTCGTACTGTGAGATGGCGACCAGTATATACGAGGCAATCAGTTGGATGTGCACCATTCCCCCAAAAATATAGCAACAGTTCTTCTCTTCAAAGCAGACTAGATACCCGAAGCGTAAAGACTAAAAGGGTGTTTGGTTAGAATTAATTTTGGCTGTTGGCTTTTTCCTTATAAGTCACAAAAGCACCTAAATAGGTGCTTTTCATTTTGGCTTTTGGCTTATACCACATGTAACAATATCCAGTCAAAAACCATATAGGTGCTTTTGTGGCTTATAAGCCAAAGTAAAGTTCGTAAAAAGCGCAACCAAACAGCCCCTAAATCAAACTAGCATCTATCTAGCCTCAAATTTCAGTCTGATAGTGGTACGAAACATCACGTCTTTGGCATCATCCTACAAGTCCGTAACATGAAATTTATAACGGCAGTAAGCACGTGACGACTCTGCTGCTCACTGTCACCTACGCATTAACATGAAGCTTATTTGCATTGTAAGATGGAAATCGGTACGAAAATCAATAGCCTGTGTGCCATTTCCTCTAAAAACATATAGCAACATTTCTTCCCCACAAAGTAAGTTACACATCTGAAGCGCAAAAGATTAAATCAGACTAGTAGTCTTAATCTTCAATCAGAGAGTAATAAGAAACATTACACCGTAGAGAGAGACCAGACAGACGTCAGTTGGCACTAGACAAAGTTTTTTTCCCTATCGTTAGGGTTTTACGTTCTCTCTCCGTTCCGGCGGCGTAGAGTCCAATTCGATCGTCCGCCTGCTTCTTGCGAGCGGCCGGTCATCTAGGCTCCGTTGGCGTCATCGCCCGATTGCGTTCCCTCGCGCGCAGGATGGCGACGGCTGAAGGGAGCTCTTCGTCAGGGTCTGCGGGCCAAGGCGATCTGGAGGGTTTGATGCGTGATCTAGGACTGCGTGAAGAGGATCTGGATGATGTAGTCTTTGAAGAGGAAAACACCGTTCCTGTTGAAGATAATCGATGGGTTCTCATTGCCAAGGTAAACACGGATCGTGAATTTAGCAATTACTGGTTCTTCAAGAATATGAGAACGGCCTGGGACTTGGCTCAAGAGATGAAAACCAAAACCCTAGAGGACAACCTGTTTATCCTGAAGTTTTCGTGTCTAGGAGATTGGGAGAAAGTCACACAAGGAGGCCCGTGGTAGTGCTGTTCTATTTGCCCCTTATGATGGATTTTCTAAACCTTCATCAATTGAACTGAACACCTTTGATATCTGGATACAAATACATGACCTACCGTTTGGGTATTGCGGTATGATCAAGGCCTTGTCTGCAAAGGTGGGTAAATTTATCTTGGCTGAATCACCGTCTGATGATTTCACTGGGAACTTCTTCAGAGTGCGGGTGACGGTGGATGTTCGTAACCCACTAAGAAACCATGTTTCGTTGTCCAGAGCAGGAAAGCGAGAAATATTCTTAGTCAAATATGAGAGGCTACCGCAGTGGTGTGCGGTATGTGGGATGCTTGGGCATACTTACAAAGAGCATTGTGATGGCATCCACCCACCGTCAGCATTGGTGTTCAAAAACCTTAAGGCAACCTGGAATATGCGTCTGCCACCTCGTCCTACTCGTGGGCGTGGTAGAGGCCGGGGTTCTAATTTCCCGGGACATGGGAACCGTGGAGACACTCGTGATGATCTAGGAGATGGGTCTGATTCAGAAGAGGATAACCAATCTACTGATGATATGAACACGGACTCTGCTACTGGTATGATACAGAAAAATAAGGATATTGTTCACACTGATCCCAAGGTTCGGAAACGGCTTGATCTGGACCAGGGTAAATCCCAGCATGGGTTAATGATCACTGATCATACTGGGAACAAGGTTTCCACGATTATCGATCATATTGAAGGGGAGCCTATCAATAACCTCGGTACTCCGTCAGATAAAGAGAAGAAAATGCCACGGAAGAGTGGTGATGGCAGTTCGAATGAAACACACAACCTAAGATCGGCAGACCTCCAGAGGGGGTCTGACCGGGCACAATGAAAATCTTAATCTGGAACTGCCGGGGAATGAATAAGTCCACGGCAGTTCGTGCGCTCCAGGTTCTCCTGGAGAGGATCCGTCCAGATGTGGTGTTCCTGTCTGAATCGCATCTGAGTAAAGTTAAGGCAGGGGTTTTGATGAGAAGGTTTCACTTTGATGAGATGGAGATCCATGAAAGTGATGGTAAAGCGGGAGGCCTCGTGATGTGGTGGCATAGTTCGCTGAACGTCACATCAAAGGAGGTGTCCTCCAACTTCATTGATCTAAGGATTGATGAACAGTCGGATGTAGCCTGGAGGTTTACGGGGTTTTACGGTGAGCCGAGTGGTGACCGCAAACATCTCTCTTGGCAATACATTCGTGAGTTGAAAGCTATGAACAACCTCCCATGGATATTGGAGGTGATTTCAATGAGATTTTGTTTGGGACTGAAAAGGAAGGGGGCAACATTAGGCCCCAAAGGTATATGCAGGCGTTCAGAACTGTGTAGGATGACTGTGAGTTAGATGATTTGGGTTTCATAGGTGACCAATTCACATGGAGAAGAGGAAGAATAAGAGAACGGCTTGACAGGGTTCTCGGAAGCCAGGATGGTGTCGACATGTTCCCATCGCTCGGGGTGGTGCATGAGGATTTTGATAAATCGGACCATCGGCCTTTACTTACAGATACTGATTTCTATCTTAATTCCCAGGTGAGGAAAAACCCAGGCCCAAAGCGTTTTGATGCTAGATGGTTATGTGAAGAAAATATCGATTCCATTGTGCAAGCTGCATGGGATCGGGCTAATTTTCTGCCAGGTGCTTCTCTAGCTAAGAAAACGAGTGTGATTCATGCTTCCCTGCATGACTGGGACAAGGAACTGCTACAAGGACCACGATCTAGGCTACGTGAGCTGCAGAAACAACTAAATGATGTTATGACTGGGCCTACTTCAGATGACTCGTTAGCACTTCAGCATGAGCTACAAATCAAGATTGAAGATTTGTTGGAAAAGGAGGAACTGTATTGGGTTCAGAGAGTACGCCTGAATTGGTTACGTGCTGGTGATCAAAACACTGCCTATTTTCATAGAGCTGCCTCGGCTAGGAAAAAGAAGAACTATGTTAAAAAACTGAAAAACGATCTGGGTATTTGGCTTGAAGATGAGGACCAGCTCAGCGATCTTGCGTCAGACTATTTTTCTTCTCTGTTTTCAGCAGAAGCTCAGAACCCGGACCCGGCAACTATTGCAAAAGTTTTACCTAGAGTAAGCGCAGAGATGAATACAGCACTGACAGCCGCTTATACAAGAGAAGAAGTTAAGAAGGCTTTATTTAACATCGGTGACCTGAAAGCTCCAGGGCCGGACGGTCTCCATGAGGTATTTTATAAAAAGTTTTGGCATATCATTGGTGAGGATCTAACTGATGAAGTTCTCCTAGCTGTTAATTCCAGAAAGATCCCGGATAGCTGGAATGATACTACAATTGTGTTGATCCCTAAGGTACCAAACCCTGAGCTCATTTCTCAGTTTAGACCTATTAGTCTTTGCAACGTTGTCTACAAAGTCATCTCTAAACTGATTGCATCTAGACTCAAAGTTATTCTGCCTGAGATTGTTTCTCCGATGCAAAGTGCTTTTGTTCCTGGGCGATTGATTACTGACAATTTCCTTATTGCCTATGAGAGCTACCATGCTCTAAAAAATAAAAGAACAGGAAAATTTGGTAATTGCGCAGTCAAACTTGATATGCACAAGGCCTATGATAGGGTTGAGTGGAAATTTTTGGAACTTATTCTGCTTCAGATTGGATTTGCTGCTGATTGGGTCTCGGATACCTCGGTCAGGTATAAAGTTATTCTACTTGATATGCACAAGGCCTATGATAGGGTTGAGTGTTACCTCGGTCAGGTATAAAGTTCGCCTAAATAACACCTTCTCGGATTTTATTGTTCCTACTAGAGGCTTGAGACAGGGTGATCCCCTATCTCCTTACCTATTTTTATTATGTGCTGAAGGCCTAACAAGTCTGATTATGCATGAGGAGCTTGCTGGTTATTTACAAGGGATCAAAGTCTGTAGGGCGGCGCCCTCTATTTCCCACCTTTTATTTGCTGATGACTCCTTGATTCTTATGAGAGCTGATTCTGGTAATGCTCTCAGCTTAAAAAGAGCTCTTGATGAATATTGCCAGGCGTCGGGACAGTTGGTAAGTGACGCTAAATCTAGTATCTTTTTCAGCCCTTGTACTACGGTTGAGGTTAGGGCAGAGGTTTGTACTACTCTGAATATTATGACTGAAGCGATCACCGACAAATACTTGGGTCTTCCCCCCCTGGTGGGGGTTGATCGATCTGATTTCTTTCAACACTTGATTGATAAAGTGTGTAAACTGTTAATTGGTTGGAAGGAGAAAATGCTGTCCTTTGGTGGAAAGGAGGTGCTAATCAAGGCCATTATTCAAGCTTTGCCTGCATATGCTATGTCTGTATTCAAGCTGCCCAAGCAGATTTGTAAAGGGATAATATCTGCAATGTCCCAATTCTGGTGGGGAGATGATGACCAACAGAAACGTATGCACTGGTTTGCGTGGTGGAAAATGTGCATCCCAAAGAAACATGGAGGTATGGGTTTTCGAGATTTGGAGAGTTTCAACCTAGCTTTGTTATCCAAGCAAGTTTGGAGGTTGATTGCAGAGCCTGATTCTTTATGTGCTCAAGTTTTACGAGCTAAATATTACCCATCTGGAGACTTATTAAATTGTGATCTTAAAAAAGGAAGTTCTTATTCATGGCAGAGCATATGGGCAGGTATTCAAACTTTCAAACGAGGCCATGTGTGGAGAGTCGGCAATGGTGAGAGCATTAACATTTGGGAGGATTGTTGGGTTCCCTCTAGTCCTTCTAGGCGGATCATGACAAGGAGGGGTAATTGTCTTCTTACTCGAGTTTCTGAACTGATCGATCCCAAAAATAGAGTTTGGGATGAAGAGCTGATTAGAGATAATTTTTGGCAAGTCGACGCTGAAAGAATTTTAAAAATTCCATTGGCTGTCGGTATGATGGAGGACTTTGTCTCTTGGCATTACAATAAAAATGGTCTGTTCTCGGTCAGGTCTTCTTACTATCAACAATGGGATTTCCAACATGGGAGAAAACTGAGAAGAACCCGCCTATTCGATGCTGCTTCAACTGATCCTATATGGAAGGCTCTTTGGTCTCTCAATGTACCAGCGAAGGTAAAAATTCATTGTTGGAGAGCTATCATGGGGGCTATTCCTTGTAAATGTGTTTTGGCTAATCGGCATATACAAACTTCCAGTCAGTGTCCGCTGTGCTCTATAGACTGCGAGAGTATTTCTCATGCCTTTTTCAAATGTCCTAGAGTGGTGGAGATGTGGAGCCAACTAGGCATACATGATCTGATAACGACAGCAGTCATGCAGGAAAATCAAGGTGTTCCTGCTCTTATTCAGTTACTCCTCAATTCATCTACTACTCCATTGTATGCAGATCTCCGTGTTAGTGATCTGGTAGCTGTTGCCGTCTGGTACGCCTGGTGGGAGAGAAGGAAAGTGACTCATGGTGATCCTGTCCAAGACCCAAGGCGATCTGCTCAATCCATTGCAGCATTGACACTGAATTTCTCCAGAGTTAAAAAGAATAGAACCCTACCTATGGTTCGTCATGGGTGGGTTAAACCACCGGAGGGAGTGGTCAAGCTCAACGTTGATGCAGCTTTCAACACTGATTCCGGCGAGGGAGGTACAGGTGCTATTATTCGTGACCACTCGGGAATCTTTATTGCAGGTGGCAGATGGTGCATACTACATGTTGAAGATGTGGCTACAGCTGAAGCACATGCTTTGCGTAATGGCCTCCTGCTTGCTGGTGATATAGGGTGCAACAGGCTTGTTGTCGAATCTGACTGTCTGGAGGTGATCCAGATCATGCAGGATGGAGGTAACTCTCTGGGGGCGGCTGCGGCAATATACGAGGAGTGCACGTTTCTGTGTCGTAGTTTTGCCCTAGTTTCCTTCAGCCATTGTCCTAGAGAGGCTAATAGAGCGGCTGACACTTTAGCTAAATTTTCGGAGGTGCTCCACGCTACCTGGCAGGGTGACGCTCCTATTTGTATCCGCTCTGTAATAGCTGATGATGTAACGATTGTGAATGCTTAAAAGCGGCAAGTTTTTACGCACTCTTTTCCTTACCAGGGTACCTAAGGGGACTGGAAGGTTTTTAATGAGGCGGCTTGCTGACTTAATATAGTGGTGGTGTAAATTTCAAACAAAAAGAAAAAAAAGAAACATTACACCGTCACCCTATAAGTCAGTAATATGGAATTTTTCTACATATCAATTTCACCATGGAATTGTCGGGATTGATACATAATACAGCACGCTGCCTAACCGATCATCCCTACTTATTTCCTGGAGGGTTTTACCCAGCGGGCGGATCTAGATGGTGCGAATCCCAAAATCGTGAAACCTGGTGGGATTCAACTAATCGCCGGAAGAAAAACGGCCAGCCGGAGATGGGGCAGAGGTAGAGACAGGCAGATAGCAGCAGGAATGCGGTGTCCCGATGAGGGTGAACTGGAACGGCGTTGGCTGCGGAGACGCGCATGAGAGGTGGGGTTGTGTGTGGGTGAGCGCGGGATGGGGAGAGACATCGGCAGTGACTCTACGGTACGAACTTATAATTGTTCACAAATATAATTAGGCGCCTCCTACAAATTTACAAACTATGAAAGTGCAGGACCTGTTACAAACACTATATATATCATTGTCTGATAGTGGAACTGTTAAAACAACAAGAGAATAAAACTAGGTGCAAACCAATGTATCCGACAAGAGAATAAACAAAATTGGGATGGTAATAACATGTTTAGGATGCCAATGTATCCAACTAATACAGAAACACCCAAATGTGAATGCTACCGAATAACTGAATCGATGCTAACACCATATTTAGGGTGCCAATTAATATAGGAGATCGGCCACATGCATACAGAGAATTTAAGAGCACGATGGCCGAAGGAATATAAATTAGTTGTGATGACTTGTCCATGGAGAAGACAATTTAGGCAACAACATACAGAGTTTCAAAATAAACAGAATTTTTAGTAAGGCTGACCAGTGGTTGATAGCCACTGTCAATCAAGGATTATAGATGTCAGGTTCAGATCAGACGATGTTCTGTTCAAACAGTAGAAATACATACCAAACTCTATATCTAAATTGTGGATTTCAGATCGTTTAGGCTGACACTAAGATTCTTTTCAAATACGCATCACATGTCTATAAGCTTGTTCATATCATGAAATGGTAGCCAGTACAGCAATCAGTTGCATGTGCACCATTTTCCTGAAATAGAGCGTAAAGACTAACTAAACCCTACAAGTTTGGCAATCTTCTGGTCAGAGTAGATTAGACAGCCAAAGCGCAAAGACTAGATCAAGCTAGCATCTATCTAGACTCTAAGTTCAGTCAGAAAGCGATAAGAAACATCACACATTTACCATCCTTCGACTCAGTAACTTGAAATTTCCTCACGACAGCGGTAAGCACGTGGACATTACGCAGCAGTTCAGATCAGACAGTGTTCTGTTCACACAGTAGAAACTGCATGGCATACTCTATATCTAAAATGTGGATTTCAGATCGTTTAGGGTGCCACTAAGATTCTTTTCAAATATGCATCACATGGCCAGAAGCTTACTCATATCATGAGATGGCAACCAGTACAGCAAGTCAGTTGCATGTGCACCATTTCCCCCAAAATATAGCAACAGTTCTTCTCTTCAAATCAGACTAGACACCCCAAGCCTATATCTTAAACTAAACTAGCATCTAGCCTGAAATTTCAGTCTTACAGTGATAAGAAACATCACGCCTTAGCCGCCATCATCCTGCAAGTAGCATGCAATTTCTCGCCTGACCACGGCAGTAATCACGTGACGATTCTTCCGATTACTCTCAACTACGCGTTGATTTCACCACGGAATCATCAGTATCGCCACCAGATACACAGTACGTTGCCTAGATGATTGTTTCTACTTATTCCCCCAGGGTTTGGTCCATGGAGCGGATCTAGATGGTGTGCAACCAGCAATCGTGAAGTTCAGTGGGATTTGAGTAGCCGCTGGATGGGAACCGATATCATACCTGAAAACCACGAGGGCGGCGACTGGGACAGGGCTGGAGGCAGCAGCGGGACGCGGTGTCCCGGCGAGGGAGAGCGGGAACGGCGATGGCGATTGCGGCGGCGACGCGCGTGAGAGGCGGGGATGGGGGCGAGGCGTCGGCGGTGAGGCTAGGGTACGGCGTGGCGGCAGCGGCGTTGGTGGATGGGGGAGGAGCCGACGACGAGGAGGGGTTGGAGGGAAGAAAGCCCGCGCTCGGGAGGGAAGTGTGCTGGGGAAGCCAACCAAACATCCCGCCGCAATTTTGGTCTCCTCGCATTTTTTTCCAGAGAGAGGCATGGAGATTTTTTTTTGCGAAATAATAATTTTTTTTTTGAAGGGATCAACACTGCGTATTCAACCAGAGTACAACACACACAAGAACAGCACGGGAATACGCAGAAGAACAGAGCCTACACACACAGCACAACAGCGTCGCCTAAACACAGAGAGGCCAAACGCTGAACCACCGCAAACCTGGAGCAGCACCTCGACGCCGACGAACGCCGATGAAGAAGGAGCCAGGCCACCACCACCACCGGGAAGGAGACGCCCCACTCATGTAGATAGCCGCAGAAGCCACCCGCCGCAAGCAACGGGATCGACGAACGCTGAAGGAGTACGGCCACGGCACCACCACCCCGCAACCACCCATCTTCCAAGCTTACCCTGCACTGAGCGCGAAAAAGGCCTGCCGGAGCTGCCGCCGAAGATCCGCCTTGACCACACCCGCTCCCCTCGCCACCACGGCCGGCCGGAGAAGGAAGGCGCAAGACGAAGCAGAGGACGCCGGAGAGCACCGAAATCCCAGAAAAGCCACTCCTGTACAGACGGCGAAGGCAGCCAGCGCCAAGCACTGGCTCCCCGCCGCAGCACCCCCAGCACCCCCATGGCCAGGCCAGGAGAAGCCCTACCAAGACGAAGGAGGGGGCGGGGGACCAAAACTCCAACGGGCAACCGTCACCTCCGCCACGGCGATCGCCCTCGGAGCACGAAACCCCACCGGATCCGCAGATCCATGGGAAGACAACGCTGGAAACCCGCCGACGTCGCTCCAAAAAGCACCGCCGAGGAGATCGAGCTCCAGCACGAAACGCTCCTATCGGCGCCGATCTTCTCCCAGAACCGCCGCCGAGGAGCCCTACACCTACCCTATCTACACGCCGGGAGACCGGGGACGAGACCCCCACCCACCCCCACCGCCGCAGCGGCGAGAGGCAGCGGAGATCTGCCCCGACTCCGGCGAGAGGAGGTGGAGAAAACCGAGTCGCCCTTTTCGCCTCTCTCGCTCACTGTAGCGGAAGGGAGGGGATGAGGGCTTAGTCCCCTTTTAAAAGAGGATATATTTGCGAAATAATAATTGTACCGTGAAGATGTTTTGATGCGATTTTCTGGAACGAAAAAATATAGAGTAATGTAACTATTTCTGGCGGTAAAGTGATTCTAAGTTTGACCATTTGCAGTAACCACGTGAAGTCTTATACTTTCATGAGCTAATCATCGGATTCCAAAATATGTTTTTCAGTTATTTCATTAATTAGTTTTTCAGTTATGTTTTACTTGTCTTTAGTACAATCACTGCCAATTTGTCCATGTATTTAGGGTCACAACATGACACGATTAACTCATGTTTAGCAACTTTTGTTTCTCTTTATATCAAGATTAAATCCGTTGAAGATTGATTTGTTCTTCTGTTTCTCTCATGATTGGCAGGGCACCTTCATCAACCATGATTACAGATAGTTATATTTTGTCAACCCTTTTTATAAAGTCAAGAGTACCACACCGCCAACCTCCACTTCAATGTTTTCCTTATCTGTACCACACCATGATCTGTCTTTTAGACGTATGCCACACCAAACTTACATACATGAATAATGTGCCCCTCTTATATATACCACATCATCTTCAACGAAATAGCTCTCTCTATCTTATCTCTCTATCCTAATTTGGCGATATTAGGTTATTACGTCATATGGGTTTTATTCACTGAAATAGATAAAAGAGAGAGGGATAAAAGATCATGAAAGATAGGAGAACACATGGGCATAGGAGACATCAGAAGCAGTGTTGGGATGAATATCCTGAAATCAATGTGTGAGAGAGCAAGTTCTACACCGGGCTCTCGTGGCCTGGAACTTTCTATCCGTCTGCCTATGGGCAAGTACGCACGCCGATCAACTCGCTTGGTCAGCAGCAGCACATACTCAGCTGCCCCAAGTGGAAGTTCCTCAAACTCAGCTGCGCATGTGGCCGCGCAGAGTACCTGCGGAGAGCAGGGTCGGACCCATGTACAACCTTGTGGGGGCCTTGGCCCCCACTCAAAAATTGAAACTTCAATAGTATTTGTTCGATTTTTAGATAATTGTTTTCAAATTTTGTGAAGTTATACAAGAAATGTTCCTAGTCACATTGTTTGCAGAGCATGCTGGAGAGCTGATTGAGGCAAGCTCCATGATATTAGGAACAAGGTTCCCGTGGGGTGCCTTTAGTGTGTCGAAGTTCAGCATATCGTACAAGACATAGGGGACGCGGTTGCTATGGTGCATCGGGTTGCACCTGCATCCAACCATGCTGTTGTCAACTTCTCCGAGACGGTAGGTGAACGGGATTGTAGAGGGAGATTGCAATAGCAAGAGATCGGAGAATCAGGAGAGACAAAGAGTAGAAGAGAAAGCAACATTGATATAGACTTGGAAAAGAAATGGCAACACTTTTTTGGTAGTTCATTTTATATTCTGACATCCTTTTTATGTAAAAAAGGATATTTAGTTTACATATGTTAGAAACAAGACAAGAGGATTTTGACTGGTATTTGCGGTGTAATCTCAACAATGTGAGCGCCACACCATAGTTTTTTCAGACCAAAGGGCGACCAAAATGACATTAGATTTATATGCACACATGTATCCACCGTCTGGTGGTGCCCGAAAACTCATGCCACGTTTTTTTATTTTTGTTTAAGCTTGTCATGTTTTAAAACGTTACATAATGTTTGTAGTCGGTTTATTCTAGTTAAACCAGTTTAGTCTTATTTCGAAATGTATTGCCATGTTTCGTTCTTTATCAGCAAATACCGAGTGGTGCATGGTAGAAACTCATGTCTTCGAGCATTACCCCGACACGGTTATTTTCTGCATATAAATAGGGAATACGGCAATGAACCGAGGATGCATAACGTTACACAGACCAAAAGAACGGTTACGAGCATCTTCAACCCATATGGCACAACCCATATCTCGGTCATCCATTTTCATGATTGGTCCAAATTTATTGTTGAACGAGTTGAACATTTAACGCATTCAACAACAAATCTCGTCCATTCAATCAGGGAAATAAACGGCCCGAGATACGGGTTGTGTGAAATATAAGTTGGAGAAAATCCGTTTTCGAGAAAGAATCTGCAGCAAAAGAAGAAAAGGAGAAAAGATGATGATATGGTAAAGCAACAGGTCCGAAACCGTCCTCTACACGAACTCAACCCCTGCGCGCTTTCTTTAGCCTACAAAACTCCCCACGATCGATACCACCACCAAAGCCCCACGACCAGAGCCACTCGGGACGGCAATCGCAGCCATGGGGCGAGGCCGCCTTCGCGATGCGCGCGCTGCACCACCTCACCCGTGCCGTCGCGTGCACCAACCTCGCCATCTCCCCGCTCTCCATCCACGCCGCGCTCGTACTCCTCGGCGCGGGCGCCTGCGGCGCCACGCTCGACGTTATCGTCGCCTTCCTCGGCCCCGCCGGCGGCCACGCCCACGCTCTGCTCGCGTCACACGTTGCCCTGCGCGTGCTTGCCGACACCGACGGCTCTAACGGTGGGCCCAAGGTGCGGTTCGCCAACAGCGTCTGGGTGGACGCGGCCGCTGCGCGCCTCAAGCCCGACTACGCCCGCGTCGTCTCCGAGCACTACCGTGCCCAAGCTCGCACAGCGTCGTTCACGAAAAAGGTGAGCCTTGACATGCCGCGCCGGCCGGACTGGTCTAATTAACTACTCCCTCCGTTCCAATTTAAATGACTTCTACTTGTCAACATGTGGATGTATCTAGACATGTTACAAGTATAGATACATCCACATTTTGACAAAGTGAAGTCATTTAATTTGGAACGGAGGGAGTACTTTTCTCCCTGCATGCACTCATCTCCGATTTCTCTCACACTTAATTTGCTAATCTTTCCTTTTCTAGCCGGAGGAAGCGAGGCGCGAGATCAACCAGTGGTTCCAGGAGGCGACGGCGGGCCGGATCAAGGACTTCCTGCCGCCGGGCGCCATCGAAGCAGTCACGCGGGCCATCCTCGGGAACGCGCTCTACTTCAAGGGCGTCTGGGAGAGCAAGTTCCAGGCCGCGCTCACAAGGCACGACACCTTATACCTGCCTGCCGGCGGGAAAGTCCGCGTGCCGTTCATGTCGAGCAACGAGAGCCAGTACATCGCCTGCTGCCCCAACTGGAAGGTCTCGAAACTCCACTACGCGTGTGACGTTGATGAACGCAGGCTGCGGCGTTTCGCCATGTACGTGTACCTCCCGAACAAGCGGCACGGCTTGCAGAGCATGCTGGACAAGATGGCCTCCAACCCGGGGCTGCTCGACGCCGGCTCAATGGATCTCTCCGGCAAGGTCCCCGTCGGCGCCTTCAGAGTGCCCAAGTTCACCATTTCGTACAAGACGGAGGCCACGGGGTTGCTGCAGGGCCTCAGCCTGCGCCTGCCGTTCGACCCCGACGCCGCGGACTTCTCTGAGATGCTGGAATCGACGGTGTCATCGGACGAAGGGTTCTTCGTGTCCAAGGTCTACCACCAGTCCTTCGTGGAGGTGAACGAGGAAGGGACCGAGGCGGCAGCGGCCACCGCGGTCGGTTTTGCCTGTTGTACTAGTGCGTCTGTCGTCAGCACGCCGGCCCGAGTAGACTTCGTCGCCGAGCACCCTTTCATGTACTTGATCAAGGAGGAGATCACCGGCGTCGTGGTTTTCGCCGGCCAAGTCGTCAATCCTTCGCTCTAAATTTTGAGGCTGGCTCATGGCTCAATGAAGCCACGCTTGCTAATGCAACTAGAAGATACCCCGCGCGTTGCTGCGGGAATTTGTAGTAATAATTACGTTACTAAATTTGAGGAGATTCAGTAAAGAAATTAAACGAAATAAGTGGTTGAAAGAAACAGCATCCATATAATTGCATTATCCTACGTGTGTAGGAGCTAACAAAATCACAAGAAGCGATTTTCCTCTCTGTGTGATTTTCCTACAAAAACCTTTCTAGTTTCTGCATTCTCACTTTTGGTACTAGGAGCTAACAAAATTTCACATCAAAAATCTTGAGGAGCTCGTGTGGAGATATCGTGTTTGAACAATGTAGTTCCTCGAGTTAAGCGTCGGACGATGTCAACTTATCACATATGCTTGCAATCCGAAAAGGCACAACGCTTCCGTATCCCTTTACCCAAGTATCAAATATGACACGAAGAATGCCCCTGGTTGCAAATCACAAGAAGCGATGAGGCGTATGCAGCTGCTAAAGATAGAAGAAATCATTCAAGTACTAGGGTATAGCCTGACATAACTAAATACAATACGAAGAGTCTTGAGGATTTAAATCTGGACTTCTGGCCGGCCGGAACTAAGGTCCGTGAACACATCATCAGTCACGATTTTCGAACATCTGCAAAAACCACCCCAGAATTAAACCAATATATCATGACTTGTTCCAAGCAAACAACCAGGCAGGCAAAAACCATTACCTTGCATAAGTAAACTAACTGCCGCATCAAAGAAATAGCCATGGAAAAGCACTTACAAACTTTGTGATTTCTACTCCAAGCCGGCTGGACATGGAGTATCGACCGAAGGAGTATAATTTTCGTAATGAAGATGTGCGTACAGACCAGAAAGTTCAGAACGATTTTGTCACTCGAGATGACGATATGTCAATCGTATTTTGACCTGGGGACGTCCGCAGCACGCTGCCCGCTCTGTCCCTTCGACACAGCCACCGCCACACTCCCTGACTTCTCTCTCCTTTACAGCCGCAACATGCCCTATCTTTCTCGTCTCTCCCTTTCCAATCGGCGCGGCGTCATGCAGAAAGAGCCGAGCGACGGAAGGAGGAAGAGATAAGCAGCCATCCGGTGGCTGGTTGGGGGCAGCTACATGTGCCATCGGTGATTGATTTTGTGTGGACTGCCGAGGCAGCCGAGCACGGGAGGAGGCGTCTAGCACTGGTGGAAGATTTATTAGCGGAACCATGAAGATGGAGCGGAGGAGACCGAACTGGATGGGAATTAAAGGAGGAGAAGTGTAAGGGGAACGACATGATCTAGCGGCTGCACATGCTATCGTGTTTTTGGGTGAAGCCAACTCAGCGTGGTGTAGCGTGGAAGGCTGAACCATGAGCTGCAAATCTGGCCACGCTTAGACAATCAAACGGATGAACGAAATAGTGGTGACGTGGCTGAACGTGAGGACAGGAAAATAAGGTAGTGGGGTGCCCCTATTTAGATATAGAAGATTAATGCCGTTGAAATCATGTTCTCGCTGATATAAAGTTGGGTGTTATCTAACTTTTTTTTTCAAAGAAGATGTTTTAATTTCAGATGCAGTTTTTCTTATAACTCATATACACACGTATTTTTTCTCATTATAGGTTTTTAATGATGTTTTACTTGTATTTAGTACAATTAGTGATAGGACATATATTAATTTAGCACGGCAACATGACACAATTACTCATGTTGGGCCACTTTTGTTTGGTGTTATACCAATACTAGTGTTTCATGTTCTTATGTTCCTCTCGTTATTAGTGGTGCACTTCATCGCCAATTCGAGAGAAAAAAGCATCAACATCGATGATTTTTGTCAGAGCTATATCTAGCAACCCTTCTTTAAGTACTAAACCGCCAACCTTCACTTTAATGTTTTCATTTACTTACCACGCCAAAGCTCTGCTTTTTAGATGCACCAATCTTATATGCATGAATAATGTTCCCCTCTTATATACCACATTACTTTAACCAGAATAGTTCTCTCTATCTTCTAACTCGATCCTAATTTGTCCGCATCATCGTATTGCGACAAATAGGTGCTAGTCACGGAAATAGATCAAAAGGAGAGGGATAAGAGAACATGAAGTCTATCATAGAACATGGGAATATGAGACATCATGAGCTTTTTGGGAACAAACTATCTAAAGCCAACACGTGAGAGAGATGGTTTGCCGGCAGGCTCACGTCTCCCAGAACTTTCTACCTGCACGCCTATGGGGAAGTCCGCATAATGTTCATGTGGAACAGCCTCCACCAGCGCATCACCAGCAGACCCGAGTTGAAGGTTCTCAAACTCAATTATATGTGTGTTCGCGACAAGTACCGACGACGGTGGATTGACATGTTTATCTACCTTCCGAACGAGCGCCACGACAGGCAAATCATGCTAGAGAATATGTATTCCAACATGGAGTTGGTCTTTTTGTAGTGGAGCGGCGAGGCTTTATTAATCATTGTTTATAATGTTTACAAGAATGCCTAGTTAAGATGGGGATTAAACCACACATGTCTACCTAACTCCAAAGAAGTTGTTGTCCAACATGGAGTTGCTCGAGCAGGCTCCATCGATTTAGAGGCAAGGCCCAGGTCAACGCCTAGGAAAATTGAGTGCATGGGCTTCTAGCAGGGTATGAATATTCGTCCAAAGGGGCCAGTATTGATGGTTCTTTCAGGAAAATAACATGGCATGTAGGTTCCACGGCCCACTTGTTGCCAGCTCACGGCTCGTACGAAGAGCGTATGTATGATTTCAATGCACTTGTTCGTGTAGTCGTAGCTGGGGGCTCTTTAAGTTCTCTATGGTGGACGTGGACCGTTTAAATTTTCTCCATATTGGTTATGTGTGTTTTTGCCAATGCATGTGTTCCTGTAGTCATATATGTGGTTGCAAGTTCTGGGTAGTCACATATACGTATCCTGGCCATGGTAACTAGGTAACAACACATTTTTCAGATGGGTCGGCATCTACATCAATTGATGTGCACAACTATTTTATTGTGAAGTTTATAGTCGATTACAAAAGGAGACAAAAACTTATACTCCCTCCGTTCGGAAAAGGATGTCACAAAAATGGATGTATCTATAGACATCCTTTTCCGAACGGAGGGAGTATATGCCTCCATTGTGCGCAAACCTGATTACATTTAGCCCTTATGCATCATTAAGCCCTATTGCTAAATTGCAATCGAAACAGGTTATAAAGCATGTGCTACCATCTATAATTTTCCAAGGTATCCATGCATTCACTACTAACCAAAAGATAAAGAGCACATATAGGTTCTCCTTGCATAGTAAAACGCCATCTAATTATCCTAACGACATTATATGCTTCCCTCAAAAGAAAACAACATTATATGCTTTTGAGCAGCTGGTTCAGATTGAAAGGGAGAAAGGTAATAGATAGGGCATGATCTCTCCGGTGAGTGGCCCATGTGTGGTGCACTTATTTTGCGAGCTGGAGGCTAAATGGTCAATTCCTCCTCCAAAATCCAGCGGAGGTCAAATTGTTCGGCTCAGCTTCTCCTTCAACTGCTGGGCTGGCAGCCCAAGGTCTATCATTTCTTAGCAGAGGAAGACAATAATAGCGGCCCGTTAAAAGGGATTTGGGGCAAGGAAGGTTAGTGAGGCATTAGCCCATTGTCCCACACAAAAACAAAAAAGAAGCTAGGATCGATCATCCGATTGCAATTTGAGCTAGCTTTGCATTGCACAGTGATGAGCGGCCTTGGAAGAAGACGCATCGATACCGTCGGCGTTGATTTGCAATATACAGCCACGGCGAGGTGGTCATGGAACTCAGGCGCCAGTACCGCTCCCGCTCCTGGACATGACGCGGCGGCCATCCTGATTCCTCGAGATCGAGGATGCAGCTGGTAGG
Source organism: Poa pratensis (assembly GCA_947311845.1). Classification (NCBI taxonomy): domain Eukaryota; kingdom Viridiplantae; phylum Streptophyta; class Magnoliopsida; order Poales; family Poaceae; genus Poa; species Poa pratensis. Next base: position 45,788,495 of record CAMZMU010000058.1, read on the forward strand.
AAGCTGGAGGGTTCGCAACAGCGGAGGAAGAAGATATTCGCGCCGTTGCCGCACGAGCTCGTTAGCCAGCGTCATGCGAACTCAGATAGGGACGGCAGCAGCGCGGGCGGTCAGGCCAAACTAGTCGCACTTGCGCGCGTACCGCGCCACCGCCGGCTAGGCACCACACCGCTGGCCAGGCGAGCGAGACGATTGGGGAAAACAAATAATCATCTGCGCCTCTGCGGACCATTATTTCAGGGTAGTTATATCCTACTGTATATATCAAGGATAATTACACTAGTCGCACAGTCTGAGGGTACTACTTGACCAACCTCACTGACGATCGTTTCCTTATATATACCAAGGATTTGGATTTCGGTTTGGCAAATTTACCGGCCCAGAGCGAAATTGCAGAAATTCGGGAATTTCGGTAATTTCGGTGAAATTTTGGATGAAATGGAAGAAATAAAATTTGAAACTTAGAAGGAAAACCAATCGAAAATTGATTTAAAATTGAATTTTTGAGCAAATTTTAACTTATCTTCAATTTTTTGAATTTATTCAACCAAAATTACCCAAAATTTATAAGATTTCGTCCGGTAAATACTATTACCGGTCCTGACCGAAATGGTCGGATTTCGGCCGGAATTCGGAACTTCGGGCTGAAATCCAAACCCCTGATATATACCACACTAGCCTATTTTCTTACACGTATACTGCACCTACATGAAAATAACTTTTCTCATCTTACGTAAACCACTTTATCTTGACCAGAACAGCTCTCTCATCTCACTGTATCCAAGGTTGACAGCATCAGCATATTACGTCAAATAAGTGGTAGTCATGCATACAACAAAAGGTGATAAGAAAAGAAGGTGATAAGAAACATGAAATATATTAGAACACATAGGAATATGAGACATCGGAAGCGGTGAAGAAACTAGTGTTCAGGAAGATCCAGAAAGATAGTGAGGCCTCTACATCTGAACCTGAAGAAAGAACACTTGGACCTGGCACTTTTGTTGTCTTAACAACGAGGCTACTTGAGTGGTTGTCTGTGTTCGATCCTCTGACTTGGAGTGGTTCATACCACTTCATGCCAAGTCAAGAACTCTGAATGTCGTCCATCCCGTCGAACGGCTCCCCCGCACCTGCTTTGTTGTTCAAAGTTCCAACAATGTCATCTTCCACTAACACCTACCTCTCGTTTTGCTTTACTTTCCTTGGACCGTAAAGGATATAGATGTTTTGAAATTTCTAAGTAGTCATATACATGCGTGTGTTTCTCTTTACAATATTTTTAAAGGATTTGGGGATTTACACTATTGAGTTTACTACGGTAAGTAGACGTCCGATACCACTCATCCATGATTTTCAAGGAAATATACATTATCTCCAAAAGCAATCCACTCACTACTGAGAACTAACCAAATGATTTAGAACACGTCTGAATTCTGCACTAATGTCGTCCCGAACCAGGTTGAACCAACATCATCCGTCAACCATGTCACAATAGGGATGTGAAGAAGAAGTGCAGATTTGTTAGGTGATGATGATGGGGAAAAACTTAAATGGGATGACGGTAAAGAGGAGGAGCGAGAGAAGAAAAGCTCCATGTTCATGCAGAGAATCTACAAATTTATGATCCACATTGTTTTAATTAAGATGAAGTTCTACGCAATAGTAGATATACACATGTTTTCTTCTTCATTATTGTGGTTTTTAGTTACATTTTACTTGTCTTTAGTTCAGTTAGTGCTAAATTAAACCATATATTTAGCGCCACAACATGACATAGTCAGCTCAGGTTCTACAACTTTGTTTGTTTTATGTCAAAACTAAATCATTCGAACATTTCTATATGTTCTTCCATTTCTCTTATAATTAAACCTACACTGTTGCGCCAATTCGCGAGAAAAATCATCATCATCAACAATGATTATGTGATTGTTGTATCTATATAAGCCAAGAGTGGTACACCGCCAACCTCCACTTTAATGTTTTTATTATATATACCACGCCAATCTCCCCCTTTTAGAAGTATACCACACCAACCTTACATGCATGAATAATGCTCCCCTCTTATATATACCAGATCATGTAGAATAGTTCTCTCTCTATATCTTCGCTCTGTCCTAATTTGGCAGCTTTAGATTATTGCGTTCAATAGGTGTCATTCATGCAAATAGATTAGAGAGAGGGTGATAAAAGACCATGAGATGTATGAGAACATAATGGAATTTGAGACATCGGCAGTTGCATGTGTATGATGTGTTGGGTGTAGTCCATATGTGGTTACCTAGTAACGGTTTTCATAAGGTTTTCCATTCATTAACCGGTTAATGTTCTTCTTAATTAATTGGGACAAACTCTTAATCCATGTTTAAAAAAGAAAACTCGACACGAAAATCATGCAGCTGAAGATCGTGTAGGGCGCGTTTGGTAGCCATCATCTAATTTTGCGCTCCGTGAGGGCAGGCCCTAGGGAATGGCCACGAGGAAGTACAACTTAAGTCATGTTGTGTTAGTTGTTTAGCATCCTGCATCGGACAACATGATTCAATTGTGCAATTCGTTTCGTTGCATGTAGTTTGTATTTGTGTGATGATTCCTCTCACATGCATCTACATGGGTGGAGTTACCTACCATGGCCACACTTAAAACATGTCTACCTAACATACCAATGACGAGCACAATGACAGCGCCGAAGGAGGTCATCGTCGAAGTTTTGCAGCGGCTGCATATGGTGGTGATGGAGCATAAATAACGTCGGATTTCATGATTGCAACTCGTGGTTGAGCGGAGGATGAAGAAGACATGTACACAAAAAATAGTCTAAATACGTATAGATACAACTTAAGATCTATTCGTCTACGGGCATCTAAATGAAAAACTTACAACAGGGAAGTTGTGTAACATGGCGAGTTGAAGCTACACCTCAATGGAAATTTAAAACAGTCGACGGTGTGCGACAAATTTGACAAAATTCGTCTAAATTTTTCGCAAACATCAACACAAAATTAAAAGCTAACACTTAATAAAAGTTCGAACTGATTGACGGAATAGAACCACATTACTAATGTGCACAGATTTTGTATAGACCTTATTTTAAATCGAACTAATGTTGTATTGATTAAGAGAGAGTCGGTGAAATAAGATTAGGGAGAGTGAGCGGAAGCAAAAGGTCATGTAGAACCTTGCATGGGGAGCTCTCCCTTGTGCACTAGTCGGTGCCTGGATCGAGGGAAATTGCCGGCTCGAAGGGGCTTTAATGTCCGTTCCAGATAAAAGGGTGACCGGATGTAACCAAACGTGCATCCCATTTCACAGCCGACATACTAGTTGAAGCAGCTGCAACCTACAAACGCGTCGGTAGGTTGCTGGACGCGACGGCGCGCATGGGTCTCGCCCGGGCAACGTCTACCGACGCGCTGGTGCTCCTTGGCCGCGCCAGGGGACGGAGCCAGGGGAGCCCCTACTCTACGCGTTACGCGGAAGAAAAGAAGCTCCGCGTACACCCCCCGTACGCGAATGGGCTCGGCCCATTTCAACCGTTCGGCGAAGCGCTTGTAGCCTTGTACGACTGTTTCCTGCTTCTTTTGAAAATTGCGTAATTTCGTGAAGAAAGTGTGAACCAAAATAAAAGTTGTAGTGTCATGGACATTTGAATTACTTTTAAAAAACATACATGTATAAATGTATTTCATTGATTTTGAAAAACTGGGATATGAGTGTAGGTTTTAAAAGTTGAAAAAATAAAACCGTCCACGTGATAAATCGGACGTCTCTAATCTACATAAAGTTATTTAAATTTAAAATAAAATATACTTGAAAATTATGCGCATCTACCGTAGGTTCCATTTTTGTATTCGGTAAGAAGTTTCGTCAACTGTAACTTCTCAATTTGAATCGATGTTCGGAACTTTTTTAAATTTTTTTTGCCAAATTGGTCGCACTCGGTTGATGGTTTGAAATATCCTTTGACGAGCAGGTTAATATTTAAATGTTTTCAAAAATCAAAATGAACATTTTTAAAATATGAATGTATTGAAACCCGAACCAATTTAAAATATGATTTTTTTGAAATATGAATTATTTTTTAAAAAATGAACATTTTCAATTATGAACAATTTCAAAGGATTTTCAAAAATTAGAACATATATTTTAAATTGAACCTTTTCAATTATAACATTGACCTCATTTGAACGGTTTTAAAAAGTGAAAAGAAAATGTCGGTGAACGGAAATTATTTTTGAACGGTTTTAAAAAGTGAACCGAAAGGCTTGTGAACTGAAACTATTTATGAACGATTTTTTAAAAACTAAACATAAAATATTTTAGAACGGTTTGAAAAAGTGAACAGAAAATGGCGGTGAACGGAAACTATTTTTGAACGGTTTTAAAAAGTGAACAGAAAGTGGCGTTGAACTGAAACTATTTATGAATGATTTTAAAAGGGAACATAGAAGTTTAGTGAACGAAATATGTTTTTGAACAATTTTAAAAAGTGAACAAAAAAGTATATGAACAAAAATTATTTTTAAATGATTTTTAAAAAGTGAACAAAATAGGTATTTGAATGTGAACTATTTTTGAACGATTTTAAAAGTGAACAGAAAAAGTCAGTGAACGGAAGTTACTTTTGAACAGTTTATAAAAATTGAAAAAATATGTATTTGAACGAAAACTATTTTTGAACGATTTTAAAAACTGATGAGAAACTATTTCAGAACGATTTAAAAAGTGGTTAGAAAATGTCGGTGAACGGAAATTATTGTTGAACGATTTTTATAAAGTGAATAGAAAGGCTTGTGAACGAAAGCTATATTTGAACAATTTTTTAAAAAGTGAACATAAACTATTTTGGAATGATTTTAAAAAGTGCAAAGAAAATGTTAGTGAACGAAAACTATTTTTGAACGATTTTAAAAATTGAAGAGAAAGTGGCGGTGAACTGAAACTATTTATGAACGATTTTAAAAGTGAACATAGAAGGTCGGTGAACGAAATATATTTTTGAGCGATTTTAAAAAGTGAACAAAAAAAGTATATGAAAGGAATTTTTTTTGAACAATTTTTAAAAAGTGAGCAAAATAGGTATTTGAACGGGAACTATTTTTGAACGATTTTGAAAAGTGAACAGAAAAAGTCTGTGAACGGAAATTACTTTTGAACAATTTTTAAAAAGTGAACAGAAATAGGTATTTGAACGAAAAGTATTTTTGAACGATTTTAAAAACTGATCAGAAACTATTTCAAAACGATTTTAAAAGTTTTTAGAAAATGTCGGTGAACGGAAATTATTTTTGAACAATTTTTTCTAAAGTGAACATAAAGGCTTGTGAATGGAAGCTATTTTGAACAATTTTTAAAAAGTAAACATAAACTATTTTGGAACGATTTTGAAAAGTGAAAAGAAAATGTCGGTGAACGAAAATTATTTTGAATGATTTTAACAAGTGAACAGAAATTGGCGTTGAACTGAAACTATTTATGAAAGATTTTAAAAGGGAACATAGAAGGTCGGTGAACGAAATATTTTTTTGAACGATTTTAAAAAGGGAAACAAAAAGTATATGAACGGATTTTTTTAACATGTTTTAAAAAGTAAGCAAAATAGGTATTTGAGTGGGAACTATTTTTGAACGATTTTAAAAGTGAACAGAAAAGTCTATGAATGGAAATTACTTTTGAACAATTTTGAAAAAGGGAACAAAAATAGGTATTTGAACGAAAACAGTTTTTGAACGATTTTAAAAACTGATGAGAAACTATTTCAGAAGGATTTTAAAAGTGTTTATAAAATGTCGGTGAAAGGGAACTATTTTTGAACAATTTTTATAAAGTGAACTGAAATGCTTGTGAACGGAAACTTTTTTTGAATAATTTTTTAAAAAGTGAACATAAACTATTTCGGAACGATTTTAAAAAGTGAAGAGAAAATGTCGGTGAACGAAAACTATTTTTTTAACGATTTAAAAAGTGAACTCAAAAGTATATGAATGGAAATTATTTTTGAACAATTTTTAAAAACTGAACAAAATAGGCATTTGAATAGGAACTATTTTGAAAGATTTTAAAAGTCAACAGAAAAAGTCTGTGAACCGAATTAATTTTGAACAATTTTTAAAAAGTAAACAAAATTAGGTATTTGAACAAAAACTATTTTTGAACGATTTTGAAAACTGATGAGAAACTATTTCAGAACGATTTTAAAAGTATTTAAAAAAATGTCGGTGAACGGAAATTTTTGTCGAACGATTTTCATAAAGTGACCAGAAAGGCTTGTGAACGGAAGCTATTTTTGAACATTTTTTTTTAAAGTGAACATAAACTATTTTGGAACGATTTAAAAAAGTGAAAAGAAAATGTCGACGAACGAAAACTATTTTTGAACGATTTTAAAAAGTGAAGAGAAAGTGGCGCTGAACTGAAACTATTTATGAACAATTTTAAAAGTGAACATAGAAGGTCGGTGAATGAAATATATTTTTGAGCGATTTTAAAAAGTGAGCAAAAAAGTATATGAACAGAATTTTTTTGAACGATTTTTAAAAAGTGAGCAAAATAGTTATTTGAACGGGAAATATTTTTGAACGATTTTGAAAACTAAACTGAAAAAGTTTGTGAACGAAAATTACTTTTGAACAAAATTTTAAAAGTGAAAAAAATAGTTATTTGAACGAAATTTATTTTTGAACGATTTTAGAAACTGACCAGAAACTATTTCAGAATGATCTTAAAAGTGTTTAGAAAATGTCGGTGATTGGAAATCATTGTTGAACGATTTTTGTAAAGCGAACAAAAGGCTTGTGAACGGAAGATATTTTTGAACAATTTTTTAAAGAGTGAACATAAACTATTTTGGAACGATTTTAAAAAGTGAACAGAAAATGTCGGTGAATAAAAACTATTTTGAACGATTTTAAAAGTGAAAAAAGGTTGGTGAACAGGAATTATTTTTAAACGATTTTAAAATATTGAACGGAAAAGGTTCGGTGAACAGAAACTATTCTTAGACGATTTTAAAAGTGAACATAAATTGGTCGGTGAACGGAAACTACAAAACATTTATTTTGAAGTTACAAGAAAATTATTTTGAAACTACACTAATAATTATTTTGATACATTTGAACAATTTTAGTGATGGGTAAACATTATTTTGAAACTAAGTTTTACTAAGTTTTTCCAAAAAGGGAATATTTTTTACCAAAAGGTGTTTTAGAAAATACGAATCCTTTTCTCAAGACATGAGAATTTTAAGCCATGGAAAAAAATAAAAGACTATAAAAAGAAGTAGAAAAGAAAACAAAAGGAGAAAGAGAAGAAAATAAGAAACGCAAAACATTAAAAAGTAAGAATAAAATATGGAGAAGAAAAAAAACCCGCTAGAAAACTAGAACAAAAACCGTGCAAACTCGAAAAATAGAAACGTACAGGAATTGCTAGCTTTTTATACGGGAACATGAATCGCTAGCTTTTGTTTTGTTGAGGGGAACAAGAATTGCTAGCTAGTCCCTGGCGAAGAGAGTCTGTGTAGTAAACGGGCCCGGCCGAGATAGACGCCGTAATGCAGCTGGGGGTGCGTGGAGCGGTATCGCGCCCGCGTTACGCGGCAAATAGGGTTTGCCCAGAGCCAGCGGGTGGAAGAGGGATTCAGCCCATCAAGTTGAAAATGAATGAAAATAAATCTATTGGGCTGGCCCATGGAAGAGAATAGAGAGACTATATGAGAAGTTCATTTGTTGACTTCCTCCAGATCGGAATATCCATTGCGCAGACGCACGACGAAGAGAAAACTGTGAGGAGAGCAATGGTGGCAGCAGCCCAACAGGCTGGGGCACACAGCCAAATTTGACATACCGTGGTTTCATTTTTCTCTGGAAAAAACTGGGAGAGATGAGTCTCTAACAGTTACAAATTGAAAACAATTTTTTGAATCCTCCGTTTCTGATCGGAACTTATGTGTGGATGGGTAATGTTCCCCATAAATCACGATACACCCTATATTTTTAAAAAAGTCTAAATAAAAACTATACACCTTACATCAAGCAACAGAGTGAGTATAACTTACGCATGGTACAATTTTTTCCGGCTTTATATCAAAACTAAATCCTTGAAACATTGATGCATCTTGTTCTGTTTAACAACACACTTTAGAGCCAATTCAGGAAAACGAATAGTCATCAATGGCGATAGTTTCAGGGTAGCTTTATGCTATCAATCTTTTTTATAGGCTGGAGTACTACACGCCTGTCTCCACTTTAATGTTTTCCTCATCTATACCACACCCACCTTATCTGTTTAGATGGATACCACGACAGCTCTACGTCAAATAGGCGGCATTCACGGAAATAGATTAAAGAGAGGGTAAAAAAGGTCATACAGAGATATGGGAACACATAAGAATATGAGACATCGGGACCGGTAGTGAAACGAAATTCCACTAATCCACTTGCGAGAGCCAACACCATCGTTTCAAAAGTCTAGCGAGTCCTATGTGGAACTGAACAAAGAAGGGAGATAACATGAGGAGGTCTGCAACAGTAGCTTTTGGTCTTTAGGTAGTTCCACGGGGAGTCACAGAAGACGGTCATGGACTTTGTTGCCAACCCCAATTCATGTTCTTTATCAAGGAAGAGCTCGGCGTCGTCATGTTTTTGGCTACCCAAGTCGTCAATCGTACACTATTATGTGCTCTAGATTGGACAGTGTATGTATGTGCCAATGCACATGTTCTGAGTATCTGGTACACTATTTTGTGTCTTAATTTGTTTGACACTATAGGTTCTCCTTACAGAGTGAAAGATCGCTTACTTTTCCTAGCAGAGTTACATCTTTCAACAAAATAGCATGAACAAATGTTGCAGTAAGAATACGAAAGAAACAAACAGCAAAGAAATATCACAAAACAGAGATATTTGGAATTGCAGTAGTCCTAGGTATAGATCAGGTCGCAACAATCAATCAAGCCCAATTGTCGACGGAGGGATGTCAGAGACGACTAAGAAGGGTGACAAGGTGAGAAAAATGAAGAGTTAGGTGAGTTGGGGACGAGGAAGATAGGGGGAGAAAAAATAGGATGAGGATACCAATTGGGCGGGGTGAGGAGAAACATTTCATGTATTTGCTCTCAGTTTGTGTGTGTTATCTAAAAACATTTGAACAAAGTTTTGAATTTGACATGAAATTCAACGCAATGATCGATATATGTAAGTATATAATTTATTTTTGTGATTTAATTATTTTTAACTTGTATTATAAGAATGAGTGCTAATTAAGACATATAATAAGCTCCACAAAATAACTCAATTAATTTATGCCTTGCAAGTTTTGTTTGATGTTATCTAACAATTTAACCCTTTGAAATTAATACATGATCTTCTCTTTGTCGCCTTAACGTTAAACTGTAGTTTCAAATTAAGAAAACAAATAATCATCAGCGATGATGATTTCGGTACCTATATTCATTATGTTGGTGCAGAGGCTGGGTGTAATCGATATCAACTTGATATTAATTGCTATTAATATATGCTCTTTATAAGAAAAATCTAGTATAAATGAATAACTTAGTTGATATGTTGTGTTGCACGTACAAAATATCTATGAAGTCAGTCAACTCAAGAGTACTGCACCACCAACCTTGGCATTGTCGGCTTTCTTGTCTATACCACACCAGTCTCACATACATTAAAAATTTCTACTCATATGTAGAGTAGGTACACGTTTTATTTTCTATAGTGGTGAGAAGGCTAACTATATACAGGGTGTTTCTGCAAAATGTATTAGCACAGTGATATGCGATGTTCTTCCAGAGAAGCGTATGGCAGAGCTACCGAGGAACACAGTGTGACTGATGCCGCGTGAGAGATGGTTGTGTAGCTCTGCACGCCAGCTTGGCCTCAAGAGCACGACTCACGGATGTGGATCTGGTACTGCTTTTACGCGGGAAGATTTACTTCCCAAGCCTAGTTTTCCGGTGCATCTCACCATTCCGCAATCCTCAAGAGTCTACCCTGTGTACGAGCTTCAGCTCGGCACTGAGCTGTCTCGAATTCAGCGGCTCTTCGCGCTTGGTCGAGTGCTGACCCTATGAGCAATGTACGAATATCATCCATCACACGGGGCGCCTTCCCGTGTACCTCCCATTCCCAACCACTTGCCATGTTCGTACCAATCCTAATTTCTGTTACCCTCCGTTTGCCCCCAAGTCTTGACTATTCTGTGTGTTATGTTGAGTGTCCCTTTGCGGGTAAACAAGATTGGTGGTAGGCTATGAAAAGAAGACTGAAAAGGAACTGCCTATATGGGCGTAGTGTGCCGATACGAGCGAGCTTTGGTGCATACTAACTTGGGTAGATTATAATGTTATTATCGGCTACTAGTGGACAGTATAAATATCAGTACAAACTGAGGGGCTTTGATTCAATAATATCTGCACCACGGTATACCTTGAAACACAGCCGCGCAAAAATATAAGTAAAAAATATAGTGCAACCTGAATAAGTAAAAAATATAGTGCAACCTGAATAGCTCTATCACCAGCTTGCTAGCTCAATGGTTATGCCATGGCAGGGTGGTTGTATCCCTTACATCTGTTGTCATGTTAGACTCCAGGTGAAATCGTATACAAGTTCTGTACTACTATGGAAGTTGCCAGTGTCATGGGTATCTCAGAAACAAAAGAATGCAGCTCAGTCCTCGTGTGAAGCTGAATATGTGGCTGTAGCATCCGCTGCTTGCCAAGGAGTTTGGCTAGCGAGGCTTGTTGGAGAACTGCTTGGTTGTGAAGCAGAAAAGTGTGCTCAGAGTTGATAACCAGTCTGCAATTTCTCTGTGCAAGAATCCAGTGTTTCACCTCAAAAGTAAATGATGTAGTGCAACCTAGGCACACACCACCAAGTGGACCAATGACAAGAGCAAGGGTCAAGGCACTTCAAGATAAGGTGAATTCGCTCCTATCCATGTGTGATCTCGATACTCCTTTGAATGGCTTGCTACTTCATTCCGATACCTTGTGCATACTCAGGCATGACCCTCTTGAAGATCTCCAAGGAAGTGTAGAAGTTGGACAAGAATCGAGCCAAGAAGACGAAGGAGAAGGAGAGAAGAATGGGAACAAGTCCCAGGCGGCGGTACTACCGCCGGTGGCGGCGGTACTACCGCCCCAGAACCAGCCGAGCCAGACGCGTCCCCACCGTAATCCAGCCGAGCCAGAAGAAGCTGGGCGGTACTACCGCCCCAGCGGTACTACCGCCGAAGCCACCGCCGAAATCAGCCTCTGTTCGTTCGCCCGGCAGCTCCAGCGGTACCGTAGCGGTACTACCGCCGGCCAGCGGTACTACCGCTGGGCCTGGCGGTACTACCGCTGCAGTTGACTTCGAAAAGCAGAGCGAGGCCTGCCCAGCGGTACTACCGCTGGCTCCAGCGGTACTACCGCTGCGGCGGGAACCTTTCGGGCTGAGGACCCGTGTCTCCTCACTTATCCACCCCTTTTCCACCTAGACTATAAATAGAACCTCCCCATCTAGATCTAGGGTTAGACTATGATTTGAGAACTAAAGTAGAGCTAGACTCCTTCTTCTCAAAGTGTCTCCTTCCTCCTTGGAGATGAATCAAGACCTCCACATGTGGAGATGAACCAAGGCCTCCTCTTGAGGAGAAGATCCCTGCGTGGATACCAAGGCTCCGCTTGTAGTTGCGATTACTTGCTAATCTTCCCTCTTAGAGTGTAGATTGGGTTGGTTGGATTGACCAATTGGACAAACAATCCTAAGAGTAAGGTGTGCTTGGGAGAGGAGGATTGGGGGCTGCCCTCGGGGATTTGTTACCAGTCGATTCTTGCCGGGTTGCTACTTGCTATTTACCCTTGTGTGTTTGATTTCCCTTTGTGTTCATCGTTCTTCGCGTGTTCTTCGTGTTCATCTTCCCTCCGCACAAATCCGTGAAAATCGGGACCTACCCGCATCATATGGTATCAGAGCTCTAGGTTGACACGGATTTGTTTTGTGTTTCCACCAAAATCCACCAAATTTTTCTTCGTTTTTGAGAAATTCGAAAATTTCCACCAAAAATAGCCTTGCCTTGATTCGAGCCGATCTGTCGATTCGTTGCGTTTTTGGTAGTTTTTGTCCATGGATCTGTTGCTTTAGGACCCCCTCCACCCTTGTTTGCGTTCCCTAGCCTTAATTTTGCCAATTTCCCACGAATTCGAGGATTTTCGAGCCCAATTTCCGCCCAATTTCGAGTCAAAATCGCGCAGATCTGCGCGCAGCGGTACCTCCAGCGGTACCGGGCGGTACTACCCAGGCAGCGGTACTACCGCCAGGGCAGATTTTTCAGAAATTTTTCTTTTCCTCGGTTCGTTTTTGGCATTTCCTCTTTGGTTTGAGTCCTTTCTTGGTGTGCTTTACGTCTACAACACTGACAAGCTTCCGCAGCAACGCATCATCAACGCCAAGCGACGACGCCACCAAGGACTCGACATTCCCCACCATCATATTCCGTTGTGAGCCCTTCTTCCTTTCGCGCAACTTAACCTATTGGACTAGCTCGGTGATATTGCGAGGCATTGCACGTGTTGAGTGTTTGTCTTCAAGTATTGGCGAGTGTGTATCGTTAGAGAGCTTGGCACTAGCAAAAGAGAAGGAATCATCGTCAAAAAGCAAAAATCAAAAAAAAAAAGAGAAAAGAAAAGAATCAAGTGGTGCCAAGTTTCATCTCTTGTAGGTTGCGACAAAGCTAAGACCGCCAAAGTGAGTGTGAGTGTTAACTCTTGTGCAAATCCGTTGCCCACAAAAAGCAATTGAGCTAGCGTCCTTCTTGTGTTGGGTGACATTTGAGCACGTAGTCTTCGTTAGGTTGTCTATCTTCGAGTGCTCGCCCTTTGGTCGCCCAACCCCATTATTCGCTTTTGTGTGTGTTTCTTCATCATTTGTGGTTGGAGTTTCTTTGGTAATTTGATCATTGTGGATTTTCTCTACCTTTGACAATATACTTGTCGCGGGTTTGCTTGTTTCGTTTGCCACTTCATACCTTCCTATCCTCATAAGTGTGTGTGTTGGGTGTTAGAACCGGATACTCTCCTCTCAAGCCACATTATACTTGGGATATAGTTTGTCTTGGTTTTCCTTACCACATCTCACTTGTTTCTTGAGAAAATGTTTAGGGGAAGTACAAACGGAAGCTCAAGCTCGGATGAGGAAATCCATGGTGGAGTTCGCGGTGATCATGGCTATGTCACACAATCCGAGTTCGTCGGTCTTCGACACCTTGTTCGTGATGGCTTAGGCCGCTACGAGCGCCGTCTCCAAACTCATGATGCCAACTTCAACCAAATCAATGCGAACATGGAGCGGATGACCGAAGCTATCAACAACCTTGCGCGACAACGAGCTCCTTCACGCTCAAGCCGTACAAGAAGCACCTCAAGGTCGACACAAGCACATCATGGACGTCATGAACCTCGACAAGAACGTCAACATGATTCAAGGAGCGACGCCCATGAACGACCTCCTCCTATCGTTGAACAACCACATGATCTTCACGCGAACAATGCCAATGCGCATCAAGAACAACCTCACCAAAATGATGATCGTCGCGCACGCATACCATCACCACCACCGCCACGACGTGATCGTCATGACCCATTGGCTAATGACAATGGCGTTCCGGGTGCGAATGACTTTGGTGAACAAGGACGTCACCCTCGTCATCCTCCAAGGCCACGTCATCAAACCATGACAATGCGAACAATGTCGAGCAACCCGTTCCTCAACAAGAGCTACCTCCTCAACATGCGCCTCGTCAAGAGCTTCCTCATGATCGTCACCAACACCAACGTTCCGAGTCAAGTGATAACGAGTCAAGCCAACACAATGGTGATGGACTCAACCGAAGGAGACGTGGACGTGCATTCCCACGTGGTGGCCACGTGACGACTATGATGACTTGACCAACGTCCGCTTTGACATACCCAAGTTCTACGGCACAAGTGATCCGGAAGCTTACTTCTCATGGGTACTCAAGGTTGACAAGATCTTCCGTGTGCAACGCTTCTCCGACAAAAGAAGGTTGCCTTAGCCTCGATGGAGTTTGAAGAGTATGCTCTCTTGTGGTGGGAACAACTACAAGATGCTCGCGTCGCTAACCACCAACAACCAATTGACACTTGGGTTGAAATGAAAGAAACCATGTACAAGCGCTTCGTGCCAAGCCATTACACTAGAGACTTATACAAGAAGTTGCAAGAGTTGAAGCAAGGTTTGAAGTCGGTTGATGAGTACTACAAGGAAATGGAAATCTCCATGATGAGAGCCAATGTCAACGAGTACGAAGAGCAATCCATGGCTCGTTTCATGAATGGCCTCAACTATCCCATCAAGAAGATCGTGGAGTTCCAACCATATGCCTCTTTGGTTGAGCTAGTACATCAAGCTTCCAAGGCCGAGCGCCACGTGCTTGAAGAGCTCAAATACCTCAAGACAAAGGCATTCTACGCCAACAAGCCTTCTTCGTCAACTCCTACACCTTCACAAGCTCTTCCTCAAGCGAACACTCGAGGTCCTCCAAGAGTCTCTACTTCGACACCTCAAGCGCCTCAACCTTTCAAGAAAGTACCTCCCTCCAAGGCGCCTCAAGGATCTTCGTCCGGCACAAGACTTTGCAATGTTACAAGTGGCGGACAAGGGCACAAATCTTTTGAGTGCACCAACAAGAAGGTCATGATCATCAATGACATGGGAGAGTATGAATCTATGAGTGAAGATGAGTACAATGCTTTGAACAAGGTCGCCACAATGCAAAGTGCTCAAGAAGAAGAAATGAGATATATTGTGATGGCGACAACAAAGACCCTTCCTTGGTTGTGGCAAGAGCTTTAACCACCAATGTTCAAGTAGAAGAAGACCAAAGATGCAACTTGTTTCACACTAGAGCGGGAGTCAATGGAAAGTCCATCAAGGTCATCATAGATGGTGGAAGTTGCCACAACCTAGCGAGCAAAGAACTTTGTGATAAGCTCAACTTGAAGTTCAAGAAGCACCCACATCCTTACCATGTGCAATGGTTGAGTGATACCGGAGCCGTCAAGATTCAACACATGGTGCAAGTGTCCTTCAAGATTGGAGCCTATGAAGATACGGTTGATTGTGATGTTGTGCCTATGAACGTTTGTCACTTACTCCTTGGGCGTCCATGGCAATTTGACAAGGGTGCTATGCATGATGGACGAACAAACTACTATAGCTTCAAGAACAACGACAAGACCTTCGTCCTTCGTCCCATGACACCAAGTCAAGTCATCGCCGACAACGCCAAGACCATTGCAAGGGCACAACAAGATCGTTCGTCTAGTGAGATGAGTGGTGAGCGAGAGACCACCAAAAGTGAGTGAGAGCCACAAGCCAAATGAGTGTGACACTTCAAAGAGAGTTCCCACAAAACTTACACTATTTGCCACAAAGAGAGAGATGAGGGAGTTGAGAGAAAACCCATCCACCCTACACTATGTGCTCATATGCAAGGGTGAAGTTTCTATGACTAACACTTTCACAAACCTTCCTCCTTCTTTGTTGTCTCTTTTGAAGGACTTTGAAGATGTCTTCCCTCAAGACGTGCCACCGGGACTACCTCCTCTACGCGGAATCGAGCACCGCATCGACCTTGTTCCCGGCGCACCGCTACCAAACCGCGCTCCTTACCGCACCAACCCCGAAGAAACAAAGGAGATCGAGCGGCAAATACAAGAACTTCTTGCCATGGGACACATCCGCGAGAGCTTGAGTCCGTGTGCCGTGCCCGTCATCTTGGTACCCAAGCACGACAACACTCTTCGCCTTTGCATGGATTGTCGCCCCATCAACGCCATCACCGTTCGGTATCGCCATCCTATCCCTCGCCTTGATGATATGCTCGATGAGCTTTGTGGTTCCGCTATATTCTCCAAAATTGATCTTAAAAGTGGATATCACCAAATACGCATGTGTGAAGGTGATGAATGGAAGACCGCATTTAAAACTAAGCTTGGTCTTTATGAGTGGCTCGTCATGCCATTTGGTCTTTCCAATGCACCTTCTACTTTATGCGTCTCATGAATCATGTTTTGCGTCCTTTATTGGCAAATTTGTTGTGGTATACTTTGACGACATCCTTATTATAGCAAGTCTTTGGAAGAGCACACTTCTCATGTTGCTCAAGTTTTGTTGGTTCTTCGCAATGAAAAGCTTTATGCAAATCTTTCTAAGTGCACTTTTGCCACCAACAAACTTGTTTTCTTGGGTTTTGTTGTTTCTTCGGATGGAGTTGAAGTTGATGATGCAAGATACAAGCAATTCGGACTTGGCCTTTTCCGACATCACTTGAGGAGTTGAGACGTTTTCTTGGTTTTGCCGGATTTTACCGCCGTTTCATCAAGGATTTTTCCACAATTGCTTGCCCCCTCCATGAACTTACAAAGAAGAATGTACCTTTCATTTGGGGCAATGCACATGATTTTGCTTTCAATGAGCTCAAACGGTTATTAACCGAAGCACCACTCCTTGCCCTTCCGGATTTCTCTAAGACATTTGAGATTGAATGCGATGCAAGTGGATTGGGCATTGGTGGAGTGCTTATGCAAAATGGTAGACCCATCGCATACCATAGTGAGAAACTAGATGGAGCTCGCTTGAATTACCCCATTTATGACAAAGAGTTATTTGCTTTGGTTCGTGTTTTGGATGTGTGGCAACATTACCTTCGTCCTAAGGAATTTGTCATTCATTCCGACCATGAATCCTTGAAATATTTGAAAAGTCAAACAAATTTGAACAAAAGACATGCTAAGTGGGTTGAGTTCATTGAGTCTTTCACTTTTGTAATCAAATACAAGAAAGGTAAAGACAATGTGGTCGCGGATGCTCTATCCCGCAAGGCCAACCTACTTACACGTCTTGACATTAGTGTCTTGGGTTTGGATGAGATTAAAGAGTTGTATGCTACCGATGCTTTCTTTGGAGACATTTTCGCTCAATGTTCGGAGCATAAAGGAATTGGTGATTTCTATTTGCACAAAGGTTTCTTGTTTAAGGCTAACAAACTATGTATACCCGAGTCTTCGCTTCGTTTGGTCCTTTTGAAGGAATCTCATGGAGGATCACTCATGGGTCATTTTGGACGCGACAAGACCTTTGCGATGCTCTCCACAACTACTATTGGCCAAGGATGTACCGGGATGTGAACCGCTTGGTGCGACGATGTTCAACATGTCTCAAAGCTAAGTCTACTCTAAACTCTCATGGTTTATACACACCTTTGCCTATTCCACATCACCCATGGTCCGATATAGCTATGGATTTTGTCTTAGGACTCCCACGCACTAAAACAAACAAGGATTCCATCTTTGTCGTCATTGATCGCTTCTCTAAAATGGCACACTTTATACCTTGCAACAAGAGCGACGATGCTTCACACATTGCTACTTTGTTTTTCAGGGAAATCGTCCGTCTTCATGGAGTGCCCAAGACCATTGTGTCGGATCGTGACGTCAAGTTCGTGAGCTATTTTTGGAAGACTTTGATGGCCAAGATGGGAATCAAGCACTATTCTCCACCGCATACCACCCTCAAACCGATGGCCAAACCGAAGTGGTGAACCGAAGCCTATCCACACTCCTTCGTGTGTTGATCAAGCCTAACTTGAAGAATTGGGAAGAGTGCATCCCACACGCCGAGTTCGCCTACAATCGAGCACTACACGCGCAACAAAGAGAACACCCTTCGAGGTCGTCTATGGCTCCAACCCCTACACCGCGCTAGACATGCTACCACTTCCACTCCGAGAACAAGTAACATGGACTTCGACAAGCGCGCCGCTACATGAAGAAACTACATGAAGACAAGGGCCACGCTGAGAAGCATAAGAAGACCATGCTACGAAGATGAACAAGAACAAGCGCCCCATGATCTTTGAAGAAGGAGACCTTGTTTGGCTACATCTACGCAAGGACCGCTTCCCCGATGAAGAAAGTCTAAGCTCGCGCCAAGAGGAGATGGTCCTTTCAAGGTTCTCAAGCGCATCAACGACAACGCATACAAGATCGACATACCAAAGTCCAAGTACGGCGTTCACAACACCTTCAACGTCGCCGACATCTCACCTTACCTTGGTGACCCAAGTGATGATGAGGACGAAGAGTCGAGGACGACTCTTTCCCAAGGGGGGGGGGAGATGATGTAGTGCAACCTAGGCACACACCACCAAGTGGACCAATGACAAGAGCAAGGGTCAAGCACTTCATGATAAGGTGAATTCGCTCCTATCCATGTGTGATCTCGATACTCCTTTGAATGGCTTGCTACTTCATTCCGATACCTTGTGCATACTCAGGCATGACCCTCTTGAAGATCTCCAAGGAAGTGTAGAAGTTGGACAAGAATCGAGCCAAGAAGACGAAGGAGAAGGAGAGAAGAATGGGAACAAGTCCCAGGCGGCGGTACTACCGCGGTGGCGGCGGTACTACCGCCCCAGAACCAGCCGAGCCAGACGCGTCCCCACCGATCCAGCCGAGCCAGAAGAAGCTGGGCGGTACTACCGCCCCAGCGGTACTACCGCCGAAGCCACCGCCGAAATCAGCCCTCTGTTCGTTCGCCCGGCAGCTCCAGCGGTACCGTAGCGGTACTACCGCCGGCCAGCGGTACTACCGCTGGGCCTGGCGGTACTACCGCTGCAGTTGACTTCGAAAAGCAGAGCGAGGCCTGCCCAGCGGTACTACCGCTGCGGCGGGAACCTTTCGGGCTGAGGACCCGTGTCTCCTCACTTATCCACCTTTTCCACCTAGACTATAAATAGAACCTCCCCATCTAGATCTAGGGTTAGACTATGATTTGAGAACTAAAGTAGAGCTAAACTCCTTCTTCTCAAAGTGTCTCCTTCCTCCTTTGGAGATGAATCAAGACCTCCACATGTGGAGATGAACCAAGGCCTCCTCTTGAGGAGAAGATCCCTGCGTGGATACCAAGGCTCCGCTTGTAGTTGCGATTACTTGCTAATCTTCCCTCTTAGAGTGCAGATTGGGTTGGTTGGATTGACCAATTGGACAAACAATCCTAAGAGTAAGGTGTGCTTGGGAGAGGAGGATTGGGGGCTGCCCTCGGGGATTTGTTACCAGTCGATTCTTGCCGGGTTACTACTTGCTATTTACCCTTGTGTGTTTGATTTTCCCTTTCGTGTTCATCGTTCTTCGCGTGCTCTTCGTGTTCATCTTCCCCTCCGCACAAATCCGTGAAAATCAGGACCTACCTGCATCAGTAAACATATTGATGTTCGGTATCAGTTTGTGAGGAGCTGCGTCGAGGAAGGGAAGATATCTGTGGAACATGTCAGAACAGAGGAGCAACATGCAGGTATTCTAACAAAACCACTTGCGAGGGACGCTTTCAGGTGCTGAAAAGATGATCGGTGTTCAGGAGGTGAGTTCAGGGCGTCAAGATTAAGAGGGAGACCTGAAAGCGTTTACAGTTTATCTCATTTTCAGTTGTAATAACGCCAGAAACGTGCAATGTACATGTTGCTGCAAAGTCATAGTCTTAGCTAGATTCAGTCTTAGCTTATCTTCAGTCTAGCTAGAATCGTGTGGAGACCTGGCCCGTTCACGTCCGTGGGATGGCGCGGAGCTAACGGATCGTGGGCAGGATCTTCGGCGAGTTTGTTATTCCTCTGAATAAAAGGAGAAAACCGAAAAGTACGATGTTGCTGAGCACGTCGTAAAAACCAGTGTCTCCGCGTGTGTTGCTGTTTGTTCAGTTTCGTCAAATGGAGTTTGAGAGCGCTGCTTGCAAATCCACACTAACAATCAACGTGGTCGCGTTGTGTTTTAGGGCCTAAACTCCAACAGGCACGGAGCTGTCTCGAGTTATGTGGCTCATCACGCTTGGTCGAGTGTTGACCCTATGAGCAATGTACGAACATCAGCCATCACAGGGGTGCATTCCCGTATACCTCCCATTCCCAACCACTTGCCATGTTCCGACCAATCCTAATTTCTGTTACCCTCCGTTTGTCCAAGTCTTGACTACTCTGTGTGTTAGGTTGAGTGTCCATATCTGGATAAACAAGATTGGTGGTAGGCTATGAAAGAAAACTGTCTCCTTTATATGGGCGTAGTGTTCTCGTGAGAGCGAGCCTTAGTGCGTACTAGCTTGGGGTAAATTATAATGTTATTATCGTCTAGTGGACAGTATAAATATCAGTACCAACTAAGGGGCTTTGATTCATTAATATCTGCACCTAATAAAAACCGCCGGCTCGGTCTTTCGGAGATGCTCATAGGGATAGGGTGTGCGTGTGTGCGTTCATAGGGGTGAGTGTGTGCACGTGTATGTGAGCGTCTGCGTTGTACTGTGTCTCGCAAAAAAAATACCCAACCGTGCATAAGACAGTCAAGATGGACCCATACGGTACGCCGGTCGACCACAGCATACCTTAAAACACAGCCTTCAAATTATAAGTAAAAAAATATATTGCAACCTGAATAGCTCTATCACCAGCTTGCTAGCTCAATGGTTATTCCATGGCAGGGTGGTTGTATCCCTCACATCTGCTGTCGAGTTAGACTCCAGGTGAATTAAAAAATTGCATTTTTCCCTTTCCCTAGTCTTACAAAAACAAAAACAAAAGGTATTTAATTGTGTGAGTCGCACTGCCACCTCCGCTTGGGACTATTAGACCCCTGTCGTTTTCCAGATAATTCGTTAATAATATTAGGACATCTATGGAGAAATCCATTGGCAAGATTCATGAGCGTGGGTTGACTTGCCATACGGATATTCTGCGGGTTTGAGGAAGATCATACACTCTCTCCTACAACAAACATGCATTGTAAGGTTTATTCAATTGTGGCCATGTGCATCACTCCACGCATAGGCGTAGCTATTCACCCCGTTTCCGATAAAAAAAAATTGATGATGTGTTTTTAGCTTCCTTTTGCTTTTTTTTCTCTTACATTAGTCATAATGTATTTCTTTTTTGTTTCTGTTTCTTGTGACTAATTGAATAAATATGGGATTGTGTTAAATCAAACGATGCCCTGCCATGTTTTTTTTTTCAAACTAGACATGCTTCGCTCTTGCTCGCTGGAGCAAATCAGGGACAAGGCCAGCAGACTTCGGACACCATTGGCCCGCTGGCCTTTTTTTAAGATTTAGTTAGAGTTGGCCCTAAAGATCGATTTCGGGGGCGCCAGAATTTGGGGGCCTGTTCGGTCGAGCGCTTCGCTCTTGCTCATCTATGGCCCTGAATATGCAAGTGGATTGACCACAGTGCCATCCAAGGTCATCCTATTTGTGAAAGCTTTTGGTGAAATCCGTAGAATAAGGCTAATTAGTCGGTTACGATTAGGCAGCCGGAAAATTGATCAATACATTTTGAAACACTACATAATATATTTTTGAAATAAACTTTAAGACCAATCTACATAGTAATTTGCAACCATCTAATTGAACCGTTTAAAAAAGTGTGTAGACGAGCTTTTCTACCACATCTATGGAAATGATCCCAGCCAATCAGTTCTAGCTAGAGTTGCATGGTCCACTGTGATTCGCCTACAAATGGCTCACAAACGTGCTAGTTCCTGCATCCTTCGTGTCCCGTGGGCTAGGACACCTTGATCTCTATGATTGTGGAAGTGTACGGGCGGTCATAGTTTGAGAATGGTTCTTTTCTGTGATGCAATTTTGTATCTATCGTAAGTATCCACCCCCATGCTTCTTGCGGGGAGATTGAGACCTACTCGTTACTCATTGCCTTACAGTCGGTGGCAGATCAATGTCAAGCCCTGACTGAGCACAAGAGTAACAATTGCACCAAGTGTAGCCCGGGATGTCCTCCTCGATGCCTCCCATTCCCAACAACTTGCACACGTTTAGCAGCTCCTAGTCGTTGATATTCTCTAAAAATCCCAACTCTGGCACGGTAAACCGGATTTAAGATAGGCTTGAAGTTAAGTTTAAGGTAGAGTACTGCAAAGGCAAAGGATGAAAGGAGTGCATCATTTGCCTTCGTGATGTTGGTAAAGTTGGTTGCTCAAATGAGCTTACTATAAGACCATATCTTCTAGAAAAATGGAAAACCTCAAGCCTTAACATCCATACATGCACTTCACTCAGTTTCCAACGCAATGCTCTCTACAACCAACGATGTCATATACGGAGTACAAGAGATATCCTCATACTTATAAAGTTTGATGTTGGCGGAGAGTTCACTCTTCTCCTCTCTTAACTATTACTCACTTGTGGACCAAAATCTTACAGTAGACATAAATAAACAAATCTACTCTTACTCATATGTTGTACTTGACGAAAATAAACAAATGCGCTTTCACTTTCATGCTTTTGGTCTAGTTTCTCGAGCAACCAACTTCCCTGATTTTGCAGCATAGCAAAAAGAAGTGAATAATTAACCAGAAAGGTTCTTTGAGTTGGTAAGGTTGAGAATTAATGTAGAGAACTACAATGGCAGGGGAGTGCCTCCTTATTAGGAGAGGCCAGAACATATTGGTAAGGTTGAAAACGACAATAAGTTGTACCTATCAATCCTAATTTATGACCGTATCTTTTAGAGTAAAAAAGAATAGCTCACGTCTTAACATACACAAGTGCACTTAACCAAACCATAGAGATATCTCCCAAATGACAGACGAGGCAGGAGAAACCAGTGGAGGGATATGCAGTGGTTGGTTGCTCGCACAGTTGTGTGGTCTCGTGAGTGTGCCATGTGGTGTGGACAGTGTGTACTGTGTATGTCTTACTTGCACAGTGAACTAATAACAAAAAGTAGACAGTCCATTTTTCTACCTCATTCACCAATATGTTCGCCACATAATCAAATCATCACAAGACCCAAGATACACTAAAAGCATTCTCAAGCAAACTGCATAACGTCCAGTCTGAGCGTGGCAAATCACACATCATGCAAACGAGTTGAATTCTGCTGCAACGGCACATACTTGCAAAATAAATCACGACGGTAACTACAGCAACATACGGACATATTTACAAGATGAAGTGGTTATTGTCTTGCAAGTTAAGCTACCCTCGCCGAAGCTTTACATTTTATCACGGAAAAGGCGAAACCTAGAAAGCACAGGCAGAAGTTCAGTTGGCGCGGCGAGTCACAATGTTCATAGAACAAAATTATACGGTAATCAGAAGAGATGAAACACATACCTCTCGAACTCTAGCTTCTGGACAACAATACCATTCAGCAAAAGCTCCGAGTCAAATATTCCCAAACCTGCAACATGGCAAAGAAATACAGAATTGATTTATAATTCGAGAGATGCGTAAAGCACAAAAGAAAGAACTTAAGGAACAGGAGACATGGGTAATACCAATCTTAACAAACGGTAAACAGACGCTGCAGTCTTGTTCACAAGAGATTACAAAGACTCCTTCAAGTTTCTTGTTCTTCATCATGGACACTGTGATCCTGTCCAATGCCTGACAAACCAACAAATATAATCAGCACAAGGTAAGAAGGAAAATGGAGTATGCAAGTAATTAAATTGTATTTAAGATGACACTGCTATGAGAATATGAAACTGAAATTTGTTCAATTTATAGCAGCACAATGCACATTAAGAAGAACTAAGAGCCAAGAAAGATGGATGTAACAACACAGGCCATAAGATGTACTAGGTAAAACATACAGGTACATCCTAGTCATGCTAGGACGCACTTCGGCTCCCTAGCACACTTATGTACCTCAGAAGGTTTCGTTCAGTCTGCATTGCAATCACAAGATCTCAAAATTTTGGGTGCAATTTACATAACATGAAAATTGAAATCATTTACTCCCTCCATTAACAAATAGAAGGCACTGCCCTATCATTTCAATTTTCTTGATTCAAATGTATCGAGACTTATTTTATATATAGATTCACTCATTTTAGTAGTATGTATGTAGTCAAAACTGAAAGTAGGTCCAATACCTTATAGTGAACGGGGAGTATTGGTTGGAGTAATCCTGTGCATCACGTTTATCTCACCCTCTACACAGTTCTAGAAATATCTACCATGTAGTGGTATTCACTGCCATTTCTTACTAGTTAAGCTAGTAGCTAGCTGTAGTTTCTAGAATACACATGAGTTGTACCTAGTGGTACTCTCTAGAATATACATGAGTTGTAACCTGGTAGAAGACACTAGAAGCTAGTAGCACTGTAGCAGATATTTCCCAGTAGGTCGGTTGTGAAGTCCTATAAATAAGACATGTACCCCATCGTTGTAAGCAAGCTGAATAGCAATAAAGTTTTTAGAAGTGTACGTGACCACATCCAGCTCTTTGTGCTAGCTCGTGTGATCCAGCTGCTACGTTTTGAGTACAGCTGAAGACAAGTGCTGACGACAAGTGGTATCAGAGTCATGTCCAAGGCTGCAACGGAGGTCGGCGAGAAGGGTGAACGCAGCGGGTACAAGACGCCGCTGCCGGTCGCAAGGCGACGTCATTCCACATCTCCAATGGCTCGACGGGGCAGCAGCCCGACACGCCGCGGTGGCGGCGAGCTGGTAGTGCGCGAGCGTGTTGTGAGGAGAGCACCAGCTCTGCCCAATATCCGATGCTAACCCGCTCAAACTATGCTGAGTGGGCGATGGTGATGCGCGTCCAGCTCCAGGCTCAGCACTTGTGGGATGTCATCGAGTTTGGCGCCGATGACGAGCACGATGATCGAGCAGCGCTGGCAGCATTGCTCCGTGCCGTCCCGCCGGAGCTGGTGCGTACGCTGGCGGCAAAGGACAACGCAAAGGCAGCGTGGGAGACGCTCAAGACGATGCGCCTCGGCTCTGAGCGCATACGGGAGGCAAAGGCGCAGACCAGACGTCGCGAGTTCGAAGAACTTCGTTTCCGCCCAGGTGAGTCGATCGAAGATTTCTCGATCCGACTAACAAACATCGTCAGTGATCTCGAGCTCCTCGGCGACCCCATAAGCGAGTACAAAGCAGTGCTCAAGTTCCTGCGCGTGGTACCGCGCAAGTACCGACCGGTGGTGATGGCCATCGAGCAAGTTGTCAACCTCCAGGAGTTGACAATCGAGGAGTTGTGTGGTCGCCTTATCACGGCAGAGGAGGCGTACGACCTAGACGATGCCACCAACGGCGTCAACAAGCTTCTCCTCACAGAGGAGGAATGGGCGAGCCGTCAACGACAACGTGGAAAGGGCGTATCTGGCGGCAGCGACGTCAACAAGCTCCTCCTCACTGAGGAGGAATGGGCAAGCCGTCAACGACAACATGGAAAGGGCGACGGCGACAGTAGCGGCAAGCCGGCTCCCAGGCGGAAGCAGCAAGGTGCGCAAGGAGGTGGCAGTGGCTCAGGTGAGCGTCGTAGAGGGAGTTGTCGGTACTGCGGTAAGCTTGGACACTGGGCTAAGGAGTGCCGAAAAGCCAAGCGAGACCGTGAGCAGCGCGGCGAGGCGGCTAACCTTGTGCAGGCTGAAGACGAGGACAATGCGCTGCTGATGGCAACCCATACCGAGGTGGCAGTGGCTATGCCCGCTGAGGATACGGCGAACTCCTCTACACCAACACCGGGGGAGCAAGTCTTCCTCAACGAGGAACGTGCACATGTCGAGCTTCGCAAGTCGAGAGTGACACCGACACGGCATGGTACCTGGACACAGGCGCTTCAAACCACATGACCGGAGAAGCATCCGTCTTCGCAGAGCTCAACAAGGTCTCCGGCACGGTACGTTTCGGTGACGGCTCTCTTGTCGACATATGTGGGCGTGGCACGGTGATGTTCGCTATGGACGGCGGGCGACACCGGGCGTTGACGAACGTCTACTGGATCCCGCGGATCAAGACAAACATCATCAGCATTGGGCAGCTCGACGAGATTGGGTGCCCGACGCACGTCGAAAATGGAATGATGACCATCCGCGACCGGCAGAAGAAGCTCATCGCCAAGGCTCCTCGCATGCGGAACCGGCTGTACATGGTGCATCTCCAGATCGAGAAGCCAGTATGCCTCGCTGCTCACATGGGCGAGGACGCGTGGATATGGCACGCACGCTTCGGCCACCAGAGTTTTGAAAGTCTCGAGAAGCTTGTCGAAAGGAATGGTGCGGGCTTCCGATGATCAACCACGTGGAGCAGCTCTGCGAGGCGTGCCTCGTCGGCAAGCACCGTCGCGCCCCGTTTCCTCAGGTGGCGAAGTACCGTGCTACCAAACCGCTGGAGCTCGTGCATGGTGACTTGTGCGGCCCTATCTCGCCACCCACGCCAGGAGGTAAGCGTTACTTCCTTCTCCTCGTCGACGACTACAGCCGGTACATGTGGATCGTCCTCCTGCGTACGAAGGACGAGGCACCAGAGGCCATCCGTCGCTTCCAAGCTGGCGCAGAGGTGGAGTCACGACACACTCTGCGCGTCTTCCGCACCGACAGAGGAGGGGAGTTCACCGCAACGGAGTTTGCGGACTGGTGCGCTGATCAAGGCATCAAGCGACACCTCACTGCTCCGTACTCACCTCAACAGAAGGGGTGGTGGAACGGCGGAACCAGACAGTCGTTGGCACCGCGCGCTGCATGTTGAAAGGCGCCGGCATGCCAGCACAGTTTTGGGGGGAGGCGGTCACCACGGCCGTTTTCGTCCTCAATCGTTCATTCACAAGGAGCGTGGACGGGCGTACTCCGTACGAGGCGTGGCACGGAACGAAGCCAAATGTACACTTCCTTCGTGTCTTTGGTTGCAGGGCCCACGCCAAGATCACCACGCCAAACCTGAAGAAATTGGATGACCGAAGCAAGCCCATGGTGATGCTCGGGTACGAACCCGGCGGTAAGGCGTACCGCCTCTACGACCCGGCGACCAAGCGCGTCCACGTCTCCCGCGACGTCATCTTCGACGAGAGTGCTGGTTGGGACTGGAGCAACGACAACATGGCGGAAGATTATGGCGGAGGTGAGTTCACCATCGAGTACTCCTACGCGCCTGCAACGGCGACATTGCCCGCTTCACCAAACCAGTCCACCACAGTCACTCCTGCCCCGGTGGAGATTCAGCCTGAAAACAATTCAGAAGCAAAGTCTGTAGACACGGCGGCCACAGAACAAACCCCAGCAGGCACTAGAGAACAAGTAAGGTTTGCCACACCTCCGTCTGCACCAAACCCGGAGTTCTTCGACGACAGCAACGATCCGGATCATCCACACCGCTACCGTCGCGTCCTCGACATGGTGGAGCCCGATGCACCGTGCCAGGCCAGGCTGAGCGCCTGCTACTCACACCCTCTGGTGAGCCATCAACGTATGCTGAGGCAGAGCACGACGAGGACTGGCGCACCGCCATGCAGGAGGAACTAAGGTCCATTGAGGAGAACAAGACGTGGACCCTCACTGACTTGCCTGCTGGTCACAAGCCAATTGGTCTCAAATGGGTCTTCAAGCTCAAGCGAGACGCCAACGGCAACGTGCTGAAGCACAAGGCGCGCCTGGTGGCAAAGGGGTACGTGCAGCGTCCGGGGATCGACTTCGACGAAGTCTTTGCTCCGGTGGCGCGTCTGGACTCTGTTCGTCTGCTTCTCGCCGTCGCCGCGCAGAAAAAGTGGGAGGTGCATCACATGGACGTGAAGACTGCATTCTTGAATGGGGAACTCGGCGAGGAAGTATACGTGACGCAACCGCCGGGCTTCACAAACTCCAAGTCAAGCAAAGTACTGCGCCTCCACAAGGCGTTGTATGGCCTTCGTCAAGCCCCCAGAGCATGGAACACCAAGCTGGACAGCGTGCTCGTGTCACTCGGGTTCACTCGCAGCCCATCTGAGCATGCCGTGTACACCCGCGGCGAGGACAGGGAGCGGCTTCTCCTTGGCGTCTACGTCGACGACTTGATCCTGACAGGCGCAAGCACTGAGACTATCTCCAAGTTCAAAGAGGAAATGAGCAGGAAATTCTGCATGAGCGACCTGGGATTGTTGACGCTCTATCTTGGCATAGAGGTCAAGCAGTCACCTGGAGAGATCACCCTCAAGCAGTCCGCGTTTGCGAGCAAGCTATTGGAGAAGGCGGGCATGGCAGATTGCAACGCCGTGCATGTTCCCATGGAGCCGCGTCTGAAGCTATCCAAGGTGAGCACTAATCCACCTGTGGACGTCACTTTGTACAGGAGCATCGTTGGCAGCCTCCGCTACCTCGTGCACACACGGCCAGACATCTCTTTCGCCGTCGGCTTTGTCAGTCGCTTCATGGAAAAGCCAACGACGGAGCACATGAGCGCCGTGAAGCATATTCTCAGGTACGTTGCAGGGACACTCCACTATGGCTGCATCTACCGTTCCAGCAACAACAACGCACGTCTAGTCGGCTACAGTGATGCCGACCATGCCGGTGACGTTGACGACAGGAAGAGCACGACGGGGACTCTCTTCTTCCTCGGTCAGTGCCCAATCACTTGGCAGTCCCAGAAGCAAAGGGTGGTCTCCTTATCATCCTGCCAAGCAGAGTACATTGCCGCCACTACCGCGGCATGTCAGGCCGTCTGGCTCGGACGACTCATGGGGATCTCTTCGCCACAGACCCCATGGTCCCTACAGTTCTCGTGGACAACAAGTCGGCAATCCAACTGTGCAAAAATCCGGTTTTTCACGACCGGAGCAAGCACATTGAGACACGCTATCACTTCATACGGGAGAACGTCGAGAGCGGCCAGATTGTTGTTGACTACATCAACACCGACGATCAACTGGCGGACATCCTGACCAAACCACTTGGTCGGATCAAGTTTCAGACTCTACGCAAGAAGATCGGCATCGTCGAGATCAAGTGAATGCACCAGGATTAGGGGGGAGATTGTTGGAGTAATCCTGTGCATCACGTTTATCTCACCCTCTACACAGTTCTAGAAATATCTACCATGTAGTGGTATTCACTGCCATTTCTTACTAGTTAAGCTAGTAGCTAGCTGTAGTTTCTAGAATACACATGAGTTGTACCTAGTGGTACTCTAGAATACACATGAGTTGTAACCTGGTAGAAGACACTAGAAGCTAGTAGCACTGTAGCAGATATTTCCTAGTAGGTCGGTTGTGAAGTCCTATAAATAGGACATGTACCCCATCGCTGTAAGCAAGCTGAATAGCAATAAAGTTTTAGAAGTGTACGTGACCACATCCAGCTCTTTGTGCTAGCTCGTGTGATCCAGCTGCTACGTTTTGAGTACAGCTGAAGACAAGTGCTGACGACAGTATTAGCATTACCATTAAGTGCTAACAATTATACACTTGGACAATTCATCAGATCCAAAAGTATATATATTCAGAATAATAAACTCACTTTTTTACCGTGACATTAAACCTCGCATTGGAAGACAGTTGAGAAACTGGCCCATAAGAAATGAATGCAACAACGGATATATACTGTATACTGCTGTGGACAGTGTGATGCGGATTGCTACCAAAAGAAAATGGACATTACGTAGATAGAGGTAGGATGGCCAATTGCATACCTTGCCACCAGCTGCCACCACTAAAATCTTCAGAAGCTCCTTGCTAGGCTTAGCATTGGGCGTGATTAGTACTCTTCTACCCTAGAATGAATACTGGAGAAATCAGTAAATATAAAGATATCATGAACATCAGAACAAATCATCAAGACTATGCTAGAAATGTTAAACGGTCTGTTGGCATCAAGTTTACATAATTGTCCTCTGCTACTATTTGTTTTCCCGTTTTCATTATGATTTCACTGCTAATAGCTAGACACTAACCTCTAACAATGAGCTTTTGCAGGCTTGACTTAGGGACACAGGCATGCTGAAGTGTAGCTCTTTTTCCTTCTTTGTATCCCTCATTATGTATTTTTTCTCATCAATGAAACACCTAGCTTCGTCACAGCATTCAAGCCATGATGGTGTGACTACAGGTATACCCATGGCTATTGCTTCTAGCATGTTCCTCGTACGAGCAAACTTTTCAGCAACAAAATGTGTAGCCTCTGAAATAGTTGTTGCAACTGGTAATCCAAAGTGTGCCAATATCTGCCAATTTCCAAAAAATCCAAAAGTGAGGAACATCAAAATATTCAGTTACTTGTGTATAGTATATGCAGTTAATGAAATGAAACTACCTTTGTCTGATCTTTGATAGTTTCGCTGTCCATGCTTTGGCTGAACAGAACACGAACGGAGGACATGTGTCTCTTTCTTCGTCGGTTTGATGGCAAAACTGGAGATATTTCATCCCTAAAAAGACCAGCAAGCTCTCTGGAACCTGGTGATTTCAGGAGGCCTCTTTTCAGTGGCTTCTTTGATGTATGTGTCCTAGAATGGGACTCTGTGCCATTTAGCTCTCTCAGTAGTGCTCTATTCTTCAAGCTAGAGTCATGGTCTTTCTGTTGAGATGTGGATTGTTTTTCCAGTTCAGTACTAGAGGTTACTTCAAGCTGATTGATATCTGAAGCGTCTTTCTGAATTCCTCTGCCCTTGCTACGAGTTCTTGTAATTCGAACAGAAGCATCAGCATAGTTAGCAGCTGGTGCTTTTATGGTATCATGATCAAATGTGCTTGACAATTTTGCTGCTGGTAGCTCTGCCATTTCTGTAGTGCTGACTCTCACTGCAGTTGATCTGGTAGCTTTATTGAACCCAACTTTCGAGCTTCCTGAGGTAAACATGGATGTTCTCCTTCTTTTAGGATGGATTACAGCATCTTTACCGAGTAAACAAGGAATATTTGAGTCCTCTGCACCAGATACTTCTGACACCTCATGACTTATGGCTTCTATTGGAACCCCACTCTGGATGCTTCTTTTTGCTTTCCCTGTCATTTGTTTTGTATTCTTCTTGGTTTTTGACCCACTGGGACGATTCGTCAAAGGGATTGAACTTTCATCATTTGGCATTTCTTCGTTGTCTACTTTGAGTTGTGTAAACTGTGATGTCAATCCCCGTGAGCACTGAGGTAAGCAGGCTAGCTTTTGGTTCTCAACTGGTGAGTTTACTGAACATATGGTATCCACTTTGTTTTCTTTCCACAAAGAATTTTCCAGGTGTTCAAACTCCCCGACATTGTAACTGACGGTTGATCCATTGAACAATGCTTCCATGGCTTCAGCTGCCATTTGAGTATTCGGCCCAATATCATATGCTTCATATAAATCATCGGTAGTACCAACTGGTTCTGGTTTCTTCAGACAGTTCATGGCCGAGTCCTCATCAATACATTCTAGCATGGCCCCAGCCCTGGTACCTGATTCATAGCCAACACATCTCTGGGAGTCCAGATATGAAATTCTATTTTTGACATGAACTATTGCATTTTCCTTGGAAATGTTACTGGTTATGCAATCATCATGGTTGGGCGGATCAAACCAGTCAAAAATACCAGCCTTCTCGAGTGAGTAACTGTGATCAGCCCTTTTGGCCAAACACTGAGCAACTTTTGAGCCTAAAGTGGAAGCTGACTTTGTTGCACTTAGTGGCTCTGGCTCAACTGTTGTTGTATGGGAAGCTTCTGTATCATCTTCTACTAGCAGCATATCCACAATACAAATAGCATTAGCCTGTGATGCATCGCCTGGCTCTTGCGAATTAAGGTACTCTAAATTTGCACGTTCTCTTGCAGCAGCCATTATGCTTGTGCTGTAATGGTTGACAAATATAAGCACGAGCCTCCTACGAACTTATAAACTATGAAAGTGCAGGACCTGTTACTAACACTATATAAATTGTACGAGAATGGAACTGTTAAACTACAAGAGAATAAAACTAAGGTGCCAAAAAATTCTCAGATTTAACTGATTGGAATAGTAATAACATGTTTACGATGCCAAATTATCCAACTAATACAGAAACACCCAAAAGTGAATTCTACAGCAAAACTGAATGGATGGTAATAACATATTTAGGATGCCAATTAAAATATAGGAAGTTGGCCACATGCATACAGAGAATGTAATATCACGAGGAATACAAATGAGTTGTAATGGCATGTGCATGGATATTGAGAATGGAGACAATCCAGGAAACAGCAGACAGACTTTCGCAATAAACATAATATTCAGTAAGGCCAACCAGTGGTTGATAGCAATATCAATGATTAAAAATGTCAGGTTCAGAACAGACTGTCCACACAAAAGAAAATACGTACCATACTCTATATCTCAAAGGTGGATTTCAGATCATAGTGGCTGCCACTAAGATTCTTTTCAAAAACGCATCACATGACTAGAAGCTCATTCATATCATGAGATAGCAGCCAGTACAGTAAATCAGTAGTATGCGGACCATTTCCCCCGAAATATAGCAACAGTGCTTTTCTTCAAAGCAGACTAGACACTCGAACAGTAACGACTAAATCAAACTAGCATCTATCTAGCCTCAAATTTCAGTCCGACAGTGGTAAGAAACATCACGCCTTAGCCATCCTCCTACAAGTCCGCAATATGAAATTTCTGGCCTGACCACGGCAGTAAGCACGTGACGATTCTGCCGATCACTCTGACCTACGCGTTGAATTTCACCACGGAATCATCAGGATCGACACCAGATACAGTGTGTACGTTGCCTAGATGATCGTCTCTGCTTAATTATTCCACGGAGGGTTTGGTCCATGGGGCGGATCTAGATGGTGTGCCACCCAGAAATCGTGAAGGCCAGTGGGGATTTTTTTTTTTTTACTGTAAGGCCAGTGGGGATTTGAGTAACCTCTGGATAGAAAAACGGCTTCGTACCTCGAAACCCGGCGGCCGGCGACTGGGACGGGGGTGGAGGCAGCAGCGGGACGCGGTGTCCCGGCGAGGGAGAGCGGGGACGGCGATGGCGATGGAGATGGTGGCGGCGACGCGCGTGAGAGGCGGGGGTGGGGCGGGATGGGGCGAGGCGACGGTACGGTGTGGCGGCAGCGGTGGATTGGGAGGAGAGAAGAAAGCCCGCGCTGGGGAGGGAAGTGTGCTGGAGAAGCCAGCCAAACATCCCGCCGCAATTTTGGTCTCCTCGTTTTTTTTTCTTTTTTCGGCTAGTACCGAGAAAAAAAATTCTAGCGATTTTCTGGAACGGACAATATTATATTGAGTAATGTAGGTATTTTTATATTTTATTTATTTTGACTGGCGTTTTATTGTTTCTGCCGGTAGTGTTTCTCGTTTGACCGTTTGCAAATAAACATCACGCTGAAAAAAAGGGAAAATGGGGAATGCTGGTTAGGAGGAGAAACGAGAAGAAGAACTTCATGTTCTCGTTCTCAAGATGTTTGTGTTATCGAAAAAATTACGATCAACAAAGTTGTATATGAAGATGAAATTCTACACGATAACTGATATAAACATGTATATTATTTCATTATTGAGGTTTTAATTGTGGTTTACTTATCTTTAGTATAATTAGTGCGAAATAGGCCATGTATTTAGGGTAAAAACATGTCACAATTAACTCATGTTCTGCACCTTTTATTTTGTTTTCTATCAATATTAAATCCTTTGAACACCGATTTGTTCTTTCTGTCGTGATTGCTAGAGCCCCTAGCGCCAATTTTTCGTGAGAAAAGATCGTCATATCGGCGATGATTACGCGATAGCTATATCTCTAACCCTTTTATAAAGTCAAAAGTAGTAGACCGCCAACCTCCACTTTTAGGCGTACCCCACACCAAACTTACATACATGAATGAATGATGTTCCCCTATTATATATACCACATCATCTTATACGAAATAGCTCTCTCTATCTCATCACTCAATCCTAATTTGGCAACATTTATGTCAATTGGGTTTTATTCACATAAATAGATTAAAAGAGAAAGGGATAAAAGATCATGAAAGATAGGAGAACACATGGAATATGAGACATCGGGAGCAGTGTTGGAATGAATTTCCTGAAATCAATATGTGAGAGTGCAAGTTCGACACTAGGCTCTTGCAGCCCAGAACTTTCTACGTGCTTGCCTATGGGCAAGTAGTCAGCTTGTTCAAGCTGCTTGGCCAACAGTAAAACATCGTCAAATGTCCCGAGTAGAAGTTCCTCAAACTCCTCTACGCATGTGGCCTCACCGAGTACCTGCGGCGAACATTGACCATGTGCGGCTACCTCATCCAGAGCATGCTGCGTAAGCTAACACCAAACACATAGATGCTTAAGCCAGGCTCCATAGATCTTAGGAACAAAGTCCCTATGGGGCACCTTCTGAGGGCGGGATGGGGCGAGGCATCGGCGGTGAGGCGTGGCGCGCTGGGGAGGGAAGTGTGCAGCGGAAGCCGGCCAAACATCCCGCCGCAATTTTGGTCTCTTTGCCTTTTTTTTCTTGAGCGAGAGACCTGGAGAATATATCTCTTAGCGAAAGTAATAAGTGTACCGAGAAACTTTTTTGATGCAATTTTCTGGAACAGAACAAAATATAGAATAATGTAAGTCATCTTTTTAGTGTCATTTTATTATTTCTGCCAGTAAAGTGTTTACTACAATCACCGCAAATTAACTCATTTTCTGCAACTTTCGTTTGGTTTTATCTCAAGATTAGATCCATTGAACATTGATTTGTTCTTTTGTTTCTCTCGTGATTGGCGGCGCACCTTAGCGCCAATTTGTGAGAAAAGATTGTCATCATCGACTGTTTTTACGCGATGGATATATCTGTGAGCCCTTTTATAAAGTCAAGAGTATCACACCACCAACCGCGACTTTAATGTTTTCCTTATCTATACAACACCAAGATCTGCTTTTTAGACGTATGCCACACCAAACTTACATACATGAATAATGTTCCCCTCTTATATATACCACATCATCTTCAACTAAATAGCTCTCTCTATCTTATCACTTTATATATCCTAATTTGGCAATATTAGCTTATCACGTCAGATGGGTTTTATTCACAAAAATAGATCAAAGAGAGAGGGATAAAAGATAACGAAAGATAGGAGAATGCATGGGAATATGAGACATCAGGAGCGGTGTTGGAATGAATATCCTGAAATCAATGTGTGAGAGAGCAAGTTCTACACTGGGCTCTCGCAGCCTGGAACTTTCTACCCGTCAGCCTATGGGCAAGTACGCACGCCGTTCAAGTCGTTCGCCCAGCAGCATCACATCACGAACTGCACCAAGTGGAAGTTCCTCAAACTCATCTATGTGTGTGGCCGCGTCGAGTACTGGTGGCGAACGTTCGTCATGTACGTCTACCTCCCGAACAAGCGCCACGGCCTGCAGAGCGTGCTGGAGAGATGCTTGAGGCAAGCTCCATGATCTCAGGAACAAGGTCCTCGTGGGGTGCCTTTAGTGTGTCGAAGTTCAGCATATCGAACAAGACATAGGGGACGGACCGGGTTGCTATGGGGCATCTATAGGGGCGGAGCTAACATTTTTTATCAGGGGGGCTTGAGCGAAAATTAGAACTACAATTAAGGGGGGCCAGACCGGAAAAGTATACAGCTTTTGGCATAAATAAGCAGGGACTTAGACGGAAATATGAAATCTGAGGGCATCTAGGTGAACCTACGTCCGACCTCCGAGACGATAGGAGAACGGGAGTGTAGAGAGAGATTGCAATAGCAGGAGAACCCAGGATCAGGAGAGACACAGAGTAGAAGAGAAAGCAACATTGATATAAACTTGTAAAAGAAATGGGACCACTTTTTAGGTAGCCTGACTTCATTTTATATTTTGACATCTTCTTTATGTAAAAAAAGGAAATTTATTCACATATGTTAGAATCAAGATAAGAAAGGCGTTGACCGGTATTTGCGGTGTAATCTCTACAATGGAAGCGTCACACCATAGTATTTTTCAAACAAGAGGTGAGCAAAATGACATTTGATTTTGTATGCACGATATATCGTACATGTATCCACCGTCCGTTGGTGCCGAAAACTCATGCTACAATTTTTTATTTTTGTTTAAGCTTGTCATGTTTCAAAACGTTACATAATGTTTGTACTCGGTTTATTCTAGTTAAACCAGTTTAGTCTTAATTCGAAATGTATCGCCATGCTTCGTTGTTTATCAGGAAAAACCGAGTCATACGTGCATGTAGAAACTCATTTCTTCGAGCATGACCCCGGCACAGTTGTTATTCTACATTAAATAGCGAATACGGCGATGAACCGCGCATGCATGCCCACAAACCAAAAGAATCTGCGGCAAGAGAAAAGAAAAGAAAAGAAAATATATGGTAAAAACGATCGAAACATGTCTGAAACCGTCCTCTACACGAACTCAACCCATGCGTCCAATGCACGCACGAATTTTTGCCAGATGAGACCACCTCTACGAATGTATCGACAAAAGAGACCACCCCTCAATAAAATTGGCAAAAAAGACCACATACATGGTGGCGGCATGCTCGGCAAGCAACATCTGTCACTTGCCGCCACTGCCCGTGGCGGCAGGAACTGTTCACAATTTTGATGAGTCAGGATACCAATTACGGAAAATGGTGCACAAACAGTAGCATGCCACCACAGCCTATGGCGGCAGCTCTATTCTTCCAGATGGTTTTCCTGCTAGCACTGATCAACGCTATGCACAGTGTGACCCAAAAGATCATGAATAGTACCTGCCGCCATATAGGGTGGCGGCATGTTCCAGTTCGTTGGCCTTTTTCAGTTCTAGTTAGTGCATACACATCCCATGATTAAACAAATACGTGAACAGAGATGCCGCCATGGGCTGCGGCAAGTCCACGTGTCACTTGCAGAGCGAACACAG
This sequence comes from Poa pratensis, assembly GCA_947311845.1. Lineage (NCBI taxonomy): Eukaryota > Viridiplantae > Streptophyta > Magnoliopsida > Poales > Poaceae > Poa > Poa pratensis. The sequence goes on from CAMZMU010000058.1 coordinate 45,825,144, forward strand.
TCGCCACAGCATATGTGGTCTTTTTTGTCAATTTTATTCAGATGTGGTCTCTTTTGACAATACAGTCGCCGAGGTGGTTTGATTTGCCAAAAAATCATGCACGCACCACACGCGCTCTCTTTAGCCTACAAAACCCACACGTAGCCCCAGGAACAGAGCCACTCGGACGGCAGCCTCTGCCTCAGCCATGAAGCCGGAGTTCGCGGAGGCCGCCTTTGCCATGCGCTCGCTGCACCACGTCACGCGGGCCGTATCGTCCAGCAACCTCGCCATCTCCCCGCTCTCCATCCACGCCGCGCTCGTCATCCTCGGCGCGGGCGCCCGCGGCGCCACGCTCCACGAGATCGTCGCCTTCCTCGGCCCAGCCGGCGGCCGCGCCCATGAGTTGCTGGCGTCGCGCGTCGCCCTGCGCGTGCTCGCCGACGCCGATGGCCAGAACGGCGGGCCGACGGTGCGGTTCGCCAACGGCTTCTGGGTGGACGCCGCCGCCGCGCGCCTCAAGCCAGACTACGCCCGCGTCGTCGCGGAGCAGAGCACTACCATGCCCAAGATCGCACAACGTCCTTCACGACCAAGGTGAGCCTTCAGCCTTGCCGCGCCAGTCGGCCGGACCGGTCTAGTTAGTTACCTTTCTCCCTGCATGCAGGCATCTCCAATTTCTCTCACACTTAATTTGCTGATCGATCTTTCCTTTTCCAGCCGGAGGAAGCGAGGCGCGAGATCAACCAGTGGTTGGAAGAGGCGACGGCGGGCCGGATCAAGGACTTCCTGCTGCCGGGCGCCGTACACGCCGCGACGCGGGCCATCCTAGGGAACGCGCTCTACTTCAAGGGCGTCTGGGAGAATAAGTTCCACGCCGCGCTCACGCGGCACGGCACTTTCTACAAGCCTGCCGGCGGGAAAGTCCGCGTGCCGTTCATGTCGAGCTTCGAGAGCCAGTACATCGCCTGCTGCCCCGACTGGAAGGTCCTGAAACTCTACTACGCGTGTGGCGTCGACGAACGCAGGCAGCGGCGGTTCGCCATGTACGTCTACCTCCCGAACGAGCGGCACGGCCTGCAGAGCATGCTGGACAAGATGGCCTCCAACCCAGGGCTGCTCGATGCGGGCTCCATGGATCTCTCGGGGAAGGTCCCCGTCGGCGCCTTCAGGGTGCCCAAGTTCACCATTTCGTACAAGACGGAGGCCACGGGGCTGCTGCAGGGCCTCAGCCTTCGCCTGCCGTTCGACGCCAATGCCGCCGACTTCTCTGAGATGCTGGAACCGACGGTGTCGGCGGACGAGGGGTTCTTCGTGTCCAAAGTCTACCACCAGTCCTTCGTGGTGGTGAACGAGGGAGGGACAGAGGCGGCAGCGGCGACCGCGCTCGGTTTTTACGCTTGTACTAGTTCGTCTGTCGTCAGCACGCCGGCCCGAGTAGACTTCGTCGCGGACCACCCTTTCATGTACTTGATCAAGGAGGAGATCACCGGCGTCGTGGTTTTCGCCGGCCAAGTCGTCAATCCTTCGCTCTAAATTTTGAGGCTGGCTCATGGCTCAATGAAGCCACGCTTGCTAATGCAATTATTGCCGTTGAAATCATGTTCTTGCTGATCTAAAGCTGGGTGTTTTCTAACTTTTTTTTTCAAAAAACATGTTTTAATTTAAGATGAAGTTTTTCTTATAACTCATATACTCAGTCCATATCAAAATATAAGACTTTCAAACTAGTTTCTGCATGCATGCATCTAGACATGTTTTAGTGCAAGGTTAACACTAACCTTGCACTAAAACATGTCTAGATGCATGCATTTAGAAACTAGCTAGAAAGTCTTATATTTTTATACGGAGGGAGTACACACGTATTTTTTCTCATTATAGGTTTTTTATCATGTATAACTTGTATTTAATTAGTACAATTAGTGATAGGCCATATACTATTAATTTAGCACCACAACATGACACAATAACTCATGTTGGGCAACTTTTGTTTGGTGTTATACCAATACTACATACTTCAACTAGTGATTCATGTTCTTTTGTTCCTCTCAATATTAATGGTGCACTTGATCGCCAATTCAAGAGAAAAAAACATCAAACATCGATGATTTTCTGTCTGAGCTATATCTAGCAACCCTTATTTAAGTACTACACCGCCAACCTTCACTTTAATGTTTTCATTTACTTACCACACCAATCTCTCCTTTTGAGATGTATACCACACCAATCTTATAAACATGTTGCCCTCTTATATATACCACATTACTTTAACCAGAACAGTTCTCTCTATCCTTCTTACTCGATCCTAATTTGGTCGCACCATCGTATGACGACAAATAGGTGTTAGTCGCGGAAAACAGATCAAAGAGAGGAGGGATAAGAGATCATGAAACCTATCAGAATACACATAGGAATATGAGACATCAGGAGCAGTGTTGGACCAAGCTTTCTAAAATCAACTTGTGAGAGAGCAGGTCGGACGACAGGCTCAAGCAGCCCAGAACTTTCCACATGCACGCCTATGGGCAAGTCCGCATGTTGTTCATGTTGAGCAATCATCACCGGCACATAACCTGTTGTCCCCAGTTGAAGGTTTTCCAACTCAACTATATGTGTGGCCGCGACGGTGGTTTGACATGCTTGTCTACTTTCCGTACGAACACCACGGGCTGCAAATCATGCGGGAGAAGATGGATTCCAACCTGGAGTTGCTCGATGAAGCTCGATCGATCGCAAGGCCCACCAAGGCATCTAGGATAATTGACTACATGGGCTTCAAGGAGGGATCGAATATCTAAATGGGCCAATATTGATGGTTGTTTCAGGAAAATAACAAGCCATGTGGGTGCCACGGGTCACTTGTTGCCAACTCATGGCTCGTATGAAGAGCGTATGTACAATGTCAAGCAATATACTGGCGGTAATCCTCGCTAGCCTCCCGCGTCCACCTTAGGAAGCCCTCCCTCGCAGCCTCCGTTCACCTCGCCGCCGCTGGAGGAGGCCGGCCGTCCGGCGGATGGCGGCGGCGGGGTGTGTTTTCGGCCGATTTTTTTTCCTGTTCCTCCACCTTGTGGTTTGCTCCTCCTCCACCGGCTCCCGTTTCTGATCTGATCTGGCGCCTTCCTCCATGGTTACGGCTTTCCGATCTGGTTGTCACTGCTGTGCGTTGCCGGCCTCCGATCTAGCAGATGGCTAATAATTTCCGGCCTCCCGATGTGGAAGATTGTTGATGATGGTTGGCCTTCTGATCTGGATCACGTCCATGTGCCTCCTGATCTGGCAGCTTGCTGGTAATTCCGGCCTTCCGATCTGCGCCTGTACATGGCTTGGCTGCGATCAGAGCATGCATGCCTTGCATGCGGCTGGTGCCTGGATGCATACGCATTGTACTCAGCTGCTTGTGATGTGCACATGCGTGCGGAGGATCGTCGACCCCTCCTGGATTGCCGGCTTGCTGCAGCCCATGGTCCTGACAGTTTGGCATTCTGCCGCGGTTGATGTCCGCGGGATTCAGCGATGCAAAGCCCGCTTTGGTCAGCACCAACGGCAGGTCGACCGAGAATATCGATTACATTGGTGTTGGCGGAGCAGGGTATCTCACGGCCGTTGCCCTCGAAAAGTCAGAGAACTATCTCAATGACACGGCAGAAGCAAGAAATGGCGGATCAATGGATATGGAGAAGACTATACTTCCAGCTTGGCATGCAAATACAGTTTCGATTGCGTGGAAGTACACGTCAAAACTGTGTGTGGCGACTGTGACCCTGACGTTCGGCACTTTGCAGCAGTGTTCTTGGCAAGTGGGGGCGGCAACACTTGGTGACTACGTTTTTGGTGGTGCTCTTTAAGTACCGAGTCTCGATCTCCAGGGTGAAAGCTCTAGGTCTGGTCTTAATTGGTTGTACCTGACATTGACAGACTTCGTCGCTTCCTTGTTGAAGGCATTGTGTGGATAATTCGGGCTTTCTCTACGCTAAAAACCCATGATCTGACTGGTTTAGATTGGCAGGGATGGCGCTTGTGCATTGGTAGTTTGGTGAAGGCGTTGCTGCTGGAGAGCCTCTTTCGTAGTTTGGTGTTGCCATTGGTGGGGTTTGATTCCTGCTGCTGCGAGCCGCTGATCGTGTGGTAGGTGCTTTGTTTTTGTTTTTGTTTTACCTTCTTTTCGGCGGTGTAAATAGTTCTTAACATTATGTTGTTGCAGAGGCTGGGTGTAATTGATATTTTCTTGATATTAATATATTCCATTTATCTAAAAAATGTACAATGTCAATGCACTTGTTCTTTCTGTCGTAGCTGTGGGCTCTGCAAGTAATTCTGTGGTGGACGTGGACCGTTTAAATTTTCTCTACATTGGTTATGTGAGTTTTTTACAATGCACTACACTCCCTCTGTTCTTGAACGTAAAATATTTCATATACATATGTATCCACACGTGTCTTGACACGTTTTGGTGTATGTTCACTCATTTTCATTTTAGCACACATCTAATTGACATATGAAACACCTAAAGCATTTTATATTTACAAATAAAGTGAGTATGTTTTGTAAGGTTTAAGTAGTCACGTATACATATCCTGACCATGGTAATTAGGTAACAAGCACATGTTTTCGAGAAGGAGCCATAAACGTGAGCATTGATGTGCACAACTATTCTTTTGTGAAGTTTATAGTCGACTACCAAAGGAGACAAAAACATATGCCTCCATTGCACACAAACCTGATTACATGTAGCACTTATGCATCGTTAAGCCCTATTGCTAAATCGCGACCAAAATCGGTTATAAAGCATGTGCTACCATCTATATGTTTCAAAGGAAATCTATAGTCTCTCAATTATTCATGCAGTCACTACTAACCAAAAGATAAAGAGAACATATAGGTTCTCCTTGCATAGTAAAACGCCATCTAATTATCCTAACAAAATTAGATGCTTTTATGCAGCTGGTTAAGATTGAAAGGGAGAAAGGTAAAGATAGGCGCTGCTGCTTCCCGAGCTGCTCCTGCTCGCTCTGGCTGAGACGACGACTGACCCATGCGGTGAAGTTTTTTAAAGCTAATTCCACATTTTTGAGGCAACCCAACCCTTTGGTTAAAAATTAGATATTAAAAAACTATGGTAAATATTTTTTAACAAAAAATTAGACAAATATTTGAGGTCCTATAGGATTCTAAAAACACATGATACATATACACATTGCAAGACGGAGGATTGAAAAACACGTGAATTTAATAAATTTAGAATCTACTAGTTCATAGGGAAATACAGAAATTCTAACAGAGAGATTAAAGACAAACCAGAAAATTTTAATAAAGTTGGAGGGTTCACCAACCTCACTTTTAATCATTTCCTTGTATATATACCAGTATACCACACTAGCCTTTCGTTTTTACATGTATATTTCACCTACATGAATATTTGTTCTCATCTTATGTGAACCACTTTGTCTTCAACTAGAGCAGCTCTGGGAGAACTTGCTTGCGGCAAGATGGTTAGGAGGGTGGTTGTATCCCCAGCCCACCAGAGTTCAAACCCTAGATTTGACGCTGGTGTTTCTTGTTTAGGCGGAATATTTTTCAGTGGGAGGCGACGTTCCCGTCGACAGCGAGGCGCCCGTGGTGACTTCGTCAATCTCAAGACCTGATCCGCCGACTCAGTCTCTCGGAGGTGCTTACAGGGGTAGGGTGTGCCTGTGTGCGCTCAAGGGGTGAGTGTATGCGCGTGTATATAAATGTCTGTGTTGTACTGTATTTCGAAAAAAAAACTAAAACAGCTTTGGTATCTCACTCTATCCAAGGTTGGCAGCGTCAGCATATTACGTCAAATAAGTGGTAGTCATGCAAATAAATAAATAAACAAGGTCATAAAAATCATGAAATATATGAGAGCACATAGGAACATGAGACATCGGGAGCAGTGAAGAAACGACAGTTCAGATATCTACTACTGAGAGCGAGCAAAATTGTGAGGCCCCTGCCTCTGAATCTGAAGAAAGAACACTTCCACTTAACACTCTTGTTGCCTTAACAACGATGAGTCATGTTCATGTTCGATCTTCTGACTTGGAGTGCTTCATACCGCTTCCCAAGTCAGGAACTCCGAATGCTGATCCCCACAATTGGCTCCCACACAATTGCTGATCATCGTTGCCCAAAGTTCTGACAACGTCATCTTCCAACAGCACCTAACCCTCGTGGTGCTTTACTTTTCTTGGACTGTAATGGCCATCTTTAGAATCTTCGCATCTTAGGTATTGCTTCCTGTAATGGGTTAAACTTAAACCCTTCCATCCGTCGTTCGCGTGCTGCCCCCCTAACTTTTACGTAATAGCCCAAATTTGAGTACAAGTTCAGCCAAAAATAGCTATATTTCGTTGTTTTCTTTAGTATCTTCTATTCTGTGTCATGTTCCATATGAGGCTCGATTATGTCAATGATCACAAATATTTTCCCACCTAAAGGTTTTTTTTTGTCTAATGGGATTGGAAGTAGATTGACACGGATTGAGGTGGATTAAATCCCAAGCAATCGTGCCTTATGAAACTGTTCTATAAGAGCAGCATTCCTAGGATCACGAAATTGTTCTAACTGTGCCTTATGAAATTTAGTTTGTGGATCTTGAATAGAAGAACCATTTGATTTTCTTTTAAAAAAAGTCCATTTTAAGACTTTGAACTATCCCACAAGTTTAATTTTCATCGTAAATGTTTCCAAGTACAAAATAAATCCTCAACTTTGCTACTTGTCCAAACAACGGTTTTACCGAGGGCGATGGCAGATCCAAAAACTATGTGTGTTATGGCCCCCGCAACCGTGTTATTTATCTTCGCCTCCATCCCCGAAATCCGGAAAGAAAACAAAATGGGTGAAAAAAATGTCAAAACAAGTGAAAAGGGTATGATATACACCGGAGAATGGGAAGTATAACGCCAAACCGAAAACAATGTGCTATAGACTCTAACAACGGGTGGAAAAATAGCTTAAACATTGATAAGAATATGATGGAGAGAGGTTTAACGACAACATCTTCTTTTCAGATGAAGTAACCCAGGTCAACTAACATTTTTATAAAGTCCAAAGTAGTACACCGCCAACCTTCACTTTAATGTTTTCCTTATTTATACCACACCAACATCTTCTTTCAGATGTATACCACACCAATCTTATATGCATGAACAATGTTCTCCTCTTATAGACATACCACTTCATTTTCCACAGAATAACCCTATCGTCTCAGTCCACCCCAATTCAGCAGAATTAGCATATGATATCAAATAGCTGGTAGTCACACAAATAGATCAAAAAATTGACAACAGATTATTAAATATATATGTGAGAACCACATGGGAATGGAGGACATCGGGAGTAGTGGTGGAACTGAATTCCAGAATGATACCTCCTAGAGGAGAGTATCTTGCAGAAGTTGGCCCCAACCGTGGAGCTGCTCGAGACGAAATTCACCATGTTGCTCAAGACAGGTGAGCGGAATACTACAAAATCGCCGCCACTGCAACAAGCGTCTTCCCTGGCAGCGACCGCGGTTCACGGCTGAGTAGGGTTATGCGCGAGCTGTGCGAGTAGTGGTTGGCTGGTTGCTTCATTTTTGTTTTCTATTTTTTGTGCGAAGAGACTATGTAAGCACCTTACTAGTCTCTCCTGGATCTCACCAATTCACAGATCGAATTCACTGGAAATCTTGTTCTTGGCTAGATCGAATTCCAAAATCTCACCAATTCACATTTCAGTTACAAGACAAGTCTGTTAAATAGCACTCGCTTTAGGTGACCGAGTTGCCACTTGGGCCGGACCTTGCGCATCGCTGGGCCTTAACCATCTTGGGTCTTCCCAGAGTCTTCCAACGGGGGACCGCCCCCCAATCTGACGTTTCCGGAATGAGGCCGGTGCTATACTTTCCTTGAATGAGATTTTTTTTGCTGAATTTTAATTGAGATTTAGTTGCTGAAAAATACGTGTACTTTTAAATCATTTGCAAATATGTGCCGTATTTGTTGGACGTTTTGCAAATCTAATTTGTATAGCACATGAGAAAAACGGAAAGTTGTTGGCAGATATGTTCTCAAATTCACGAGAAATGTGAGCAGAAATTCCCGAGACAGTTTGAATATTCTGTTTTTCAATAACATGAGATTTTATTTTTCTTGAATGGCCACGCCATGAATTTCCTGAAATCAACATGTGAGAGAGCAAGTTAGACGCCCACCTCTCGGGCGAATTTTGTACCTGCCCGCCAGGCCGCCACATATGTTGCTGAAAAGCGGAAGTTAATGTATTCACGTATGTTAGCAACAAGACGATGTGTGTAGATCTTGTTTTTCTTGGCAAAGAGCACAGTTTTCTATTTAATGGAACAACTAGTACAACAATACCGAGCATCTGTCACATGACACAGACCAAAATAATATATAAGAATGAAAAAGATAGGTAAAACGAACAAAAAATGTCCAGAACAAAAATGAATCTGAACCGTCCTATACGCGAACTCAACCCTTGCGTCGAGCGCACACACCGTTTTTTCCATAGTTCAGTCAAATTACTTGATTGAATTTTTCAACGAAGATTGCATGCCAAATCGTTTATAGCAGCTGAAAATAGGACTAAGCTTCCAACTAAGTTGTGTGGTGGAAGTGGAACCAATGTTCTTGAAGCAGCGTTCCTGTGACCACGAGGTTGTGTTGACTGTGCCCCTAGAAATTTAAGGCGTGGATCTTCAAAAGAAGATCGATTTAATTCTCTTTTCCTTGGCAAACTTCCCACCATTCCTTGGCACAGCTCTATGCAACATTTGATTGTTCAAATCATGGTGTGGGCAGGGAGACATTACTTGAATCTGTTGATCAGAGATGAACTCTCAGTGGCATCGTGGTTTTGGCCGTCAATCCCCCACCCAAATTTTGATGCTGGCTCATCGCTCGTATGAAGGTGCGCATGCCAATGCAACTGCTCTTGTAGTCATATGTGTTCTAATGGTCAGGTAATATCACCCTCTGGATCATTTTCGTCACAAAGGGGATATCATAGCCACGATGATTTAATTGGGCCTAGAATCACGTCTTGGAATGCCTTGCTGGCACAAATATGAATTGTTATTAGCCTTTGGATTAATGAAAATCAATGGCTACTATACATTTGATGGTACCACAAAATGCCTTAAGTGTTTTGGGTGATAAGAGCTGTTTCACCCAATCCTCTTGAAAATAATCTCAAATACTCGTTGATAAACACTTGCCAGATGAGTCCTTAACAAAGATTGTAGCGTCAATTTAGGAAAACAAATAATCATCGACAAGGATGATTCCGGGTAACTATATTTTTTCAACAGTTTTCTCATTCTTTCAATCATCTAGTCAGTGAATAATTAAGCTGACATGTTTGTGTTGCATGTACACGATATCTATAAAGTGAAGAGTACTACACCACCAACCTGCACTTTGTCCTTTTTCTTATCTACACAACACCATATATACCACTTCATCTTCAACAGAATAGCTCCGTCATCTCACTCTACCTCAATGTGTTGACAACATTAGCTCATTTCGGCAGATAGGTGGTCACAGCAATCGATCAAACATGTGTGAGAAAAATCAAAAGACACGAGAATACGTTGGAATACGAGACATCGGGAGCAATAGTGGAACAATTCTCCTCATACCCACCGATAAGTCTGTGAGAACATGCAGGATAAAAAAAAAGTTTCCCCACTTAAAAGAGAGAGTGCCGTACAAGCTAGCCTCCAGCCTACAGCTGCTAGAGGAAACAATGGATCCCAGCTGCAATGTCATTGTAGGCACGTTCAACGGTGCCTCGGAGATGGTGGAATCAATGAGGTCAGTGGTGAGGATTTCGTTGTGCCAACAGTCTGTTTTGGGTAGTTCCACAGGTTTTACCAGCCTCTCTGTTCTTGAGCTCAGCAGCATCATGGTTTACCAGCCAAGTTGTCTCCAGTAAACTGTTCTAAAATTTCGGGTGCACTATTATGTGTCTTTTTCTTTACAGCCAGTTTGAAGTATTTTGGTATCCATACCATTGATCACAGATGAATCACACGTCTAAACTTCCCAAGAAAGGATACATCCTCTTGTTAATCCATCCACTCACTATTAACCAAAAGATATTGAACACACCACTTTCAGCTTGCAGAGTAGAATGTCAACCAGTCCTAAAATCAGATATACATGCTTTCAACAAAATAGCATATCCTACTGTTGCGGCGGCAACACAGTTGAGCACTAAAGAAACAGGCAACAAACAAATGTCACAAAAGAGAGTATGTCCATCCTATCTCTTCAGTTACGCGAAGCCCTTCTCCAAGGGAGCCAGTAGTTGTGTCACCCCAAACCTAGATATATGTCAATTCATGGGTACTAAATGCTAATCTTTGCGTCTGGCCACAAACAGTTTGCCCATATCTTCGGTAACAACGTTGCTCCTGGCAAAAACCAAAAGGGCCAACATTACTTAGTGGCATCAAATACTGACATACATAACATGGAAGAACTTTTCTCGGCGTAATTAGCAAAACAATCGTCTATTTGCTTTAGTTCTCGAATCACCTGATTGAATAAAGAACTTTCAAGGAGAGCAACTCAACGAGGATTGCATGTCAAATAAAAGTAGCTGAAAATGGGGACTAACCTTCCACTGAGCTGCGGTGGAACTAATGTGCTCATAGCAGCATTCCTGGCACCACGAGGCTGTGCTGATGGAGCCCTTGGAAATTTACTGCGTGGAGGAATTGCAGATCCGTTTGATTCTCTTTTCCTTGATGAACTCCCCACCATAGCAGCAGAACCTCTAGAGGGGAGAGAAGGGGAAGCAAAAAGATCTGCAACATCTGGTAGTTCAAATGATGGTGTGGGCAGGGAGACATTAATTGAATTAGTTGACGCTACATTCCTGGAGCAAAAAACAAAACAGAAAACCAAGTTAATAATTTCGATAGCGCAGCATAACCTAGAAAGAGAGGATAATGAAATATACACAAGTCGATTAATACGGATACAACAAAGTCATACAAATGCATGTAAACGGATACACTAGACGTGTACACGCTACAAAAGTACAAATCCCCTGCTTCACCACATGAAATAGGTAGGAGGTGGCTGGGACTATTTGTGAATCAAGTACAAGTGTGTAAATGACACGGCATAGACCATAAGACTAAAGGAAAGTTACAACAAACATCCTGCCTAAACGAATCCTGCAAGGTTATAATTAGCACTTGTATGCACATTCCAACATAAAAAAGAATTGTACAGACACAGAAGATGTCCCTGCACATAATTCTAAGATGGGCAATTGTGAACAAGCAACGCAGCTTGTCAGACCATGACTTCTGTCAACCAAAGTTCAGGCAGTACCACAACAGAGGAGGCCAAAAGGCATTTGCTCAAATGAATCATTGGTTGAAATTTTTAATTATCTTCAGTTGTAAGCAGAACTATATGTGGAACTGGATCACAGTCCAAGTCCAAAGCGCGGAAGTCCAACAAGCGTCCATTCCAAATTGATCGAATCCATCTCTAGCCCACAACTAGTTCTATATTACCCAAATCCATCCAAGTCCAAGTTCTATTGTCCAAATCCATCCAAGTCCAATTGGACTATAGAAATCGTTGCGACTTGTACAGCCGCACGCGGGAGAGTGCTCAGCTGCCGCGGCGGCGCCGGCCAGATCGGACCTCCGCGCTGCGCCGCGCCGAGAGCCTTGTCACCGCAGCCGCAGGACACCGGGAAGCCAGCCAGATCCGGCCGCCACCAGTCCACCGCCCCACCGCAGCTCGAGCTGCTTGCCTTCCTCGCCGTCGTGCGCTAGCTTCCAAACCGCACGCTCCCGCCGATTCAACCTGCCCGCAATACGCCTCTCAACATGTTGCCATGGTCGCCGATTCAGCCGGCTAACCACAGCGCCGCCGATCCGCTGGCCGGCCTTGACGGAGCAGAGGAGACCCGAAGCGCACGCGCAGCTTAGTGTCCAGCCGCTCACCTCATAGTCGTTGTCGTGCCCAATTCCAACCTCTCGCCGACGCCGTGCTCCACGAGCAGGACCAGTGCGCATAGCTCGCCACTGCGGCCGGCGTCTGGGCCTCCACCACAGACCACCGCCGTCACCATTCACCACGCCGCCTGTGACGGCGCCGTTTCTGGCTTCTTACACACCCGCCTGCGCCGGCGCCGAGGATTCGCTCCCACCGCCTCCCGTCAAGGACGTCGTGGCCGGCGATGCCCGGCAGCGTGGTACGCGTACGCATCTCATTCGTGGACGATGACTCAGAGCAGATAAGGTCCAATGGATTTGGATGGATCCTACCCTTCGAGTCCAGCAATATCCACTGTCCATTAGACCAAAGTCCAACAGATGTCCCCAGTCCAATGTTGTCCAGTCCAACATGGTCCAAGGTGAGTTAGGTCCAAAGCCCATGGACGGTGCAGGTCCAGTTCCAGATTTAAGCAGAACCCTTCAATTGCTAGGGATGCACCCCACAAATAAATTTATGTCTCATACTTATTGGTGCATCCGATTCAAGGCTTCTCAATGTCCAACAGAACTATAAGACATTCAGTTCGGCTGATGGAATTTTAGGAAGGAATATATCTTGATAATCATCAATGTCCCCATGTGATATTTTCCCCTTCAAAATATCAACACAGGATACACAGTATCCCACGTTCCCTGTTGCCACAAGAAAGAACTTGAGCAACGATGCAAACAGGGACTAACGGCTAGGGGATCCTCAATTCGTCATAACAGCAAGCACCCCAAAACAGCAATCTCTGGTATCAGATATCAGCACTAGAGTGGAAACTCGCTATAAGGTGCACTGTAAAGTAGAAGAACATAGAAAGCTCCTCGGGGTTCTGAAGCTACATGATCCCCGCCAATACGGAGCAGGTGAACTAAGCATGAGCGTGCCAGTTCTCGCTACAACCATGGCTTGCCCTGTTGCAGTATTTACAAATAATATGTTATGGTTATTTGGTTCCCGGTGGCTTAAACTCCAGCATATCCTCATAGTTCAACTCAGTGAGCCAGTGGCTACCAATGACAACAGTACGGCTAAATCTAGTAGGAGCAAAGACGAAATCCAACAAGTAATTCCTAAATCCACAGTAATCCCACCAATCCCCATCACTGCAATCGAAACCCTAGAGAGGCGGCACGGGGCTTACTGGCTGGGGGCAGGCGGCGGCGCGGGAGGCTGAGGAGCGGCGAACACGGACGGAGATGGCGACGGAGGCCTCGGCTGGGGCCCGATGGCGGAGGAGAGGTTGGGAGGAGGGGCCGGTCCGGCGGCGGGGGGCTCGCCGGCGTCGTCCTCGTCGGAGGAGGCGTCGTAGGCGACCAGCGACATTGGGCGCGGGTGCGGGTCGGTTCAGCCGGGTAGGTTGCGGTGCGGTGCGGTGCTTTGTGTTGGTGAGTTCCGTAGTGGTTCGAGACATGGTTCCGGGTCCGGTGCACACGTGGGCTGGTGAGTTCGTGGATTCACCTCGAATATTTGCATTAGCCATGTCACATTCGAAAAGTGGAGTGCATTTTTTTCTCTCTCTCAAGTGAATAATGAGTGCCATGCAAAAAAAAGTGAATAATGAGTGTGGAAAAACTGTTTATATCCCTTCCTTTTTTATCCTGGCGACTCCGGCGGCGGCTAGGTGCTTGGGGTGCGGTGTTGGGTCCGATTGTGTTCTCTTCCGGTGGCTCAGGGGGTTCTTTGCATGTTGATGGGTCCTTTTGTATTTTTCTTTCTTTTTTGGACCTGTTTGTAATGTGTTCTGAGTTTCCTTTTATATGAAATCGGATCCTTTCTAAAAAAAAAAATTGAACCGCAATCCATTCTGAGTGTCAAACAAGTTTGTGAAACCGGTATGAGAGCCTGTTAAAGAAGATGTTTCTCTTTAATGAAACCTAGATCCATTATCATATTAATGTTAATTAAACATTCACAAACCTCTCTGAGATGGAGCGTAGGTTGACACTCGTAAAATATAAGATTTTATTTACAAATATGCCCACGACAAATAGATCAAACATACATGTCAGTGAATGAAAGGCTGCTCAGCGTCTACGTTCATACATGTTTTGCTTATTTTCTGAAAATTGGGAAAACTCTTTGTGGTAAACTCAGTGCAATAAATGGTGTGATTTAATGGATATAGTTCTTGTTTTAGATTGAACCCTCCAGAAGAGCCTCACTTCAAATTAATTAAGCCACAATCGTTTTAACGGACATAGTGAGAGATGGTGATTTCGAAAGACCTTAAAAAACTAATGTTTTCATTAGTAGCTACGTCGCTTGTTTTCGTTCATGAATTATTTGTTGAATCGATCATACCAACTTTTTGGTTTGTTGCTAAAAGCAGACAAGTTAATTTAGAAGTTGTTCCTGCCAAGAAAAAAAGTGTAGCACCAATGAATCCATGGGATAATATTTGTAAAATACCTCAATTGAGTCCAATATTGGATAATTATTTTGGTGTAAATAGCAAATTTCCGGCTAAAAGATGTAAGGTTTCGTTATAAAGTGGAAAAACACGGTCCATCATGCTTAAAATGTACCGAAACGTCAATATACAACAAAATGAAAAAGCCCACGAGCCACTCGGTCAAAATGGTTGTCGCGGAAGCAGCACAAAGGTATTACAAAAATTTACAGTACTCACGACAATCAATACCGATCAGAGGGAGTAGATACAACCACAGTAGCAGAATGTTCTTTATGCAACCTGATTTAGACAAGCAGTCGACACAAATACGCGTGGCAACTTGGCAGCCACGGCACCACAGGAGAGAATTTGTGCTTTTATTACCGTCACAAGACAAGAAAAGAAAAGAAAAAAGGAATTGCCCTTGCGGGTCACAGGAAAAGAAAAGAAAAGAAAAAAGGAATTGCTCTTGCGGGTCAAGCAAGCTGGCTGGTCTTCACGCGTCAGTTTCCAAAACAAAAGAAAATGGGAAAAAAAATATCTGTGAACCCAAACTGTTCCAAGCAGAACACTGATCCGACCAACGACTGTGCACCGTCCGATGCCGATCGCAGGGCCCACACACCCGCCGCCCCACTCCCGGCCGGGTGCGTTCCAGGAGTGTTCTCGCCGCAGAGTTGGGAGCGGCTTCGGAGCCACCGGGTGTTCCCCTCTCCCATATATAAAGCTCGCCCCCGATATTTTCTCCCCGGATTGATTCGAGCGAGCCACCGCCGCACCGAGATTTCTCTCGCCCGGAGAAAGCCGCCAAACACTAGCGCCCTCTCCCCCTCCTGCCGCCGGCGTGCGAAGGTAACATCCGCCCGCGATCCTCGCTAGTTTCCTGTTCCGCTCTGGCTCGATTATGTTCGCGAATCCACTGCTAGTTTCCTATTCCGTCCTGATTCAGTTACGCTCGTGTCGCGCGTTGATTCATCCGGTCGGGAGACGTTTGTTCTTGTCGGTTATCGGTTCGATGAGCGTTTGATCTGGTCGGTTTCGCTTGGGCCGATCCGAAGCTGGTGCAGGGGCGCCGCGGGCACCCGTTCCGTCAGGGGCACTCCCCTTCCTTTTTGTTTGGAGTTGATCTCGTGTAGGCATAGATGACTGAGTTGCTCTAATCAAGTTCGATTTTTATTGGTCGATTAGAGACATAAAGATGATGTTTTTCGTCTGCAATTGGTTCACAAGATGTTGTCGGCGCCATGTTGAATTTGGGCGTAATTATTCTTCAGCTGGTTGCCTGGTATCCCCCTTCTGAATTCCGATGATGCACATCTGTAGCTACTTCAGTGTGCGAAGATGTAAATTTGTTCCCTAATCTTGTCATTGTGTGCGGTATTCGGAGATCACTGTTAGTTTTCCTAAGTTTGGGGGCTGGGTCCCAAGGATCTCAGGATCCTCAACTCTGCTGCACTGTTTAACCGATCCTCTGATCTTGTATGGCGTTAATTAGTGATAAATTTGTCTCCTTATGTTGTCGTGCGTCTGCTCTTTAGGAGTTACACTGTGAATAGCCCTGCATTTGAATTTTGAAGGCTTAGCCCAAAGGATCTTAGGATCCTCAACTCTGCTGTACTGTTTAACTGGTCCTGCATTTGTACATACATGCGTAAATCCAAGTGTGCATGCCATAATTTACCTGTCTTCTTATAGGCTGTGGTTCTTTGTTCTAGAAGATGTCGGCTCTGCTCCTAAAAATATATAACTTTACCTTCCCAACAGTGAATCTGGAAGCATTTTTTATCTAGTACTCTTTCCCTATGAACTTACATGGTGATATGTAGTACAAACAGTATTTGCCTGTTCTATTTGTTGAGAAGATTTCGTATTCAGTTTCTTTGTAACCGTTTCATTGGCCTGAAGCTTGTTAAATGTTTATCAATTTTGCCACACTTCTCTTTACAATGCAGGTTACATTTATGTATACATCATGATAAATATTGTTTCGAGATTGTCACAGATCCTATCTGCCATCATGTGTCCATTAAATAGTTCAGCATTTAGACTTCCGTTTCCTGTTAAGACTGCATGTCTATAATCCTTCTTATTCTCACGAATTTCCTCTTCATATGATGTTTCTATTTCACCCCACTTATGCTTCTGGAATAATGTGCTACACGTTCTTCTAGACAGCTCATATTTCGGTTGTGGTTGTTTGTCCTAACATATTTCACTGTCTGCTTTTACAAAAGATTGTTTTACCTTCAACAGTGGGAACTGGAAGCATTCTTTTTATTTTCTAGTATTCTTGGCCTCTGATCTTGTATGGTGATAATTAGTGATATTATCAATACTATTTGCACTGTATTATGTTTGTTAAGATATATCGTATTCAGTACCTTTGTAATTGTTGTCTTTGGCCTGAAGCTTCTTAGTCTTTATCAATTTGCCACTTTTCTCTTTGATTATGCATGTTATGTATGTCTGCCTCATAAAAAATGTGTTTATGACACTGTAACAATTCCTATCTACTGTCAGCATTTGGTTGTTTTTTCCTGTCATGACTGCAAGTCTATAATCCTTCGTTTTTTAAGAATGGCAGTTACATCTCTTTCCTATTTATATGATGTTTTATTTATTTATTCCCACTGCTGCTTTTGATTTATATGATGTTAACAGTCTTCTAGACAGCTCCTAATTGCATTATTATGCCTAACTCTAAATGTTCTAACTTGTAGGTGAAGGCAGAGGTGGGAACACAACCAAGATGGCGGACGGACATGATAACGACCAGAACATTGAGATCTGGAAAGTCAAGAAGCTGATCAAAGCACTTGATGCTGCCCGTGGGAATGGCACAAGCATGATATCGCTGATCATGCCGCCTCGTGATCAGGTCTCTCGGGTCGCCAAGATGTTGGGTGATGAATATGGAACTGCCTCAAACATCAAGAGCAGGGTCAACAGGCAGTCAGTCTTGGGTGCAATTACCTCTGCTCAGCAAAGGTTGAAGCTGTACAATCGAGTTCCCCCCAATGGATTGGTTCTTTACACTGGAACCATTGTGACCGATGAGGGTAAAGAAAAGAAAGTGACCTTTGACTTTGAACCATTCAGGCCAATTAATGCCTCCTTGTATCTCTGCGACAACAAGTTCCACACTGAGGCGCTGAATGAGTTGCTTGAGTCTGATGATAAGTTTGGCTTCATCGTCATGGATGGTAATGGAACACTTTTTGGAACTTTGAGTGGCAACACCAGGGAGGTTCTTCACAAGTTCAGTGTTGATCTGCCAAAGAAGCATGGACGAGGAGGGCAGTCAGCACTTCGCTTTGCCCGCCTGCGCATGGAGAAACGCCACAACTACGTGCGCAAGACAGCTGAGCTCGCAACACAATTCTTCATCAACCCTGCCACTAGCCAGCCGAATGTTTCTGGGCTCATTCTTGCTGGTTCTGCTGACTTCAAGACTGAATTGGGTCAATCTGACATGTTTGATCAGCGGTTGGCAGCCAAGATACTCAAGGTGGTCGATGTCTCTTATGGTGGAGAGAATGGCTTCAACCAGGCCATTGAGATATCTGCCGAAGTGCTTTCCAATGTCAAGTTCATCCAAGAAAAGAAGTTGATCGGGAAGTACTTTGAGGAGATAAGCCAAGACACAGGGAAGTATGTTTTCGGTGTGGATGACACCATTTCTGCCCTTGAGATGGGTGCAGTTGAGACACTGATTGTGTGGGAGAATCTGGATATCAATCGGTACAACTTGAAGAACTCTGCCACTGGGGAAACTATTGTGAAGTACTTAAACAAGGCGCAGGAGGCAGATCAGGGCAACTTCAAGGACAAGGCAACATCTGCAGAGCTGGAGGTAGTCGAGAAGATGTTGCTGCTGGAGTGGTTTACCGAGAACTACCGGCAGTTTGGCTGCACGCTGGAGTTCATCACGAACAAGTCGCAGGAAGGGTCCCAGTTCTGCAGGGGCTTTGGTGGGATAGGAGGCATCCTTCGCTACCAGGTTGAGGTGAATGCTTACGAGGATGCGTCTGATGAGGAGTATGACGAAGACTTTGAATAGCAATCAATTGAAACCCCAGTGAATCCGGTCCGGGAGGAGCCTGTGCTGGCCCGGAACCGGAATGGGCCGCCGCGGCAGGAGGCCGAGGCATCCACAAGCTCGTCGAGGAAGAATTAAGGTTTGTACCAAATTACTCCATCGCCTCCTCTCTTATAAACATACAAACGTCTTCTGATGCTCTCTCGTTTTTCTTGCTGTAGGGGGATGACAAGTAAGACTTGAGAACAGAGTAAGATTTGAGAAGAGTTGATGACCATGGTCGTGTTGTGAAGCATGGTGCTGGTGAAGTGAAGTCTTGTCGGCGTGATTGGAGGAAGGCTGCATCTTCTGATTCTCCATCAGAAGACTATCCTATTTAGTACCGTCATATCTATCAATAATCATAGGTATAAGCTATTAAGGGTCTCGTCCATGCGAGTCTTGAACTAGTATGTCAAAGTGTGTCGGTCTGTGTTGCTGTGGCTGCAGCGACCTTTATTTTTCTGATCCAAAGCTTGATGCTACACCATATATTTTGGATATGCTATTTTGGATATGTTTGAACCAAACCTGTGTGCTCTGTCTACATGTGTTCTGCCACAACAATATTCCTGCTCATTTGGCCTTGTGTTCTGTTTTCCTAGCTCAAACGCTGTTTCAGTTCTGCCACACAATGCAGACCTCTGATTTCTAACACTTGCCAAGTAAAATGTTTATATGGCCGACATAAGTTACTCCTTCCGGATCGGAGTACTTTCTCTACACACGAGGAATTCATATACGCTGATAGAAATTGTACGTAATTCTAGTTAAATGGCCCAGTGCAGCTACTGACACGATGGTCTGAAATCCATCAGGTCTAGTTTTGAATCTAGGTTCAAATATTTACCCTATTTTTCTCAAGAAAAACAATTATTGTCGTCTCCCTGTAAAAGGTACACCGGAATTGGAGATATGAGAGGAGTGGTAAAACCAATTGGAGATATGAGAGGAGTGCAACGTTTTGGGCAAAGTAGGACGAGGCTCAACTTCTTCTTCCGGTGGGAGTGTGATATTGGAGTTTACTTTCTTTTTACGGTTGTTCGTTTGTGTTGGCTGGTCCTTCCGGTAGCCGCAGTTCAGCCATATGGAGCTAGATATATACTCCTCCGTTTTTTACTTTAAGATGTTTTATACTTGTCTACATTCACATGTATACAAATGTATCTAGACATGTTAAATGTCTACATCCACTCATTTTAGTACGTACCTAGACAACATGTTCAATAGCTAAAACATCTTATATTTAAAAACGGAGGGAGTAGAATACTATGTTAGCTTGAAATCCAAATTTGAGACTAGTGGCCTTTTTATCTTTGTTTTTCTTGTTTTACTTTTTGACACCAATTAGTTTCAATTTCAAGACAAGTCAATGATAATTTTTCGTAGTACAGTCTTTGAATAATACACATCATCAAATAGGTGGATAAATCCTGGCAATATGCCATCTAATAGAAACTGCTTAGTTCTAATTAGAAGTTGTGGGACCACTGGTTCACAACGTGGTTGCACCGAAGTTCTCAAAATTTTCCTATGGACAAATTTTTACCATAGAGGTAAAACTCACACAGTGGTACACTAAATAAAAGACACCAGTTGTTCTACATTCTTTAATTTTTTAATTTTTATGTTTTTATTAGTTGACTACATTGCATTTTGTAACTTTAAGTCTTGTGCAATTAGTTCTACCACATGATGTAACTATCTATTTTTTATATATCAAATCTAAATCCTTCAAAAACATTGCCTCATTCCCGTCCCATGTCTCCTCAACGTCATGCCTCTAGAAAAGAAATAATAGGTATTGAGAATGATTTCATATAGCTGTTCTTATCAACTTTATTCCATGTTTTCGTTCATTTGTTCAGGTGCTAGCTCAACTGATATATTGCATATTGCAAAAAAAAATGTATTGCAGGTGCAAGATAGCTATAAAATAAACATTATTGCACCAGCAAGCAGTGTTTGCGTGCACAGTGCTTTTCTAGCATATAAATACCAGACCAATCTTCACTCAAGTGAATAAGATTCTCTTCTAAAACTCAAAAAAAAAAGATTCTCTTCTCATATGCCACTTCATCTCCAGCGGAATATCTCTGTCGCTCCTCTCCATTTTAATGTGGTGGTAGCAATATCTTAATGCATCGAATAGATGGTAGCAACACAAACAGGTCAAAGAGAGGATGAGAGATGAATGCGAACGATGTAAGAGCACACAGGAATAGGAGACATCCGGAGATTTTGCCAAACCGATGTGCAGTGAGAGACGGGACATTATGGAGATACTTTATCTATATGAATGAGGAACGCACCCAGCTTCTTTCTTCTGACTAGGTGTTTGTTAGTGTTCATCGAGCCCACCTTTTCAGTACCGGTACGCACACTCTAATTCCGTGCAATGTGGTAGAATCCCCCTTTTTGTTCTAATAATGGAGACGAAACCACTATTTCCACTAGCCACTTTCAGAAACCGTACTTAATCCTAGTTGAATTACCCAATGCAGCTAGTGCCACGATGGTCTGAAAATTTTCAGGCTGAAATCCATCCGGTTTAGTTTTGAATCAGGCTCAAATATTTACCCGACGGTTTTCTCGAAAAAATAAATGACGTCGTCTCCCCGGGAAAGGCACACCGAAATAGAAGGTATCACAGGAGTGGTGGAACCACTCTAGGCAACGTAGGACGAGGCTTAACTTCTTTATGTGATGAGAGTAGGATAATCGAGTTTCTTTTCTTGGTTGTTCATTTGTGGTTATCTGGCTGGTCCTTTTAGTAGCCACATTTTTGCCATATGGAGCTAGATTATCGAATTTACTATGCTAGCTTGAAATCGAAAAGTGTGCTAGCTAGTTGCCTTTTTTACTTTTGCTTTTTTTACACGGATTATTTCAATTTCAGTACATATCATTCATAATATTTTTCTTATTGATTTTTTGTAATATCATCTTTGAGAAATACACATAATCAAACGTGTGGCAAAAATCCTGACAATGTGTCATCAAATAGAAACAATACTTATATAGTTGTAGTCGGATGTAGTGGACCATTCCTCAGAAGTTCCCAGAATTTTCCTATGACAAATGTTTACCAAGGTAAAAAATCACACATTGGTACACTAATTAAAAGACACCGATGCGAGTGATACATGCATGTTTATTTTCTTCATTCTTTTAAATTGTTATTTTATGTTCTTAGATTACTACATGAATTTTGAACTTTAACTCGTGCAATTAGTGCCACCACATGATGTAACTATCTTATGTTTTGTGTTTACATTTGGTTTATATATCAATTCTAAATCTTGCAAAATCATTGCTTCACTCCCTTCCCTTTCCCACATCTCCTCAGCGGCACACTTCAGTCTCAAAAAAAAATCAATAATAAGCTTTGAGGATGATTTTTAGTAGCTATTCTTTATCAACCTTGTTTCACTTGTCAGTGGCTAATTCAACTGATATACTGCATATTGCCGAAAACGTGCAATTCACGTGCTAGATAGCTATAGAGTAAAGAGTATTGCACCACCAACCCTTGTTTATGTGCACAGTCCTTTTGTCACATATAAATACCAGACCAGTATTCACTCAAGTGCATAAGCTCATATGCACAACTTCATCTCCAATTGAATGGCAATATCGCTCCTCTTCAAAATAATGTGTTACTAGCAGTATCATATTGTATCAAATCGATGGTTGCCACACAAGATCAAAGAGAGGCTGTTGGTAGCACTATCATATTGCATAAATAGGTTGTAGTCACACCAACAGATCAGAAAGAGGG
Source organism: Poa pratensis (assembly GCA_947311845.1). Classification (NCBI taxonomy): domain Eukaryota; kingdom Viridiplantae; phylum Streptophyta; class Magnoliopsida; order Poales; family Poaceae; genus Poa; species Poa pratensis. The sequence continues at coordinate 45,847,421 of CAMZMU010000058.1, forward strand.
CGAGATAAGCAATAAAGTTACGAGAGCAAATCGGAATACAAGACGTCAGGAGCATTTGCATAACCGGGACTCCCGTTGGCATAGGACCAGACGGAGATGCTAGACCTTTGCGATAAAAACAAGAACTTCCTTTCTTCTGATTGGATATTTATTAGTGTTAATCTGGTCCGTATATGCGTCTCAGCTAGGTTCAGTTAAATGCCATAACCACTTTTCTTTGTTAAGTGGAGTGAACACATGGGAGCCGATGGTCAGTAGCCAAATGACATGAAACATCTTAGTTCTAGTTGGATGTTGTCGCGGATGACGTCGCAACGCATCTAATTGTTACAACCCCGCTATGAGATAAGACTTGTTCCAAGTTGTTCCAAGAAAAAGCGATTACCCACGGGGAGTAAAAGGTACTCCCCCCAATCGTCTCCCCCGGAAAAGCCAAAGCGAGCAGCTCGTGAAGCATTATTTGTTCGTATTGCAGTTTTAATAACTTTCTCCTATTGCAATTAGCAATATTAACACCGCAAGGATTGATATAATTATCTTATGTGCTATATTTTTTTTGGTTAATATATCAAAACGAACCTGTCATAGTATGTCCTTTCTTCTTGTCTCGTCAACAAGACACGCTAGTTTCATTCAACAAAGCTGAATAATCATCAAAGATTAGAGTGGAGATTTCTTACTCCCGACTCTAGTGATATTTTTACTTTTAAAAACTTTAAAATCATATTTATAATTTCAAAAAAATCTGAAAACAAATCTTGCATGTTGTCAATGGCACAAACGGTTAAAACCTCAATTTGAAAAAATTTATATTATGAGCTACAAAAAATGATAAATGTGTTCTACATATACACACATTTAAATCTCCAAAATATATAAGATTTTGTCATTTTTATGTAGCTCAGAATATAAAGTATTTCAAATGAGATTTCACACGTTTGTGGAATACATCATTGAAAACATGCAGGTTTATTTTCAGATTTTTTTAAACTGTAAATATGGTTTTTGAAATATTTAAATAGAGGGAGCACTGGATCTTGGGAGCCAAAATGACTTTCCGTCAGGGATTATGATTTTAGGGTCAGGTATTATTATCAACCTTGTGCCATTTTTCGATCCTTTTGTTGAGTGACTAATTCAACTAATATGTTGCTTGTGTGATAACCGTGCATTGCATGTGCAAAATAGAAAGTAAAGATTATTGCACCACCAACCTCTATTTGTGTGCGCAACGCTTTTCTTCTTATATATGTGTACCACACGAATCTTCACTCAAGTGAGTAAGAGACTCTCATATGCACCACTTCATCTCTAGCGAAATAGTTTGCCGCACATCTCCATTTCATCTCATTGGTAGCACTAGCTTACTGCATCAAATAGATGGTAGCTAGACACAAATAGATCTAAAGAATGGCATAGATTTTGTACTTAACTTTTATACTTCCCTAGATTTTACTTTTAACATGTACAATATTACAAATATAATTTTTCATTTTGTTCGCATATTTTAACCACATAAATAGAAATATTATAACTATTAGTTTGTGTTTTTTGTAAAGAATATTTTGTAACGAAAGTGTGTTATAGATTTTTTTTGCTACAATGCATAATCTATATAATTTATATTTATTTACGGTATAGATCCGTAAAAATTGTGATCTAACAAATATTTCAATAGTGATTTCTAGTGTATGATTAAGTATTCATTTTGTCCAATTACACTACCTTTTTCATGGTCCAATTTTTATAGCAAGTCAGAAGTAAAAAAATGTGTGCATGCTCTGTACTTTGTATTGAAACAACCCTGGTTAGAATAATCACCAATAAAAAATAAAATAGGGTGTATTCTAATATGTTTGCATATTTAGATCTTATTGTTTGATATGCTCTTGTGCAACCGGCTTGTTATCATCTGGTGTACACAAGTCTCTTGATAGTTTTTGAAATAAAAATGTGTTGCATGGAATTAAACATGAAAATCAAGTTACGTAGATTTCCGTAAACATCCAGAACTTCTAACAGAAAGAGCATAGAATTGGTTTGTTCACTGAAATCTCATTATGATTATGGAAGAAATGAGGATAATTTGCCAACAATAATTGTTGCACTAGGAGGTACTTGTGCTAGCTAGTGGATTCCGTTGGATCTCCTAGTTGTAATTTGGCAAAACGGGCAATGCCTTGATCGGCTCTTAACCCATTCGGCCAAATCCCTTAGTCGAGCGTCATTGTACGTTTGTACGGTCCTGATTCGGCCCCGGAGAAACTTGCTTTGTTGGTGAGGGTTTATGTTGAAAGACTCACGTCGGCAAGAACGCCGTCGCCGACCCATTAAATCTGGCCATGTCGACGGTAGATCTGTGGGCGTGGTAGGAGGACATCCCAGCCGGCATTGCGTAGTGGAGGAGGTGGGAGGGAAGCGTACGTCTGTTTGGTAGCACAATCGTTTGCCTCTAATAGATGGTATCACACATCAACCAAGTAAATAAAAAGGGTGAGAGAAGAATGAGACATATGTGGAAATATTTGTGCAACCAGGTCCCTCCATGTATTAGGACGATCCTGAGTTGCTGGACCTGTGGAGAGCGGAAGAGTTAATGGCATCCGCGGTCACACAACTCGACGCCAATGTGCACTTAAGTCACACTTCTCCAGAATGTGATTATTTGGTCACACAACTCGACAAGTGCGTGCACGCAGGTCACTGGCCCCACTTGTCAGTCTGTTTTGGACGGTAAATTTTCAGAAAACCCCCTGGAGTCCAGGGGGTTTTCTGAAAATTTACCGTCCAAAACAGACTGACAAGTGGGGCCAGTGACCTGCGTGCACGCACTTGTCGAGTTGTGTGACCAAATAATCACATTCTGGAGAAGTGTGACTTAAGTGCACATCGACGACGAGTTATGTGACCGCTGGTGCTATTAACTCAGAGCTGAATGTCGGATCTTTCTTTCTTTTTTGTCGGTGTTAACCTGTCGGGCCTTGTCGCTATCCGCAGTCCATCTTTGTGCGAAATATCTGCGAAAGATTTCGAGAATGGATAATCTTTGGGCGAGCTTTTGAAAGTCTAAATACTAACCGAAGTTTATATTATTCCATTAGCTTACCACCGTATTGCCACAAAATTCTCGAAAATTGCCCAAGAAAAGGCTTTTATTGCGGCAGCAGTGTAAGTCACCCAGTCCTCGTCGTCTCTTCCCCAGGAAAGGCTAGACCAGAGCGAGCACGAGAAGCTCTGCGCTTGCCTAGCCGCTTCGGGGTGTGTTTGGTTAGGTGGGAGTGGACGACAGGCTCCTGGGAGTGAATCAGAGTGTTACGTTCGCCGTTGGTGAACGATTTCGCTCGCTGGGTGATGCGACGTGAGCTTAATGTGTTCGACTGATTGCCGCTCGCGAGAGCGCAGACCGTTCAGCCATTTGTTTTTGTTGGAACGGCACTGATGCGCGTCTGGACGAGCTGCGCCAGTAGCTCGGCAAGTCCGAGGGCGACCTGCTGAAGATCGCCAGCATCGGCGCCGGCGCGTCGGGCCGCGTCTGCGCCGCTCTCCTGCAGGATGCCTACGGGCATTTGGTGCAGATACTGGTCTGGCGCCGGCCGGGACCGGTGCACTGCTGAACATCTGTTCGACGTGATCAACTCGACGGAGGATGTGCTGGGGCGCCTGATCCGCCGGTGCGCCTACTTGAAGTACGTCGAGGCTCGGCTGGGAAACCGCACCTTGTACGCCGATGAGATATTGATGTTGAACCCATCATATTTGAGCCATGTTCTGTCTACATGTATTCATGCTAATTTCCGAGAGCATACGCGTTGATCTATTTAGCCTGCAGATGCGGACGCATCGACGGAGAGTGTTCGCTCATGTCAAGGCCGTGTGCCGGTTGTCCTGCGCGCTGAGAAATCCGGAGCGTGCGCGTGCCTATCATGGGACTGGCTCTGAGCCTCTGACTATTGGTTTCTAACACTTTAAAAAAATGGCATTACACCAAACTTTAAATTAATAAAGCCACAAACGGCCGATAAGATACAAAGTGTTGGGGAGAAGGTTACAAAGAACACAAGCATTACAAACAAACATATACATATATACTAAATGAGCAAATGCCAAGGTCTTCGAAAGCCGGAACACTCCCTGATTCTGGAAATCGTGGAAGCAATGCAGAGGAGGAAGCCCACACCACCGGAAGACAATGCCATCATCTGCTTCAAGCAATGATGAAGCTCTTTGCGTTACCATTCGTCCATCCCCGAAGAAGGCCCATGCCCTCTCGCCTAGTTCGAAGGATGCCGAACCGTCAGGCAATGGGGCGCTCACCCTAGATCTCAAATGACAACAAGAAACAAGACCATTAGAGAAGAAGAGATATCGAGCACGGCCACCTGCAGGAAGGATCGTCGCTCTGAAAGCCACTTCGCCGCCTACCAACCACACCCACAACGACCAGCTTAAAGGGCCAAAGGCTCCAAGGCAGCACCTCTAGGAAGGTAGCGACACGAGCGCACCGCCGCTGTCCCATCCGGCAAGAACCAAGGGTTTTCACCCCGTGCCAATGGTGGGGGTACGTAACATCCTCAATGACGCCTCCAGGAAGGAAGCGCGCGACGCTCGAAAGCGTCGATGTCACCGGCACCGACAATGACATGAAAGCTTTTGCTCGAATACAGACCACCCTCCACGGAGACCCACCGGTCACAACACAATAAAGCCCCTGGACCTGATGGTTTTCCAGCTGAGTTCTATCAGAATTTCTGGGATGTAATCAAGTCTGATCTGCTTCAATTGTTCGCCTGTCTCCATGTTGGACAGTTGGAGCTGTTTCGGCTCAACTTTGATGAAATAATTCTATTACCTAAGGTTAACGAGGCAGAGAGGATCCAACAATTCAGACCTATATGCCTCCTTAACATTAGTTTTAAAATATCCACTAAAGTTGCCACGATTCGGCTAAACAGTGTGGCAGATCATGTGGTTCATCCTTCTCAGACTGCTTTCATGCAAGGTCGCAACTTCCTAGATGGGGTGGCAATCCTACATGAAACAGTTCACGAACTGCATAGAAAAAGGCTGAATGGGGTAATTTTGAAAAAGCTTATGATAAAATTAAATGGTCTTTCCTTCAGCAGACTCTCAGAATGAAAGGATTTTCTGATGAGTGGCGTGCGCTTATACATAGCTTTGTTTCGGGTGGAAGTGTAGCCATTAAAGTCAATGATGACACTGGTAAATACTTTCAAACCAAAAAAGTCCTTAGACAAGGTGACCCGTTATCGCCGATACTATTTATATAGTGGATGATATGTTGGCTATCTTGATCGAACGCGCTAAGTCTGAGGACAAAATTGAAGGAGTGATTCCACATCTAGTTGATGGTGGCTTATCGATTCCTCAATATGCCGACGACACAATTCTTTTTATAGAACATGACATTGAAAAAGCTCGTAACCACAAGTTAATCTTGTCAGCATTCGAGCAACTATCGGGTCTTAAAATAAATTTCCATAAAAGTGAATTGTTTCCATAAATGCAACTATGAAGAAAGAAAACGCAAGGTCAATTTCCTATCAACTATTTGGGTATTCCGATCCACTATCGGAGACACTAATGCTGAATGGAAATTGGTGAAGGAGAGACTTCAAATCTGGTTAAATAGCTGGAAAGGCAAACTCTTATCCCTGGGGGGAAGATTGGTTCTTATTAACTCAGTACTAACAAACATGGTATTGTACATGATTTCTTTCTTCCAATTACCCAAAGGAGTCTTAAAACGGTTGGATTATTTCCGATCAAGATTCTTTTGGCAAGGGGATAGTGAAAAGAAAAAATATCGACTGACCAAATGGAGTGTGGTTTGCCGTCCAAAAGACTAAGGTGGGCTCGGTGTTCATGACCTTGAGGTCAAGAATAGAGGCTTGCTTGGTAAATGGCTATTTAAGCTTCTATCTGAAGATGGAGTTTGGCAAACCCTCCTGAGGAGAAAGTATGTGGGCTCTAAAGCGGTATCTCAGGTTTTTTGGAAATCTGGTGATTCACACTTCTGGGTAGGCCTCATGGCTATGAAAAAGTTCTTTTTTCCACATGGATCATTGATGCATGTAAAATGCATACATAAACTTTGCATTATTTTACTTATATTCCAATCATATTTGCATCATATAAGGGTTATATCAATGTTTTATAATGATTTTGGGAATACTTCATAGTTTTCCCATTTATTTGGAATTAACCCTGTTTTCCAGAAAACGTCTTTTTTAGTGTTTCAGACTTTCCGGGAGCTTCGGGACTCCAAAAAGGGCAAGGTCAGAGAGCACGCTTCAGAATTTTCGAGACGAACGCAATGGGCTCAAAATGAAGGCCAGAAGCCCAACCAGCTGGAAATGAGAGGGCCCCACGCGGCCTAAAATCTTGGCCGCGTGGGCCTACCTATTTTGGGCCTCGAGCTCCGCCGCCGTTGATCTTTTCTCCACCGACCTAGTCGTGACCTAAAAACGCCTATAAAAATTGTCCCCCGACGTTCTCTGGAAGCAGCGCCGCACAAACACAGAAACACCGAAACGGAGATCAGGAGCTGCAGATTGGAGGGGGAAAACTCCGGCGGGGCGCTGCCGGGGTGGTCTCCACCTTCTCCAACGACTTCTCCACCGTCTCCATGATGAAGGGGGAGTAGTCCACCCCCTGGATTTGGGTTTGTGGTGGTAACTTATGTATCTCTCCTCTCTTTGAGCTTCACTAATTAGTACCGTATGAGCTGCTGAACATGATTACGGTCATCTATGTAATTCCCATGGTGGATATTGTGGTGTGAGATAATATTTGTTATGCATTTACTGTTGTGTTGGATCTTTTATGACTTGTCATACTTTGGAGATATTCTATGATGCATGTGATGGTTTGATTTATGCATAATGCCTTGTTTATCTTTATCATGAGGTGATTGACACCACCAAGTGTAGATAGATGAGAGAGATGTGGTCACACACACGAAATATAAATCATTGCACTAGTGTTTAGAATATTATCCATTATGAAGTATGATGTATGTGGGTACTGGGTGGCCAATGTGACAGAAGGCATAGGTATTGAGTGACACAGTACCGTCCAACATCCTTTATCTGGGGGTAAAAAGGGAGAAGTATGATGTGGGTGTGACAGCAACCACGCTAGCCTTACGAGGGTGACACTAGCAACACAAATGAGTATTTCTTTCAACTATGTGTTTTAGGACATGTAGCCGTTATAAAAGCTACCATTAAAACATGACAATTATGTGTACTTTATCTATAACATGATAATCACCATAGATGAGAGAGAGAGGATTAAGTGAACCCATGAACCCATGTCCATTGTTCCTATAAGAGAAAACCTTTGTCTTGTCCTCTTGCATTGAAGAGGATTGGGACACTTTTACATTCTTGCTTGGTTACATTAAACTTCCATCCATCAAATCAACCACCTTGCTCCTTAAACTTGTTTAGTGCATAATCAACTAAAACTTGTGACACTTTAGTTGTAGGGAATAGATAACTTTTCCTTCTTGCTCCTGCGGATCGATACCTTACTTCCACATTGAGAGGTGCTATAGTGATCCCCTGCTCTTGGGGGTAATCAAGTACTTTTCTGGCGCCGTTGCCGGGGAGCGTAGCGCTTAAGTTTCTATTCTTGTGTGCACTAGACTAAGCTTGGGGAAGTTTCTCTAACTTGTTTTATATCTTGCAATCATCTAAGCTTGGGGAGGTTCCTTTAAACTTGTCTGGGTGTAAGTTCTTCATTACTTTTGCTATGGGTTTTCTGTTTGATTATACACCTGAGGAACTTGCAACATTTACACTTGAGGAACTTGAAATATTACAAGAAGCTGATGATTTCTTTTCTCGAGCAGATGCTATTAAACGTAAAAAGTTAACTCTTGCTGCCATGGAAAGAACTAATATTTTGCAGGAAGAAGAGGACAAAAACCTAAGCTTGGGGATGCCCATGCAATCTCAAGAAGATGCTGAAAAAGAACAACTGGAGAATGAAGAGTTGGATCTCCCAACTTCACCATCAACATATGATAGTAACACTCAAACTCAAAAACCTTTTGCTAGTAAACTTATTGATAATAATGAGGAGTGTTGCTTAAATGTGCTATATGATAATGCTTTAGATGATGGTCCTATGCTTATTGATAATCCTACATGTTTGGAAGTTACTAATTATGTGAGGATAAAAATGATATACTTGCTGCTCATGATAGTACTCTTACTCATGAGAGTCCTGCTATGTTCTTGAATTCTCCTAACTACACCATAGAGGAGAAATTTGCTTATGTTGAGAAATACTTATGTGGTTTGCAATTATCTTTAGTTCCAAATCTTTGTTGCAACCATGATATTAAACTTGATATTGATCTTAATAACTATTTTGAAAGAGGGAAGCATGCTAATGAATTCCAAAATAAATTTAATGATCCTCTTTATGTGCCAAATTATAAATTGGAAGATCTATTGGTTATATGGTTGAATACACTTCTATTACTTGCAACTATTATGAGAGAGGAGGTTATGAGAACCCTCTTTATGCTACTAATAATTATGGGCTGCAAGTAACTTTTGTTAATATGCATTGGAAAACTTCATTCATATACAAAATGCCAATGCATAGAAAGAAGTTAGACTTCGTTGTTATTACCTTTGTGTTTTGTTTTCTCTCTACCAGGTTTCAACTTGACTATTATCTTCATTGGCTTGAGAGCAACATGGGACCCTGGTATATGCATGGAACACTTCCCAAGGAAGAGGGGAACATCATTCAAGCTCCCTCATGAGCTTCATCTTCGATAAACAACAAGTAAGAAGCCTAGCTATATGGCTATAAAGAAAGCGCTTTGCGGGAGGCAACCCGGTTATTTTTGTGTGTGATTTTTCTTTGTGTCCTCTTGCTGTAACAAGAGACTTTGTGTCTAGTTTAGTTTCTGGAGTTTTAAATAAAGTGCCAAGTTTTACCCATTTTGGTTTGAAAAGTTGCTTATAGCGTTCGGAGATTTTATTCCTGCACGATCAGTGCACGGTATGATTTTTAATTCTTATTCTGTAACTCCGAATGAGCTCATATTTGAACTGTAGTTGCAACTTTTCATCCTCTGTATGCATGAATTTTTCGGAATTTTTCGAGAAAGTTTGGTAGGGTAGAAAAATACGTTTTGCTGCTGCTGTTTTTCTGGACAGATTCTGTCCCATTTTGTTTGATGCATGCTTTGAGCTTTTAAGTTGAATCTTTTTGATCCAATTGAGTTTATGAGTAGGCATACAACATTATACACTTTCTGGACATCTCATATGAATTTTTGTTCAAGGATTATATGCAGCAAGAAACCTATTTGTTTATCACTATTAATGCACCCCACAGAAAAGAAATGGGAGAAACGGTGTTTTGAAGTTTTTTCACAGGGATTGGAGGAGATGCACCAAGAGCTATCCAAGGATGGTGAAGACCATAAGCTTGGGGATGTGAAGACAACCCCACTGGACCTACACACTCTCGGTTTGCACACGTCCAACTTCTGTTTTTCGATCGAAACACTTTATCGCATAAACTTGGAGCGTCTTTTTGTTTTGGTTTGATTTTGAGAGACCACCACACTATCATTTATATATGGGAGAGCTACTGGAAATATGGGTTGAAATATGTTGGATGCTTTTATAAGATTGGGAAAAGGGATGTTTGAGTTGATTTTTAATGATACATATAGTTGCATGATTCATGAGCTTGTTTATGAGTAATAGTTTGCAAATCCTTTTTGAAGAGCTATCACTTATTCATGTTTTGGTGCTGATTGTTATTTTACTTGGTTTAACATGGATTAGTTAGTTCTATGGACACTCATGCATGCATCTAGATGGTCAACTTTCTCCCTTTTGCTAGCCCAAACATTCCAACAAGTAAAACTTGTTTCCAACACCTTCAACCAAAGTTATTCCAGTGAGTCCACCATATCTACCTACTAGCTATATGCTATTCCGAGTATGTTCATCATGATATTTGTGTTATCTATACCTCTGAATGAAAATGATTATGTTATTGATTGCCATGGGAAAAGTTGGTTATATAGCTCTCACGAACTTGATGCACATTTTACTATCATTGCAATAAATAAAACATGACCCATTGTGATTAAGATTATGATGCTAGTGGCTTGATAAATGTTCGAGGTTGGGAGTTAGCCCATATGTGCTGTCACATGCAAAGCTTTCAACATGCTCCTTCATCTCATTTAGTTGATATCATGTACTTTTGTTTATGGATGCCTATCATGGTGAAATGAGTGGAAATGAAGTAGTTTAAATGAGTTTGTATAAATGGTTAGAGAGACGCCTGGGCCGCTAATCTAAGCCATGCATCATTCATGGTGGAAATTTACTTACATGCTATGGTGAACCGTCTGTGATACACCTTATAATAAATAGCTATTCCAATGGTAAATAAAAAGGGTGTTGAGGTTGTTCATCTTGTTTGTTTGTCTTGTCATTTTGATATGGGCTTGTTCCATATCCTGGGACAAGAGGTACCCCAGTTGACGCTCTTGATGATACTATTATTACTTACAATGATATATAACTTGAACTTGCTTTGTTTCCTAAGTTGAGTAATCATGGTGTAGGTACTTGTATTCAAGGGGCATGAGACACCTAACCTTTACTTTGTCAAGCACACTACTCATATTTGCTCTCACATTAAACTATAATCATTCAAGATGCTATGATAGGGGAATGAGAGCTTGACACCAAGTATTACCACATTGCAATCATTAACTTAAGTAGAAGAGTTTGGAGGTTAGATGAAACTTATGCATGCTTTACCTCTACTCACTTATACATCTTTCCAAAGTGTCCACCTATCATATTCAGATTTTCATCATCACTCTATGACCAATGTAGGATGTCCATACTTATCATTATGCATACATGTGGTCCATACTACTATCTGTTATGTTACACTTTGTGAACTATCATTGAACATCCTTACATTGAATACTTGATATCACTTCATAAACTTTTGCATATTGCTACTCCTTTGAAGAATGAATCATTTGACTCTATGTAGCAGTAGCAATCATCTTTGATATCCATTGTTAGTATTAAATTGCAAAGTCCATGTTAGTTTTATCACCTTCATACTCGAGGACGAGTATAGGTTAAGCTTGGGGATGTTGATGCATGTAAAATGCATACATGAACTTTGCATTATTTTACTTATATTCCAATCATATTTGCATCATATAAGGGTTATATCAATGTTTTATAATGATTTTGGGAATACTTCATAGTTTTCCCATTTATTTGGAATTAACCCTGTTTTCCAGAAAACGTCTTTTTTAGTGTTTCAGACTTTCCGGGAGCTTCGGGACTCCAAAAAGGGCAAGGTCAGAGAGCACGTTCAGAATTTTCGAGACGAACGCAATGGGCTCAAAATGAAGGCCAGAAGCCCAACCAGCTGGAAATGAGAGGGCCCCACGCGGCCTAAAATCTTGGCCGCGTGGGCCTACCTATTTTGGGCCTCGGAGCTCCGCCGCCGTTGATCTTTTCTCCACCGACCTAGTCGTGACCTAAAAACGCCTATAAAAATTGTCCCCCGACGTTCTCTGGAAGCAGCGCCGCACAAACACAGAAACACCGAAACGGAGATCAGGAGCTGCAGATTGGAGGGGGAAAACTCCGGCGGGGCGCTGCCGGGGTGGTCTCCACCTTCTCCAACGACTTCTCCACCGTCTCCATGATGAAGGGGGAGTAGTCCACCCCCTGGATTTGGGTTTGTGGTGGTAACTTATGTATCTCTCCTCTCTTTGAGCTTCACTAATTAGTACCGTATGAGCTGCTGAACATGATTACGGTCATCTATGTAATTCCCATGGTGGATATTGTGGTGTGAGATAATATTTGTTATGCATTTACTGTTGTGTTGGATCTTTTATGACTTGTCATACTTTGGAGATATTCTATGATGCATGTGATGGTTTGATTTATGCATAATGCCTTGTTTATCTTTATCATGAGGTGATTGACACCACCAAGTGTAGATAGATGAGAGAGATGTGGTCACACACACGAAATATAAATCATTGCACTAGTGTTTAGAATATTATCCATTATGAAGTATGATGTATGTGGGTACTGGGTGGCCAATGTGACAGAAGGCATAGGTATTGAGTGACACAGTACCGTCCAACATCCTTTATCTGGGGGTAAAAAGGGAGAAGTATGATGTGGGTGTGACAGCAACCACGCTAGCCTTACGAGGGTGACACTAGCAACACAAATGAGTATTTCTTTCAACTATGTGTTTTAGGACATGTAGCCGTTATAAAAGCTACCATTAAAACATGACAATTATGTGTACTTTATCTATAACATGATAATCACCATAGATGAGAGAGAGGATTAAGTGAACCCATGAACCCATGTCCATTGTTCCTATAAGAGAAAACCTTTGTCTTGTCCTCTTGCATTGAAGAGGATTGGGACACTTTTACATTCTTGCTTGGTTACATTAAACTTCCATCCATCAAATCAACCACCTTGCTCCTTAAACTTGTTTAGTGCATAATCAACTAAAACTTGTGACACTTTAGTTGTAGGGAATAGATAACTTTTCCTTCTTGCTCCTGCGGATCGATACCTTACTTCCACATTGAGAGGTGCTATAGTGATCCCCTGCTCTTGGGGGTAATCAATCATTCTCAATTAGGAATGGATCGGAAATTCGTTTCTGGGAGGATAAATGGCTTGGCCAATCCACTCTCTGGGAACAATATCCGGCTTTATACAATATTGTGCGACACAAAGGCGACACGCTCGCTAAGGTGATGGGTACTTCCCCATCAAATGTATCGTTCAGAAGAAGTCTATTAGGGCCTAGACAAGCATCTTGGAATGCTTTGCTTCTCCGGTTGGACTCTGTCCAGTTGACGGAAGGCCCAGATCAACTTCGTTGGAATCTCACTTAGAATGGTAAATTCTCAGTTGATTCTATGTATAGAGCTTTAATCCAGCCTGAAGTCCCAGTCGATACTAATAAGAAAATTTGGAAGATGAAGATTCCGCTAAAAACGAAAGTGTTTGCATGGTATATTCGTCGAGGTGTAATTCTTAGAAAAGATAACCTTACCAAACGCAATTGGCATGGGAGTAGAAAGTGTGTTTTCCGTAGTCATGACGAGACCATTAAACACTTATTCTTCCAGTGCGAGTTTTGTTAGGTCTATATGGTCAGCCATCCAGATAGGTTCTACCTTATATCCCTGCGTAGCGTTGCAAACATTTTTGGCAATTGGCTAGACGGGGTTGATTCTAGGTTTAAACTACTTATTAGGGTGGGAGCGATTGCCGTTATTTGGTCGCTATGCCTATGTAGAAATGACAAGATTTTTAATGATAAAAATTCTTCTGTTATGCAGGTTATCTACCGACGAGTCCAATCCCCTGCCACGCGTCGGATTAACGGCGCGCCACCGTATCGCCTCTCTCGTCATGTAGAGTGGCGTGTTTATTTTAATTATGTTTTTTTAGTCTTTATATTGTAATCAGCCTGAACTTTGCAACTTCGCCTATGTAAAGTATGAATTTCGCCTAAATTTGCAGTTTCACCTAAATTCGTATTTTTTTAAATGTTGGGCTTGTTCCTGGGTTTCATCACGACTGGGAAAACGCCGCCCCCAGGGCGCAAAATAGCGCCGATGCACCCCCAGGCGGCCCAATTTAGCGCCGGAATTCGGCCTGGGGGGAGGGGGGCAACGGCGGGAGATGCCCTTACACACAGACTCTGCACAAAGACATCAAGAATGCACACGACCGAAAAGGAAAAGGAAGAAGTAAGGAACAAAAAGAACCCGCCATACTGACCAATCACTCACAAGCCGTACCCAGCACAACAATACAATACCTAGAACTACAGAAGATTTTCTCCAAAAGCGCCGCCTCCAAGAAAGAAACAGTGAACAAGTGTCGTCGTCGCCCAATCAAAGTTGTATGTTTTCACATAGGAGAAAATCTGATCTATCCAGACTATGCCGTCAACATGGAAACAGCCACTGCCAGATACAACCAATGAATGCCAGATGCCCTGACCTAGCGTTTTCACCCAGCATATCGAGACTTGGCACTCAAATAGCAACACCAAAACTGAATTCCCAAGTGTTGCCGCCCCCACTGAGGCCTCTGCTGCGAACCACCAATCACTAGGCTCACATGCACTGTGCGGTTCGGACAGGAACTTCGTCGCACAGCCATACTCGCACAACAGCCTGTGAAGCTGTGTCTTCGTCACATCCAAGACTCTGCACCCGTCCGTATTGGTTTTCCAATCATGACCGTCATGGCCTCTCGCCGGCGGGAGGGTTCCTGTCCTTTTTTTTTTTAGTTTTTTAGCGTTTTCTTCGAGATGGTGAGGCGGCGGGTACTTCTTGAAGTTAGAATAAGGCCACGCACGTTCTATTCTCGCTCCGATGGAGCGCCTAGCATCGGCGAAGGGCGCGCAGAGGCCTGTCTCTGGCGGATCCCCTAGGATCCAGTCCGTTTTCTTATTCGTCCGTGTGGTTGCAGGTCTAACTATTCCGATCTACGATTGTCATCATTGACGATGGTTACCACTCTGGTGCACTGGTCCCTCAGGAATTTATCGCGACGACTTCCCATCTGTTTACTACAATAAGATGTATTACGACAAGGTTTACCCGGGTTCAGTGAGGGAGGGGTGAGGACGGCGGCGCGACTTCAGCTCGCTTCAGTGTTTGTAGTCTCGCTAGGTGGTCTGAATGCCTATTTGTAACTTTTATTAATTTTAAAATTTTCTTTAGGGCTATTGATGATCAATAAATTGTTTGGTCTTTGTGCAAAAAAAAGTAAAGACTAGTACTACACCACACGAGTGCAGCGATATGGAGGCTGAGCTATATGGCTCTCGTTTTTGAATTTTTCTGAAATCTACACTTTTATTTGTCCAAAAAATCGAAACAAAAATTCTGTTTGAAGATAATGTTGAGATCTATAGTTGTGTAAAATATCAATGAAGAATTCATAATATTTTAGTCTCGGCAAAAAAGACAAATCTGCAGTTCTGAATAGTGAACAGTGTCGAGATTCAAAAATTTGAAAACTTGCCAGATTTGTCTTTTTTGTCCAGGCCGAAATATTACGATTTTTTTGTTGAGATTTTGCACAACTATAGATCTCAACATTATCTCCACTTAGAATTTTTGTTTCGATTTTTTGGAAGCTCAAAAATGCAGATTTCAAAAAATTTAAAAAGCGGGAGCCATATAGCTCGGCCTACGTTTGGGGTTTCCGTACACCACATGCCATAGTCTTGTGCGCAATACTTTTCTTACATATATACTACACCAACCTTCACTCAGTGGTAAGGTTCATGCCTCCTTTGTACCATTTCATCTCCACCAGATCGTCCATTTCCATTTCAACGTGTTGGTAGCACTGACTTACTGCATCAAGTATGTTAGTCAGAAACAAATCGAAACATCGTTTCAAATAAAAAAAACGAAAAGAGCGTGCTTGATTTTTTTTTTGCGGGTAAATTTTTTTTTGCGGGTAAAAGAGCGTGCTTGATAGTTGATAGCACAATTGGATCGCAGTAGATAAGTGGTAGCCACATACATAGATCAAAGAGAAGGTGAGAGGTGTAAAAACACACGGGAATATGAGACATCGGGAGCACTTGCGAAACAAAGTCGCTGAGTGGCGCATGATATAATTGAGGTACTCGATTCACACAGGCGCAAGACAGTTCATGCTTCTCCGGTACAACTACGTGGCAAGATCATCTTTCTCTTACACAAGCAAGATCACTCGGTGATCGAACCGTGCTTCGTTCTAGCTGGATGCATCGCTGGCGACAACCCAAAGGTAGCTAGTACACTGTTGGAAATCCATCCATAACAAAAAAAACAAGTTACGTCCTAGTTTTACAGCTAGGTTGAGAGCTTGGTTAGAAACAAAAGTAAAAGAAAATAATATATTGCACCTTCTTATGTGGTGTGTCTTTAATTTCTTTATTAGAATTTATGTGTTTCTCTGTGAACTAGAATCCATATTTATGAAATTTATGTGCTTTTCAATCCTCTGTTTTGCAATGTGTATTTTTATCATGCGTTTTTAGAATCATGTAGGCCCTGCAATATTTGTCCAATTTTTCGTACAAAAATAATTACCTGAGTTTGCTTTAAATATCTAATCCGTAATTTTTTAGCAAAAGGGTTGTGTTGCCTCAAAAATGTAGAAGTAGCTTAAAAAACTTCACCGCATGGGTCAGCTTCAGTCGTCGTCTCAGGCAGAGAGCGAGCACGAGCTGCTTGGGAAGTAGCGGCGGCAACGCACAGCAACAGCTTGCCCCCTCCTCCCCCACTCATTAATGGCGGCCACTGCATGGTGGGCCGCGGTAGTCACCTCCTCCATCAATGCCGCCACCTACCTCCCTCGTCTACTTAACGCGAGCCAAGCCCCGGGCCGTTCCGTCCAATCCACCACGGCACCGCCCACGCCCCACCTCCACCTCATCAGTTATCCATCCCACCATCTCACCGCGGCGCCGTGCCCCGGCCAGCTCCGCCCCCGGGATCCTCGAGCTGGAGGTGGGTACAGACGTAAAGCCGGCCGCCTGCTCTGCCGCTTCGATCTGCTTATATTCTTGCGCCGGTGCAAAGGCTCTTCGGGCTGTGCCTGGTTAGTGTTCCACGTTCCATGGGTGTAGGTGGGAGTGGATGACCGGCTCTTGGAATTGTTCCTGGGGATCGGAGTATTAGGTTCGTGGTTGGTGACCAATCTCGCGCGCGGACATTGTGCTCGCGCTAAAGGTGTTCGACTAATTGGCGCGTGAGCAAACCTATCAGCCATTTTTGGTTCTCTTGTGCTCGACTAATTGCCGACGTGAGCACAGCTTCCAGCCATTTTTTTTGGTTCTCTTGATTTCTCTGTTAGTTGGCACGAGGGAGATGGTTGGGAGCGTGCACGTGAATGGATCGGTGAACGGCACAAATGGCACCGAGGAGCGGCTGGACGAGCTGCGCCGGCTGCTGGGCAAGTCCGAGGGCGACCTGCTGAAGATCGTCAGCATCGGCGCCGGCGCCTGGGGCAGCGTCTTCGCCGCTCTCCTGCAGGACGCCTACGGCCATTTTAGGGAGAAGGTGCAGATACGGGTGTGGCGCCGGCCAGGGCGGGCGGTGGACCGGACCACCGCGGAGCATCTGTTCGATGTGATCAACTCGAGGGAGGACGTGCTGAGGCGCCTGATCCGCCGGTGTGCCTACTTGAAGTACGTCGAGGCGCGGCTGGGAGACCGGACCTTGTATGCCGATGAGATTTTGAGGGATGGGTTCTGTTTGAACATGGTCGACACGCCGCTCTGCCCGTTGAAGGTGGTCACCAACCTGCAGGAAGCTGTCTGGGATGCTGACATCGTGGTGAATGGGCTGCCGTCCACCGAGACCAGGGAGGTGTTCGAGGAGCTCAGCAAGTACTGGAAGGAGCGGATCAGTGTTCCGGTGATCATTTCCCTTGCAAAGGGGATAGAAGCTTCCTTGGACCCAATTCCTCGTATCATCACGCCTACACAAATGATCAGTTCCGCAGGTAAGCATGTATCTTGCTCTGTGATTGCCCTCACATATATTCTCATCTTTAATGAAGTGTGCAATCATTTGGTATCCTTGAGGGAGAGAAATTGAATTGGTTAGAGAATGATATGAAACCTGGAACATGGTTTGCTGTTTGGTCATCAAGTGCTTCCATTGGTTTTTTTTTTACTGTATGCATTGGTTTTTTTCTTGTGCAATGATTGTATAATGCACTGTTTGGCAAGAGAAAAACGACATATAACTTCTTAATGAAAGCTTTCTAAAAAATTAATTATGTCCAAAGGAAGACTGAGATTAAGGTTTGATGCAATATTGTGCAGTCTGTGACATTATTGTCTGCAGTTCATGGCTATAAAGTCTTTTAGTCTGGTTAGTGTCAATTTATAGTTAGAGAAACCAATGCATATTTTAGTACTTTTCTGTTGCCCTAATCTGCATAATTATGGCAGCTAGCATAGTGACTGCGATATGCACCAGCCTTCATTTACTCAATCACATCACCTAGCCTAATGCCTTTAAAGTTCGGTTGCGTGAAAACAGACGTTTGTCATGCTTGTAAATTTAATGATAATGACAGCAACATTTGTTATGCAATCACCCTTGATTGTGCACCGAATCCAATTAACTTCCAGTTTGGGCACCAAAGGTAAATCAAAACAAAAAGAAATCCACGTTTTGTGTCAATATTGCGAAGAGTGTTCTAGTACCCTTCAAAAATTCATCTTCAGATTCAAAATGCACTATTGGCAAAAGAGAAGAAGTTTTATGAAAAACAATAGTACTTGTCCTTTCTCTCTTATTTCTTTTCCTTTTGATTTATCATCGCCACATATTATCGTTTTTCTTACTCTCTTTGCATGTGATGAATCTGAATTTCAAATGATTTTAGACAAAACTGGGCTTGCTGAGAAGCCGTTCTAGGATTTTAGGGAGTTTTTTCTTGTTAATTTAGTGTCTAGACCAACATCGAATGCATGAGTACAGTACAAAGGGTGGTTGCATAGCGTATGTTACGACAAGGACATGATGTCTATCCTCTGATTTTGTCGAACGATGTTTGATCTTGACATGTACCTGTCTGACTCATGTAATTAATTATGGCAGTTAGCATAGTGACCTCTTAGCTATACACCACCAACCATTTGTTTTGCTCAATCACATCATGTAGCTTGTTCCATTTTAAGAGCTTAGATGAAAGCACAATGTGCCTTGACAATGACATGGTGCACATATTTTGACATGCCTGACATATGTTTCAAAATCTTGATGTTGACATGTACCGATCTGGCTCATATGATTAACTTCCGTTGTCTGAGTTCAGTCCTCACCTTAACTTGACCAAATGAACTGCAGCTGGAGTTCCAACTGAGAATATACTATACCTTGGAGGTCCAAACATTGCCTCGGAAATTTATAACAAAGAATATGCAAATGCTCGAATCTGTGGATCCAACAAGTGGAGGAAACCTCTCGCTAAGTTTTTAAGGCAACCACACTTCATTGTGTGGGACAACAGTGACCTTGTCACTCATGAGGTGATGGGTGGCTTGAAGAACGTCTATGCTATTGGTGCTGGTAAGTGTCTTTTTTTTTCACAATTAAATATCATGTAGCTAGTCAACTCTACATTTAGCTCAGTGAATCAAGGACATTAATGGATTTGTCATTATATTTGTTGACCTTAGATTTTTTGGTCCTATCTGATGACATTCAACTATTCAAGAAGGCATAGATAATGTGTGAGTTTACTTGATACATTTATTGCTCATCATCGTCTGTTGCTTAGTAGTGTATGGGCAGGTTATGTTGAAATTAGAGGATGCAACTTCGTTTTTCCCGAACCTATATATACTTTTCCTTTCATTTTGTATGCAAAATCTATATGTCCTTTGATTTTGTACAGAGAGCATTTTAACTGAGAAGCTTATGATATTTAAACACATGTTTCGCTATTTTTTCCAGGATACACATTGGTACTTAGTTATTTTCCTTTTATCGCCTTAAAAGAAGTATTTTGCTATCTGCAAGGTATTTGCTGCTATATGTTATGCTTAGAGCTTAATCATAACCTTTTGTTCTCTGTTTCAGGAATGGTGGCAGCTTTAACAAACGAGAGTGCAACAAGCAAATCAGTGTATTTTGCTCACTGCACGTCGGAGATGATATTCATTACTCATCTGCTGACAGAACAGCCAGAGAAACTTGCTGGCCCACTGCTGGCTGATACCTATGTTACTCTGCTAAAAGGTCGCAATGCATGGTACGGACAAATGCTAGCTAAGGGAGAACTCAGGCTCGATATGGGTGACAGTATCAAGGGAAAGGGGATGATTCAGGTTATCTTGCAGTGATTCATTTTCTTTTCTTCCTGAATTTCCCCTGATTTCTGAGCATGTTTTTGAATAATATAGAAAACGAAAACCTAGAAAGATAAATCCTTCTGGATATTACATATTATTTTAGTGATCCTTTGTCATTGTTTGTTCACTTTTATGTATTCCATGTCTTGCCTTGACTGGGTATAAGCTCTTTGCAATTCATTGGACAGGGTATATCTGCTGTTGGTGCATTTTTCGAGCTGCTCAGTCAACCCAGCTTAAGTGTACAGCACCCTGAGGAAAACAAGCAAGTTGCTCCTGCTGAACTGTGCCCAATTCTGAAGCGGCTTTATAGAATTCTGATAAAAAGGTCTGTCGTCTGCATTACCTTTATGCATATGGTGCTCTGCATACTTTGACAGTATACAGAGCGCATTTGATAGCTTGAGGAATGTAGCTCAACTGCAAACTTAGCCCCTTCTCTCGCTTGTCTGATCCACCGCTGCTTCTAGTTACCAGTTGCCAGAGTAACTCACAAGACACTAATATATATACATACATGAACTCAGCGTAATTCCAGCAGTCTATGAGCTGACGGCGATGCATACTTGCAGGAAGTACACTGTAAATCAAACCACATTTCTAGGCCCATGCGAGGCCATGCTGTTTCCTTTGCTTAGAGCCGAAGAGATCATGTTCTGTTAGTACATTCTACTTGGTTTCCCTTGAACAAATTTGGCAAGCCATCACAACGAACAGTAACAAGAGATTATCAACCATCAGCCTGTCAGCCATTACCAAGGAACCTTTGAGCCAACTGATCCACATGACAGTTTTGTCTTGCATAAGCATAACTACTCCATTTGGAATTTGCAGGGAGCTCCCAGTGAGAGACATCCTCCAAGCCCTAAGGGATGAGACCATGAACGATCCCCGTGAAAGGATCGAGATGGCGCAGAGCCACGCGTTCTACCGCCCGTCTCTCCTCGGGAAGCCGTGACCTTGTTATCCCCTGTACATGATTAGATTGTAAACAAACAAAGGTTGGATTATCTCCAGCCTGCCAACGCTTCACATAATTTCTGATTGAGCTAAGGCGTCTGCGGGTTTTCGGCTGGCTTGTGTGTTTGGATCCCAGGGGCCTTTACTTTGTGGGGTTGTTTGTGCCTTAGTTGACTGTCATGTTGTACAAGAGTGAAATGAGTCAATAAATGTTATTACTTGGACAATAAACATGAGGTACCGTAATCACACACCCAGACAGATCCAGTATGCTGTTGTGTTGGCACCCAGCCCTTTCTGAATGCTCAGGTTACTTACTCCCAGTGTACTGTGCTATGTTTTAACTGTCACTGCTACAGTATTTAGGAGTAGCAAAGAAATGTGATATAGTGAGATTCAGTGACTCGTGCTCCCCTGATTCTGATATCATTTTTGTCCTGAACCGAAGTTCGTCTGGTTCTAAAACGAGTAAAGGTGCAAAATCTCTGAGCATTTCATCAACTGCAAGCAGGAACCTATTGTAAGACTGATGAGTTGCACAAGTGGTCAAGTGCTATGGCACAATTTTATTTGTGTGTGTATCTTTATAGCTGGGCAGACTGGAGAGAGTGGATATATTTTGTCAGCAGCTCAAGCTAGCATACTGTTTTTAACTCTCACTGCTAAAATAAATACATATTTGTTAGCAAAGAATGGGTGCAAATGTTATAGTGAGACCCATGGGTCATTTGCATTTCCTACGATTTTCGTCAGAATCTAATAAGAGAAGAAGGAAAAAAATCTCTGGGTACCATCAACTGCAAGCCGAAACTCTTCTAAGACCGATCAATGTTGCACACTGTGTTACAATGATAGTGTGTGTACGTGTGAGAGAGGTCAACCCCAGTTTGACTGTTATGATCTTTTCGGAGAAAAGCTCTACAATCAGTTCATTCTGTTCCAAAGCTGATGGATGAAAATGAGTGTTTGTTATGAGATTCTCTTGTATAACAAGAAAAGTAAAGAGTAACCAAAATTCATGTATCCAAATTCAAGCACGTATATGACGACTCCGTATCCATCAAACTATTATACAATTTCGGATACCTCCTGAGACGTTTCTGATCCTAATTAAGTAGTATAATCTTGTGATAATACTTCCAATCTCCTTAACATTTAAGTATGACTAACTCGAACCACCCTAATCAAAATACTCCTGTCGACCACTATTGATCTTTGGTCGTCGTCGTTGACTCTCCGACGGGGTGCTCCTCCTTCTCCTCCTCGGCCTCCTCATCCTTCGGCTGCTGCACGATGGTCACGCCGAAGAGCCTCAAGCAGCCTGCCGGCACCTGTACTGGCGGCGCGGCAACGGGAGCCTCCACGGCAGGCGGCGCCCGCTGCAAGGGCAACGCGAGCGCGAGCTCCGCAGGGCTGAGGCGCATCCGCTTCCTGGGCACGATGGGCTTGCCGCTGTAGTGCTTCCTCATGTGGCCGCCGAGCGAGACGCCGCTCGGGTACTCGGCGCCGCAGATCTTGCACGCGTGCGACCTCTCCGCCCTGGCGCCGCCGCGGCACCCCATGTGCAGATGCGGGTCGATCCCCGCGGCGGCTGCGGCGGCGGCCTCCGCGGCGAGCCGCCGGTTCTTGTGGCCCGCGACGTGGCCGCCGAGGCCCTGGTGCGTCGGGAACCACCGCCCACACTCCCGGCACGAGAACCCGCGCCCCGCCGCGGTCGGGTCGCTGCGCGCGACGATGCGCAGCGGGCCGTCGAAGCCTCGCTGCTGTTGCGACGCGGCGGGGACCATCAGGGGGATGTAGGTGGCTTGCTGCGGTGCGGCGGCGGCGGCGGCTTGCTGCGGTGGGGAAGGAGGAGTCGCGGCGACGGTTACTTGCTCCGGTGCCGGTGCGGCTGCGGCTGCACTGATCTGGCTCGGCTCCACGCTGCTCCTGGCGCTGCTGCCGCCGTTCACGGCCGGATTGTTGCTGCACACGGACTGCACGGGCGTCGTTGTGTCGTCGGAGACCTTGGGCTCCGCCGCCGCGACGCCAATGGCCATGGGCACGGAGTCGCCCACCTGCTCCACGGCGGACGCGCCGCCAGTACTGACCACCTCCTTGGGCGCCGGCTGCGGCTGCGCGTGCACCCTCATGTGGCCGTGCACGGCCTTCCAGCTGGGGAACTCCCTCCGGCAGACGTGGCAGGGGAACCCCGCGCCCCTCGCGTCGCTGAAGGTCCCGTCGGAGCCGAAGGAGGACGCTGGGGACATCATCCCGCCGGGGCCGCGGTGGGGCTGGAGGTAGTACCTGGCGTCCTCGTCGTCGGTGTCCGTGTCGGACTCCGTCCCCGCCGACACGACCTCCTCGATCTCGCGCCTGCGCTGGTCCTCATCATCGGCCATGGAATCAAGCTTGATCGATCGATCGATCAGAAGGTGAGCGAGCGAGCGAGCGAGCGAGCGAGAAGCAAGGCTAGGGTTTAGTGGCTCGCTCTTGACGGCGGGTGTTGTGGCTTTCGCTTTGCTTGTGGGTGGAGGCGCTGAGCCTTATATGGGCTGACTCTGGATCGATCGGGTCGGCGGCGGCAAGGATGAGTGTTGGACTCGGAGACGCGATGGCTAGGGTTTGATTGCGTGGCGCGAGCGGCGGACGGACGGACGGACGGATCGGCGCGCTGGTGGCGCGAAGAGCAGTCCGCTTCGGATAGGATGGCGCGTAAGGAAAAGGTGAGGGGGTGTGTGGGCCCGAGTTTGTTACGCCTAGGGATCCGGAGTTTAAACGAGATTTACAAGGAAACTGCAGCGTTACTTGATGTTGACAGCACGGTGGAAACAAATCTGTTCCAATATTTCTTCGGCGTCAAGACTTGCAAGTGAATCATCATCTCCAAAAAAAAAAGACTCGCAAGTAAATTCTGGCAAAAAAGAACACTTGAAGTGAAAGGATAGTTTTTTATAGGGACAAGCTAAAGGAAATTTAAAGCGCACAAGAGAGTAGAGAGAGATTCGACCGGTTTAAACGCGATTTACTTACTAGAGACTCGAGTCGTGGCTTGCTATTAATTACAGCACAGTGCAATGCATGGAAACAAATCTTTTTTTTTTTGAAAGGGAGTCGTGTACAAGATCAAGCAGAGAAAGAGTACACACGCACGAACACAAACGCAGGCCTCGCCACAGACGGCGACCCTGGCACCACCACGCACACCACACATCGAAGGAAGAAGCTCAGCCAACCTTGTTTAGAACGCCGCTTGATCCATCCGACGCAGGCGCCGGAAACTTGCCGCTGAACGAGCATCGGCGCTGAGCCGCCGCCAAACCACCATCGTCGCCTCGCGCCGGAGACGGAGATGACGGCACCACCCATCTTCCGCAAGCCCACCAGGAACACCGACGAAGGAGAACCCTGCACCTGCAACCCCCCAGCGAATTTAAGCAAAAGCACCAGCCTCCAACGAAGTGGAAGCTGCCGAAACCCCAGATCTAGAACTGGCGCCACCACCATGGCCACCAGCTCGAGGAAGAGCACACCACGGCTCCGGAGAGCAGCAGCCGTGCCCAAGACGGCAGATCTGCCCAGGCCCTCCACCGGAGCAGCGAGAACAGAGGAGGGAACCGCCGCCGCCAAAAGCCTCTCCGGCCACGCCTCCAACTCCAAAGCGCCGCCGGCAGGCCACCCACGCACCCCTAGTCTATGTACACGGCGGGATCCGTCGATCCCCCGTCCTCCCGCCGCCGAAGCGGCCGCGGAGGGCGAGGAATCGAGCGGGTCGCCGCCGGCGAGCTGGAACGCACAGGTTCGCCCAAAAATCACCTCCCGAACACTGTTTAGGTGGGGAACGGGGAGAGGGTCGGTGTAAATCTTGTTTCGATCTTTCTTCGGCATCGAGGTTTGCAAGTGAAAGGAAAGTTAAATTCTTTTTTCCGAATGAAAGGAAAGTTAATTAAACCGGACAAGAGAGCAGTAGACGGAGATTAAACATAAGGTACAAATTAAAGTGTCTAGACGTGGCTAACTAATCGTACATGCTAGTTTATAAACTTGTAGTGCATGCCCGAATTCTTTGAAAAAATATTGACACGTATTTTGCACAACGTACATTATACTCCGCTTCGTTCATTTTTTTTCCTGGTAATACATGTCTCATTTATATTAAAAAAAAGAGTCGCAAGTGAATTCTGTCAAAAAAAAAAACTTGAATTGAAAGTATAGTTTTTTTAGGGACAAGCTGAACGAAAGTCAAATCGCACTAGAGAGTAGAGAGAGATAATCGATCAACCGGTTAAACGCGATTTACTTACTAGAGGGTGTGTAAGGAAAAGGTGAGGGTGTGGGCCCGAGTTTGTTACGCCTGCGTACGGCCCCCGGCGGTTTAAACGCGATTGAGGAGGAGACTCCAGTCCTGACTTGCTGTTGACAGCGAGGTAGCTAGAGAGAGATACCTGTGCGATGCGTGGAAACAAATCTTGTTTTCCTCTTTCTTCCGCATCAAGCCATGTAAGTGAAAGGAAAGTTAATTAAACCGATCGAGTAAAGAGCGTAGAGAGATTGTTGCAAAAAAAAAAAATGCGTAGAGAGATCTTTTTTTTTCTCCACCGGTTTGGAGAGAGAAAGAGTCCGTACACCACTCGTTTGTAAACTTGTAGTGCCCCCCCGCAAAAAAAAAAAAACTTGTAGTGCCCGTATTCTTTGAATAAGATCGACGTTGTATTTTCTACACGATACACACTATATCCCCTGCCACTACCCTAGTACGTCTGGTGGGTCGCGTAAAATGACGCGGCTAATTCTTGGTCACCAATTTTATATGCAGTTCATGTGTAATTAGAAAATAATGTGCAATTGCAATCCACATGCGACTCTCAGATGAATCACGATGCAAATCCGACGGTCAAAAGAGTCGACCGAGCCCTATTATAGTCGTGCAAAATTTTAATGCAAAAGTTCTTTGTATTCTGGTCTATAATAAAATGAAAAATCTGACAAAATTTAAGTTTAAAAAGGCCAATGCTAAGCATCTGTCGGCTGTAGAGTCGCCCGATCCGTTTAAGTGAAACTATCTTGCGCGTCCGATCTGTGTAGCAAAAACGTTTCGCGCGTAGCACTTTTTGTCTGGATATGTAACATCCCATGTAGCAAAGAAAATTCAGAAAATGTTTTGTCCGATCAAATGTAGCAAAAAAAAAAGTCAAACACAACTTTTTTTGCTACGCATATAGCAACGTGTGTAGCAGAAAAATTCGGATATGCAAACTCACAACTTGTAGCAAAAAATATTGTAGCACTTTAAACACAACTATGTAGCAGAAACCAACAAGCTATGTAATGAATTCTCATTTAGTTGTAACAAAATGTCACCAAAACGTGTCATTTTTGTAACAGAAAAATTCATAGAATCCAACATTTGTGTCCAACTCATCCAACACTACATGAACTCGTATGTAGCATTGGAGCAATCTCTGTAACATGCGCGCACAAATCATTCTAGCACTTTGCCCATACTCATGCAGCAAAAACCATGTTCTCATGTAGCAAAAACCCACACTGCATGCAACATCGAAAAATCCCCAAAAAAAGCTTACCTCCACCGCCGGCCATGGAGGCACCGCCATGGCCGATTTGAACTCGTCGGACACGAATCTGCATCCCCGAAGACCCATCGCAGCTAGATCGGCTGAATCGCGAAGAAATCGACTCACGACCATCGTCTTTCCTAAGTCCGGTGGTGAAAGCTCGCATCCATGGCATCCATGACCGGTGGAGAGGCTCGAGCTCACGGCAGAACCTCAGGAAGAGGGACGGCGGAGCTGCGCGCTTAGCGTCGGCTGCTGTCGGAGCCAAGGATGGAGGAAGAGGCGACGAAGCCACAGCCGGCCAGGAGCGGCGTGTATGGGCGGAGGGGCGGCTCGGCTCGTCGGGCGGCGGGCGACAGAGGCAGATGCGAGGGGACCGGCGGGGGCAGGTGCGGGGCCAGTGTGAGCTGCGGTCTGGCAGAGGCGGCCGTCACGCGCGGGGTCGCGTCGCTTTCGCTGTGGGAACGATGGAAGAGACGGCGCGTGAGGAGTAACCTGTGCGTGCGGCCCGTGCGCGTCGTCCGTCACAGAACGACCCGGCTGTAGCTACAGCCGGGTGTTAGTTAGCATTTTCCTTTTAATTGTTCACTATACGATCTACTTTTTTTTCATTTTTGTAGACCGAAATTGAATTGAGATTTTGCAGGCTTATAATATATATCAATGTCTACATGCACACTTTGTTTTAAAAATTTCTGAAACTTTAAAATACGATTTTGAATTTTTAAAAATAAAGGCTACATGTAGCTCGATCTCCATTTTTAGTTACACACCTAGTCTCTTTGTGCCAGCCACGGGCTACCTGCCGAGTTGTACAGTCAACACCAATATTGGAAAAGAAAGCGAAACGGGAAAAAGGCCAGAGCCCGTTAAAAATGAGAAGATCCGTTAACATCTCCCCTGGCTGGGCTAGTCGCTTGATGACTGAGTTACACGTGACTTGAAGTGACCAAAAAACTGAGTGTTAACAATAGCTGTCAATTACACACTTCTTCATACGGTATCAGCAGCTCAAGCCAAAGATAACAACCCCAGTATAAGCATTAGCTCTGTTACGATATTTTCCAAGACAATTTTTACCACAGCAAAATCCGTTTTTCCCGTTGCAAACCTGATGAAAACGAGTGTCCATGTGAGCTGTGTGTCGTCCTGGTTAAACATTAGCGAAAAAGACGTGCACCTTTCTTGCAACAAGACAAGTAAAGAGTAATAAAAATGGATTTATTCAAATTCAAGCGCGTATGAGTCGTATCCATCAAAATATTATACAATTTTGGATACCTCCTGACCAAGGTTTCGGTTACCGGCCGAAATACCGCGGTAACCGGAAATCTCGGCCCCCTCCGGTAAATGAGTTTATCGGATGAAAATTCTCGGGATGTTTGAATTTGTGCTGAATTTGTCCTCCCAAAATCTTTATTTGATTTCTTTTCGACGATTTATGTTTGAATTTCGAACTCTGTCCGGGAATTTCGTCCGGTAACCGGCCAATAATTTCCGGTAACCACGGTTACCGGAAATCCCGGCCCCCTCCGAGAAAAAAATAAAACCGGTACCCAAAACCTTGCTCCTGACCCGTTCGTGATCCAAATTAATTGTCAAAGTTCCAATCTCCAAACATTTATGTATCACTATCTCGAAGCATCCTATAAAAGCACTCGTATAAAAGCACTATCGATCATTGCTCGTTCATGGGCTCGTCGACGGGGGCTCCTCCTCCTTCGTCTGCTGCACGATGGTCACGCCGAAGAGCCTCACGGTGCCGGGAATCGCCTGCGGAGGCTGCGCCGCCTCCTCAACCACCGGTGCCACCCGCTCCGGCTCGTACGACGCCAATGGCGGCGCCACAATGGGGGCCTCCAAGGAAGACGGCGCCCGTTGCAAGGGCAGCGCCAGCGCGAGCTCCGGGTGGCAGAGGCGCAACCGCTTCCAGGGAACGATGGGCTTGCCGCTGTAGTGCTTCCTCATGTGGCCGCCGAGGGACACGCCGCTCGAGTACTCGGCGCCGCAGATCTTACACGCGTGCAACTTCACCGGCTTGGCGCCGGCCATGTGCTCCTGCGGGTCGACCCCCGCGGCGGCGGCGGCGGCCGCGGCAGCCGCCGCGATGCGCCGGTTCTTGTGGCCGGCGGCGTGGCCTCCCAGTCCCTGGTGGGTCGGGAACCACCGATTACACTCATTGCACGAAAACCCGCGCTGGCTGTTCCCCGATAATGACTGCCGCCTGGTGGACTGGTCGCTGCGCACAATGTGCAGCGGGCCATCGAAGAGTCGCTGCTGTGACGCAGCGGGAACCATGAGGGGGAAAAAGGTGGCTTGCTGCGGCGGGGCAGGAGTAGGGGCGACGGGTACTTGCTCCGGTGCGGCGACACCACTCTGGCTCGGCTCCACGCTGCTCCTGGCGCTGCTGCCGCCGCTGCCACCGTTCACGACCGGTTTGTTGCTGCATACTAGGGATGAAAACGGAGCGGATACGGACGGAACTGAGTGGCGCCACATTTGTTTTCATATTCTTTTGCGGAAGCGGAAACAAATACAAAAACCCCGGAAACAAATACAGAAACAAATATTGTCGGAAACAGATACAGACCGAATGCGGTACAGAGACGGAACACAAAGCAGATATTTACTGGAACCGAGAGACGCCTTAAATAATTAAGGAAAAGGCAAGCAAATCAACAAACTTGTCAAGTTTTTAAGATGAAATAAAATTATAAAGAGATATACTGATTATATAATATGGTGTGCAAGATTAAAAATATCTATTACCATCCCTATCGCTAGTATAACGTCGAAATGGAGAACTGAGACGGACCCGAGGGAGAGATGATATGCGAATACATAGGTCATAAACATGGTAGCTTCAGATTATTTTCATTTTTATTCATCTCTTGGGTTGTGCCTAAATTTTCTCACCAGAATTTCTGTGCCTGTTGGATTTGGAAATGACCATGTAACAAAAACGGAAAGTTCCGTATTACCGGAAACGGAATTTCCGTTTCCGCAGTCGTTCCGCCGGAATACGCTGTTCCGTTTCCGTTTCCGTTTCCGCATAAAAGTTTCCGTTTCCGTTTTGCAAAATTCCGTTTCCGTTTCCGTATTTCCATTCCGTTTCCGTTTTTCCGCGGAGAAGTCGGAAATATTCCGTACCGTTTTCATCCCTACTGCATACGGACTGAATGGGCGTTGTTGTGTCATCAGAGACCTTGGGCTCCGCTCCGATGACAATGGCCATGGAGTCGCCCAACTCCTCCACGGCGGACGCGCCGGCGCCACTGGCCACCGCAGCGACCTGCTTCTCCTCCTTGGCCGCCTGCGCGTGCACCCTCATGTGGCCATGCACCGCCTTCCAGCTACCGAACTCCCTCCGGCAGACGGTGCAGGGGAACACCTCCCTCGCCACTGCCGCGTCGGCGTCGCTGATGGTCTTGTCGGACCCGAGCAAGCACGCGGGCGAGTTCCCCCGCGCGGACCCGGCGCTGACGTTGACCCACTCGTCGTTGTCGTGGCGGGACTGGAGGTAGTACCTGGCGTCCTCGTCGTCGGTGTCCGTGTCAGACCCGTGGTACCCCGACTGGACCTCGCCCTCCTCGATCTCGCGTCCCCGGCGCCGCGGAGGCTGGTCATCATCGGCGGAACCGGCCATGGAAGCAAGCTTGATCGGTCGCCATCGATCAGAAGGTGAGCGAGCGAGCGAGCGAGCGAGAGGCTGAGAGCGAGAATCTAGGGTTTGGTCGCTCGATCGAGACGGCCGGTGTTGTGGCTTCGCTTTGCTTTGCTTGTGGGTGGAGGAAGCGATGAGTCGGGCTGAGCCTTTATATGGGCTCGAGGATCGGATCGGCGTCGGCAAGGCTGAGTTCGACTCGGCGACGAGCTAGGTTTAAGCGATTGGTTGCGTGGCGCGCGCGGCTCACGCGGGATCGAAGGACGGACGGATGGATCGGCTGGCCGGTGGCGGGAAGGAAAGAGAACGGGAGTCCGCTTCGGATATGATGTGGCGCGCAAGGAATTAAGCGAGGGAGTGGTGGAGAGTTTGTTACGCGTACGGTTTAAACAGGATTTATTTACTGGAGCCCGGTTTAAACGGGATTTACTTAAGTACCAGCACAGACTGGAGGGTTGACTTCCTGTTGACAGCGGTAGTTAAAGAGAGAGATGGGTGTACCTAGCTCGCTCTAAAAGAGAGAGATATTACCTTTACGTGGAAAACAAATCTTGTTTCGATATTTTCTTCAGCAGCAAGGCTTGCAAGTGAAAGGAAAGTTAATTAATTTAAACCACACAAGAGATCGTGTACGTACTATAGAGAGAAAAAAACGGAAGGTCTAGAGAGACAAAAAGTCATTTTTTTTGCGAAAAGAGAGACAAAGAGTCTAGACGTGGCTAACTAATGGACTACTCGCCTTTTTTTTATGAAACACAATACAAACACAGACGCTCACATACGCGTGTACATACTCACCCTTATGGACGCACGCACGCACGCACACCCTACCCCTATGAGCACCTTCGAAATACTCTCACATACGCGTGCACATACTCACCCTTATGAACGCATGCACGCACACCCTACACCTATGAGCACCTCCAAAATACTGAGCCGGGGGTTGAGTCTTGAGATTGACGAAGTCACCACATGCGCCTCGCTGTCGATGAGAACATCGTCTCCCACGGAAAAATATTCCGCCTAAATGAGAAACAGCAGTGTCCAGCCTAGAATTTGAACTCGGGTGGGCTGGGGTACAATCACCCTCCTAACCATATTGTTGAAAGTGCATGTGTTGCCCCATGTGTGGTTTTGGTAATTAATGATAATCCTTATGGACTAATGTTTGCATTGAGATATTCTTGTAGATCTTGTCCATAGCAAAAGATTGGAGTTCATGTGTTGGACTCTAGAAAATTACATGATGACCAAGGTTCTATCCAAGGGTTTATATGAAGAATGGTCATGTGTAGAGTTGAGTTTATTGCAAGTATGGCTTGGAAAAGAAGATTGAGTGAACATTCATGTTTACTTCCAAGCCACCATATATATCAAGAGGAGAAGATGAAGTGCAAATTCAATATGATCCATCTCGGAAGATATCATTTGATTGAAGCTTGCAATGGAGACATGAAGACGTAACTTAGCGAGGCTCTCCCATAATGGAGTATGGGGGAGCATTTGGAGAAGTCTTCATCAAGCATGTGCTAGCAAGAACAATCAAGAAATGTGTTCCAACTTGAGAGAGTCATGATCGTCATCATCAATCTCAAGTGGAATGCGCAAGGCAAATGTATGATCTTGATAGGTTTTCTATTTTACCGGTCTCATGGTGTTAGTGAGAGACCGGGTTATAGGATAGACGGCGTACTATCAAGAGAGGCTCTCAAGTGAGTAACTTGATCGCATCTTTGTGGAGAACTCAAACCTTTGCATACTCTGCATTTCATCTTTCTTGGTTCTTATTTGGCTTTTATCCATGTGAGGATTTAGAGCTTGTGTTCATCTCCATACCAAGCTCTAATTCATCAAAAACGGATTTCATTTGAATATCTTGTGGTGTTTTTGATGTTGGAGGTTTTACCGGTTTGTCTTTTCTAAGAGAGGTCAAAATAGCTTCTCCAAGCTTAGACTTTTCCATAGCATTAGCAATAACGGTGTCCAAGGAATTCATGCTAATAACATTACTACCACTATTATGCAGACAAACTTCCATCGGTTTCTTAATTTTCTCTTCAAAAGCATCATGTCCTAATTCAATATAAAGTTCATAAAGATCTCTAATTTTTTTGTTGTTTTCCATTAAGCCTAACTAGTGAAAATAAAAACAAGAAACAAAAAGAAATAATTGCAGAATCTAAAGGAGATACCTTCCAACACTTACCTCCCCGGCAACGGCGCCAGAAAATAGCTTGATGTCTACGCACGCTTCTATTCTTGTAGACAGTGTTGGGCCTCCAAGTGCAGAGGATTGTAGAACAGCAGCAAGTTTCCCTTAAGTGAATCACCCAAGGTTTATCGAACTCAGGGAGGTAGAGGTCAAAGATATCCCTCTCAAGCAACCCTGCAATTAAGATACAAGAAGTCTCTTGTGTCCCCAACACACCTAATACACTTGTCAGATGTATAGGTGCACTAGTTCGGCGAAGAGATAGTGAAATACAAGTAATATGGATGATTATAAGTAGTAATTGCAATCTGAAATAAAAATGGCAGCAAGCAAACATGTAGCAGAACTTGTTGTAAACGGTGTTTCAATGCTTAGAAACAAGGCCTAGGGATCATACTTTCACTAGTGGTATCTCTCAACATTTTAGCACAACTGAACGCAAGTAAGTGCTACTCGGGATTATTCACCTTCTTGGTGAAACAAGAGTACTATGCGTAGGGCTACAAAAGCACACCTCAAAGTCTGAGTAAACAAACACCACAATTCCACAAAGAATAAGCCATGATAATATCTAAATTATTTATAGAGTCACACACAAGTACCCACGCTGTCACCTTGATACCGTGTTGTCACAATGACTCCGGAAACTAGATAAAATCACTTGATTAGCATAAACATTACATATGAATTCAGCGATACTAGCAATGCTCATGATCACATAAAGATCACACCATGGGAGAGAGAGGTAAACCACATAGCTACCGGTAGAGCCCTCAGCCTCGGGGGAGAACTACTCCCTCCTCATCATGGGAGGCAGCAACGGCGATGAAGATGGCGGTGGAGTCGATGGAGATGGCTCCGGGGGCAATTCCCCGTCCCGGCAGGGTGCCGAAACAGAGACTTCTGTCCCCCGAATTAGGGTTTTTGGTGGCAGCGGAGCTACGGAACTCTTCTGGAGAAATAGTCGATTCTTCTAGGGTTTTCGGGGCAGGAGCAATATATAGGCCAAAGGGTAACGCGAGGGCGTGCACGAGGCGGCCTCACCACGTGGCGGCGCCACCCCCCTCCAGGCCGCGCGACGGCATGGTGAGCAGGCCGTGGGCCTCCGCTGGACTTGCCCTTCTGGCTCCGTGGGTCTTCTGGCGAAATAGAATTTCTGTAATTTTTCCGGATTTTTCCGAGCACTTTGGTTTTCGGGCCTTTTCTGCAATACACAGACATAATAAACAGAAACTGGCACTGTGGCATCTTGTTAATAGGTTAGTCCAGTAAATGTCATAATATGATATAAAGTGTATATAAAACATGTGACAATTGGTATAATAATAGCATGGATCATAAGAAATTATAGATACGTTGGAGACGTATCAGCCCCCTCTCAATCCCTCCCATGATTCTTGCAAATCTTTGAGGGAAAGGTGAGAGGAGATCTAGATCTACAATTCCACCAATCAATCTCTCCTCTAAGTGAGGGGAAGTCTCTTGATCTAGATCTTGGAGTTCCATTTGTTGAGTTCTTCTTTGTTCTTTCTCTCTTCTCCCCCATAAGCATTAGTTGCTTTTGGTGGGATTTGAGAGTGAAGGATTTGAGCACTTGTGCTCTTGACATTGCTTCGTTGCATCGGTTTGTGCTCTTGGGTCTTTGGACCCTAGACGCCCGTGTGGTGGTTGAGACCCTTGGTGGACACTTGTAGCTGTTCGGGAGCCCCCAATCCCGTTGTGGGTTGTGCCCCGGATCGTTGTTGAAAGGCTCGGATTTCCGCCTCGAAGGATTCCGATAGTGGAAGGTGAACCAAACCTTTGTGGTGCGGTTCATCGGAGAAGAAGGTGAAACCTTTGTGGTTTTTGAACCATTGTGTTGGTTCACACCTCTCCAACGAGACGTACTCCCTTAACAAGGAGGAACTCGGGAATACATCCTCGTCTCCGCGTGCCTCGGTTATTTCTATACCCGAGCTTTTACTTATGCACTTTACATTGTGATAGCCTTCGTGCTTGAAGTATTCTATTGCTATCACCTTGTTGCTTGTCTTGCTTAGCATAAGTTGTTGGTGCACATAGGTGAGCCTAGTTTATTTAGGTTGTTGGCTTGTTAATTTAAACACATAGTTTTATTCCGCAATTATCAAGCCTAAACCGGAAAAGTTTTAATCGCCTATTCACCCCCCCCTCTAGGCGACATCCTTGTCCTTTCAATTGGTATCAGAGCCTGGGCTCTCTTTTTGGGCTTTACCGCCTAGAGAGTAAAGATGTCATATAGAGAATTAGTGCACGATCCCACTCTTATATTCAATGGCACAAATTATGATGTTTGGAAAATTCGCATGCTTAACCTTCTTAGGGACATAAACCCAAATTTTAAGAGAATTGTAGATATGGGTTTTTCTCCTCCAAAGGATTCCCAAAAGTTATCTTTAGAGGATGAGGAAAACTCTTATCTCGATACTCGTGTATCTAATTGTCTTATGTGTGTTTTGAGCGATGTAGTTCTTGCATCAATCATGCCTTTTCGGAACGCTCATGAGCTATGGACCAAGCTTCAAGATAAATATGAAGTGTCCAATATTATTGAGGATGATTGTTCTCCCTCCACCTCCGGCCGTGATGAGTTCACAACTTCTTCCACTTCACCAACATGTGATTTGTCACAAGGTAATGATATGGTGAGTGGTGATAGAAATTGCTTTGTTGATGGTGAATATTCTATTGACTATACTTCATCCTATCTCATTGCAATATTTTATCTTTGGACTTAAACACTTCTAGCACTCCAAATGTTTACATGCTAGTGTTGATAGTCCTTGCATATCATGTAATAGTTTTTAACTAAATCTCATGATGATATGCTTCATTTGTCTTGTTGCCATGAAAACAATACTTCCATATCCTCTATTCTTGTGTGGCTAACAATGTAGAGGAATCCCAACATTTGTTGGAACAAGACATGGATCTCAATGGTGCTTCAAGTATCTCTTCACCATCTTTGCCCACTACTCATTTTTGCCTTATGGCTAGGATTCAAAGGTTTCTCCACCTTTGGAACCCTCTACATCTTGTGATGATGTGGATGAGGATTCTCATGGAGCGCTTATGGATGTTGAATCCATAACAAAGAAGGGTGAGATGGTATTTGGTGCTCTCCCAAAGGTAGCAAAGCTATCCCTCCTCTAAGTGAAATCATTTTTATGCTATTAAGAGTAGGGAAATCATTGAGGACTTGGAAACTCAATTTCTCGAGAAATGTCAAATTGAGAGAGAGGATGCCGATGAAAAGGCATCCTTAATGAATGCCCTTGAGGAAGAGCAAGAGCTTCGAGTGTCTCTTGAGGAGAAACTTGAATCTCTTGATGAATCAAATGATCTTATTATTGCTAAAATCATTAAGGAAAGAGATCATGCTATTGCTAAATATAAAGTGCTTAAAAAGGAAAAGTTGAATTTGGTGTTGGCAATGCTAGACTAGTTGAGGATATAGAGAGACTTGACAAAGCTCACAAGGCTTTAGAAAGTGAACACTCTCTCCTTAGCAAGTCTCATGATCAACTCCAAACTCAACTATCTAAAAATGATGAGCTTGCCAAGTTGTCTCCTTCTATTCTAATGATAATGATGCTTGTGCTACTAACTCCACTTCTTGTGAAGCATCTATTTTGAAGGAGAATGTTGAGCTAAGGGCTCAACTTGAGTTGCTAACTAGCAAGTATGGGAAATTGGAAGAAAGTCATGAAAAGCTTCTAGCTCTAATGATGATCTTCTAGCATCCCATGCTAGGCTAAAGTTAGCTCATGAGGCTATCACTACAAAGGTAACATCTTGTGAGCCTCATGTGGACAAAGGCACAACTTTGACTAAAAATGCTTTATTGCCATGTGCTAGTCCTATGATTCATCCACTCACAATTTGCTACATCTTGTGATGAATTACTTTCTATGCCTTGTTGCTCTAACAATGAAGCCTCTACCTCTAGTGTTTTTGTTGATACTAACCATGTAGAGGAATTAAATGAGCTCAAGGCCCAAGTCACTTCTTTGAAGAAAGACTTGGAAAAGCGTCATGTTGGGGATTCTACACTTGACAATATGTTGAGTGTTCAAAGACGCCCCAATGACAAGAGTGGACTTGGATTCAACTCCAATATCAAGAACAAGTCCAAGTTCAACAAGAAGAAAAGGGCCAAGAACAAGTTAAAGATTCGGCCAAGATTGTTTGCTTCAAGTGCAAAGTTGAAGGGCACCATGTTAGATCTTGCCCTTTGAAGAAGAAGCTCTTAGTGAGAAGCAACAAGGGAAGAAGCCTCAAGTTCAAACTCAAGTTCCTCAAGTTGAAGAACGGCCTCTTCCCAAGAAGAATCAAGCTACCCCTCCTCAAGTCAAGACTCCAACTAAGAAGAGAGGAGGAAGTAGATGTTGCTACCTATGCCGTGAGAAGGGTCACATTGCTTCTTCATGCACAAATGGTACCTTATCCAACCCCATTATTATTGATGATGATTATTCTCTTCGGAAGGATAAGGTTGGCAATGTGTTTGCCAAATATGTTGGTACTCAAAGTGGTGTCAAGAAAAGAACCATTTGGGTTGCCAAACCTATTGTGACTAACCTCTTAGGACCCAACTTGGTTGGGGACCAACAAGCTAAAACTTGATCAATAGGTGTTGTTGGAGGGCATTGGAGACTTGGCTACTTATGAAGAATTAAGGGATCTTCATCAATTATATTATCTCAAGTCAAGTCATTTGGATTATATTGTTCTATCTCATATCCAATGTTCCTCCTTGCGGTAACTTTTATTTAAATCATATATACATTGAAAGTTGCTTGCACCCTTGCATGTGTTAGGTTTTGTACCTTGCTAGTGTTGTATGTGTTGTGCTCTCTACTTACTTATCTTGAGTAATCAAGATGTGTATGTTGGTTTGCACACCATTATTTGTGTTGAGCCTTATTGCTTTTATTTGATATCTTATCTTGTTGGCTCTCTTTTTGAGAGATTAATGGACTATCCTATTTTGGGGGAGTGATATGCTTCGTGCACTTCACAATCCTAAAATGTGTGTACATGAGGAATACCACTTAGTGTGATATATCAATATTATCTATTCTCTATGTGGTATGTCTTGCTCATGAGAAATTCAAATTCTATATGTCCATTAATTTCTCGAGTTGGTTTTGCTTGCCTCTTGTTAAGAAAATTTGGATTATCACATTATGGGGGAGTAATAAGCTATGTGCATATTACAAGCCTAGAAAATGTGAACATGTGAGGTTTGCCACCTAGAATTGATGTTATCAATAATCTTATTCCTATGTGGCATGTTGCTCAAACAAGTTCCATATTTGCTAAAATGATTTTGTTTAATCACTCTTTTGGATCTTGTTTGTGATGGACTTTCTTGATATGGCTTTCCTAAATATGATCGCATATATCTTTTTGGGAAACCAATTGCTTCAAGCTACTCTTGTAGTTGCTTTGCATGATCGCATGAATTTTGAAGCTATCAAGAATATCTGTCTATCTAAGCATGGCTTTTAATTCTTATTCTTTGCCATATGCTTTGTTGTTGTGAAGTTGGTCTTGAATTTCATTCCTATTTACCACCGAGAAATACCTCCATACTCCTTGTCCATGACAAGTGATACTCATAATTGTGGTGGAATTTGTAGACCATCTTCACTTTGGTTCTTGCTTTGAATTGCCTTATTTTATTGCCAAGGATTTGAATTGATCTAACTCCTCTTGTCTTTCTTGTATCTTTGGATCCTTGTTGCTCTACTCAAAAATTTTTATGCCTTCTTGAGTTAGGAAAAGCAATGATCCATTCTTGTGCATTTGCATTCAAAATCATACTTCTCGTTAATGCACTATTCTTGGGGAAGCTATCCTACATTGAGTAGAACAACATTCTTTAAATTGGTATTGGATTTTATTGCTTTCCTTGAACATGACTAGTGTTTGAATAATATGTATGGAGAGTGATGATCCCATTTGTGTGCATTTGTATTCAAATGCAAGATCATAAATAATGCACTAATCTTGGGGAGCAATCCTATATGCTATGAACTTTAGTTGTCTTCAATTGGCTTTTTATCCCGATGACATGTCTCTTTGGAAGACAAACATTTTTCGTCTTGGTACTTGTGCCATCATGAAAAGTGTAGAGGGTTTGGTTTATTCCTTGATGGTATTTTCATCAATTGCTACTTTACTTTCATTTGGTATTTTTCAAAGTG
Organism: Poa pratensis; assembly: GCA_947311845.1. Taxonomy (NCBI): domain Eukaryota; kingdom Viridiplantae; phylum Streptophyta; class Magnoliopsida; order Poales; family Poaceae; genus Poa; species Poa pratensis. The sequence continues at coordinate 45,886,019 of CAMZMU010000058.1, forward strand.
GTATCTTCAATCATGTGTTGATTTGGGTCTTTGATATAATTTGGGCAATTTGTTTTCTTGTCACACTTGTGTGTGCTTTGTTGGTTTAATTGGTGTTTTGTCCAAATTGTATCTCGTTTGGTTCTTGAAAGTCATGTGCATGCATATTTACTATATGTATATCTTATGGCATGCTTACTTTCGTTGATCCAATATATAGGATAAACTCCATCAAATCCTAAATGGCTAAGATGTGCATGAAATTCAATTTCATATCAATATGCACATATTTATGTGGAGTTTGTCTATGTATTGTAGTTGCTCTAACTACTTGGGACCCAATGAGTTTGGGTACCATGTTGTACTTGAATTTGTTTTAGGTACACTTGAGATGCATTGGAAGGTTGTCTCATCTACAAGGAAGGTGTTGTCACCATGTGCTTATTAGAGCCAAGCTTGGATGATCATGGGCTCCTATCTTCTACATCACCAATGCTATCTCGGTAACAAGTATCTACCTCATGCATACATTTCTAGCTTTCAACCGTGTGTAGGTTATATCTTGGCATGAATTTCCTTTGTGCGATACTTGTTATCTTTCTCGGAGCATCCCATTTATCACCTTCTCCCTTGTGGATATTTTTGATGCTATGATGAGATTGTGTTGGAAGTTCATCTATATCCTTTTAAGATAAAATTGAGCTTTGTGCTATGCTTTTAAGCAAAGATCTTATTGGTATATATGACTTCCACTTGGATATCATGTTCTTCACCGTAGTATCTACTTTGTGTGTGCATGTTTCTTTGTGGACTTATATCTTCATGATTGATGTCTACTTAGAAACTTATACACATGTGAGTAGTTACATCTTTATTTGGTATTCCATTTTTTTAGTGACCACCTTTTATTCTTTTGATTCTTTAGTGGTTTCTAAAAGGCACAAACTTTGCTTTTCATTTGATATCCCTTATTGCATCTTAATAAGCTTGTGAACCTAGTTGCTATATTCTCTTTGGTTTGTGTGTATGGGAAGGACATGATATGCCCTATGTGCCTCTTATATTGAAAGACTATGTTGATGCTCGCTCATCCTTATTAGTCTCCTAAAATGTCTTCCCATATCACACCCGTCTCTTTTCGGTTGAGCAAGTCTTTATTTGTTACTTCTTGCTTTTGTTGCTCAATTTTTTTTTGCAAGTTGTTTTGCTCCTTTTCTAATACGCTCTCTTGCGTGTTTGTGTTCAAAATTTCTATGAGGGAGTGAGGATTCCATGTTGTGCACACCATATTGAAATGCAAATCATACATTGTGCACGTACCTTGGGGAGTTCCCTTTTTGATTTTGAGAACACTTTTTCGGATCCTTTGATTGGTTACTTCTTTTGTCGAAGTATCTTTCGATTGTTTTTCTTTTGCAATCTTTGGATCCTCAATATAGTTTGATCTCCTTCCCAACTATTCGTCATTAGATATGTGCATTTGATTTCACTCATATTATGAGAAATGCACACATTTTGGGGGAGCTCTTACTATATTGGCCTTCTAAATTTTTCTTCCCATTTCGGCAATCGATGCCAATGGGGGAGAAGTTTAGAGGGTTTAAGGGAAGTTGGTTTTATGCTTTAGTTTCGTTCTTACTATATTGGCCTTCTAAATTTTTCTTCCGGCGGATCGGCGGCAGCAAGGTTGAGTTCGACTCGGCGACGAGCTAGGTTTAAGCGATTGGTTGCGTGGCGCGCGCGGCTCACGCGGGATTGAAGGACGGACGGATGGATCGGCTGGCCGGTGGCGGGAAGGAAAGAGAACGGGAGTCCGCTTCGGATATGATGTGGCGCACAAGGAATTAAGCGAGGGAGTGGTGGAGAGTTTGTTACGCGTACGGTTTAAACAGGATTTATTTACTGGAGCCCGGTTTAAACGGGATTTACTTAAGTACCAGCACAGACTGGAGGGTTGACTTCCTGTTGACAGCGGTAGTTAAAGAGAGATGGGTGTACCTAGCTCGCCCTAAAAGAGAGAGATATTACCTTTACGTGGAAAACAAATCTTGTTTCGATATTTTCTTCAGCAGCAAGGCTTGCAAGTGAAAGGAAAGTTAATTAATTTAAACCACACAAGAGATCGTGTACGTACTATAGAGAGACAAAAACGGAAGGTCCAGGGAGACAAAAAGTCATTTTTTTTTTGCGAAAAGAGAGACAAAGAGTCTAGACGTGGCTAACTAATGGACTACTCGCCTTTTTTTTATGAAACACAATACAAACACAGACGCTCACATACGCGTGCACATACTCACCCTTATGAACGCACGCACGCACACCCTACCCCTATGAGCACCTTCGAAATACTCTCACATACGCGTGCACATACTCACCCTTATGAATGCATGCACGCACACCCTACACCTATGAGCACCTCCAAAATACTGAGCCGGCGGGTCGAGTCTGGAGATTGACGAAGTCACCACATGCGCCTTGCTGTCGATGAGAACGCCGTCTCCCACGGAAGAATATTCCGCCTAAATGATAAACAACAGTGTCCAGCCTTGAATTTGAACTCGGGTGGGCTGGGGTACAATCACCCTCCTAACCATATTGTTGAAAGTGCATGTGTTGCCCCATGTGTGGTTTTGGTAATTAATGACAATCCTTATGGACTAATGTTTGCATTGAGATATTCTTGTAGATCTTGTCCATAGCAAAAGATTGGAGTTCATGTGTTGGACTCTAGAAGATTACATGATGACCAAGGTTCTATCCAAGGGTTTATATGAAGAATGGTCATGTGTAGAGTTGAGTTTATTGCAAGTATGGCTTGGAAAAGAAGATTGAGTGAACATTCATGTTTACTTCCAAGCCACCATATATATCAAGAGAAGAAGATGAAGTGCAAATTCAATATGATCCATCTCGGAAGATATCATTTGATTGAAGCTTGCAATGGAGACATGAAGACGGAACTTAGCGAGGCTCTCCCACAATGGAGTATGGGGGAGCATTTGGAGAAGTCTTCATCAAGCATGTGCTAGCAAGAACAATCAAGAAAGGTGTTCCAACTTGAGAGAGTCAAGATCGTCATCATCAATCTCAAGTGGAATGCGCAAGGCAAATGTATGATCTTGATAGGTTTTCTATTTTACCGGTCTCATGGTGTTAGTGAGAGACCGGGTTATAGGATAGACGGCGTACTATCAAGAGGGGCTCTCAAGTGAGTAACTTGATCGCATCTTTGTGGAGAGCTCAAACCTTTGCATACTCTGCATTTCATCTTTCTTGGGTCTTATTTGGCTTTTATCCATGTGAGGATTTAGAGCTTGTGTTCATCTCCATACCAAGCTCTAATTCATCAAAAACGGATTTCATTTGAATATCTTGTGCTGTTTTTTATGTTGGAGGTTTTACCGGTTTGTCTTTTCTAAGAGAGGTCAAACTAGCTTCTCCAAGCTTAGACTTTTCCATAGCATTAGCAATAACGGTGTTCAAGGAATTCATGCTAATAACATTACTACCACTATTATGCAGACAAACTTCCATCGGTTTCTTAATTTTCTCTTCAAAAGCATCATGTCCTAATTCAATATAAAGTTCATAAAGATCTCTAATTTTTTTGTTGTTTTCCATTAAGCCTAACTAGTGAAAATAAAAACAAGAAACAAAAAGAAATAATTGCAGAATCTAAAAGAGATACCTTCCAACACTTACCTCCCCGGCAACGGCGCCAGAAAATAGCTTGATGTCTACGCACGCTTCTATTCTTGTAGACAGTGTTGGGCCTCCAAGTGCAGAGGATTGTAGAACAGCAGCAAGTTTCCCTTAAGTGAATCACCCAAGGTTTATCGAACTCAGGGAGGTAGAGGTCAAAAATATCCCTCTCAAGCAACCCTGCAATTAAGATACAAGAAGTTTCTTGTGTCCCCAACACACCTAATACACTTGTCAGATGTATAGGTGCACTAGTTCGGCGAAGAGATAGTGAAATACAAGTAATATGGATGATTATAAGTAGTAATTGCAATCTGAAATAAAAATGGCAGCAAGCAAACATGTAGCAGAACTTGTTGTAAACGGTGTTTCAATGCTTAGAAACAAGGCCTAGGGATCATACTTTCACTAGTGGTATCTCTCAACATTTTAGCACAACTGAACGCAAGTAAGTGCTACTCGGGATTATTCTCCTTCTTGGTGAAACAAGAGTACTATGCGTAGGGCTACAAAAGCACACCTTAAAGTCTGAGTAAACAAACACCACAATTCCACAAAGAATAAGCCATGATTGTTGGGGATATACCTACTAGGGGTATCACCAGCATGGATCAATCCGGCTAGTCCAGGGTGGCCCGCAGTGGTGGTGAAGGCTTTGCCTACCGAACGGCCCAGATAGCTGACGACCAAGGAAGGCGGATGCCGGCAAGGAGGAGGCCCAAGACTGAAGCCCACGAAGCCACCAAGACCCAGATGGAAGGCGGCATACTTGCCGGCTAGGTTTAGGACTCCGTATACTTGTTGGATACGTAATCACCTTGTAACCCTAGGTCCAGCAGCCTATATAAGCTGGACCACGGGACGCCTTTAGGGCACGATACTCATACATCCAACTCATTGTAACCTGTTCACGGCGATATTGCCTTATAGTGAGTTATAGCAGCACGTAGGGCACCGCCACCGCCATGGTGCCTGAAGCTGGGTAAACTGCCGTGTACAATCCCGACCTTGACGACGTCCACCTTCTTGCCCTACGTTCACCCTCGGCTAGTGTCGGGGTAATACTTTCTGGATTAACCCGTGGCCCAGTGCGACTTAACTTTCTCGCACGGACGAAGGCCCACTTGGGAGCAAGCCCAATATTGAACCGCCATAAGGGAAAGATCTAGAAGACATATCCCGGAGGACGTGAAGACCAAGTAGTCTCCGAGTAGGCCTCTGTGGATGTATTCCTTATGGGGAAGTTTCCTTTTGTAACCTAGCGAGCCTCTGTGTATATAAAGAGGACTCGCAGGACTTAGGGCGGGAGAAGCTATCAAGCCCCAAAACCCTAGCTCATACGGCGAGTACCAGATCGGATCGCCTCCATTGTAACACCTCGATTATCATATCAATACCAATCTAGGGTAGGCAGGAAGTAGGTCTTTTACCTCACATTGAGGGGGCCGAACCTGGGTAAATCTGTGTTGATCATTGTTCCTGCGATCCCAAGCTCGGAGATGCTTGACTCGCATAATCCCACACCTACGAAGTCATCTATGACACCTGACGTGACAAACCCACGACAGTTGGCGCCCACCGTGGGGCCTGCGGTCAAGAGCGTCATGTTCCGCGCAGGATCCATGAAGGGAGCTGAAGATCTTGTTGTTGGCCGTATCATCACGGTCAATGGCACACCCCTCATCGACGATTCGAGCTGGGGGCCGGAAGCAGATTATTTGGAGACCGGCCACGTCATCCCGTTCGGATCCATCAACGTCTTCGTCGGCTTCGTTGGTGGCAGGTCCGTTAGATCGGTCCAGGAAGGCGATTCAGTAGAAGAAGTCACCGATGACGGGGAAGAATCCGTGGAGAGCATGGACTCGCAAGAGTTTGGGTCCATCATACCTGCCTTTGAAGAAAGTTGCTGGGGTCACCCACCAGAAATCACATCATCACCAGATCAAGAGATGGCACAAGTCGCGGTTTACATGGCCGGAGGAGCAGGTGCATCAGGGACTGCAGGAGAAACCGAGGCATCGGCACCCCCAAGCAACCCACTTCTTGTCCCTGTGTCAGCCACGAACGCCGCCCTCCGTGCAACAGAAATCGAGGCCGCCAGGGCCGAGCTCCTGGATGAGGTTCGAAGGATGGAAGAAGAGCGCCGCAGGCTCGATCAGATAAACCAAGGAATCCAACAGGAGCGGCAGAGAGTAGCCGCGCTGGCTGCGACTCAACAACAGGTTGACCCGCAAACACAGCTGCGCGCGACTCAACCAACAGTGGAAATCCCGCTCACTCCAGCCATGGGGACGGGAATCCAGACGATTGCGGAAGGAAGGGTACCAACAAATCAAGAGACCCAGCAACAAACAAGGAGGTTTCACACCCCACAGGGCCATTACCAGAACCCTGTCGATAATATGTATGCTGCGGCTAATATCTTGACTCAGATGGTACCAACAGGCGATGACCCGGTCAATGCTGAGGCACGGCGCGCGATTCAGATGCTTAGTACGGCAGTCCTGCAACAAGCCAATAGGGCGGAAGCCGAAGCACAGCTGCCCCTCGTACCAGCCAATCACAAGATTACAGCAGAAAGAAGCGTCCAGAGCAGGCCACCAGAGGACGTGTCAGGAGTCGCACAGAGGCAGCAGGAGCAAGTCGCAAAAGCGCAGGCGAATGCGCCATTGATGCAAAGCAGCCGCGGGTAACCCCGCAGGCGCGCCCACAGCCCTGTCCTCGCGACTCAAGGGACCAGCGTGTTTCACTGAGAGGATCAGATCGGAACCTTTTCCTGAAGATTTCAAAGGGCCACGCAAGGTGGCAAACTATAACGCCAGCATGGATCCAACCACTTGGCTCAACAATTACGAGATGGGCATGAGCATCTAAACGCATCTGAAGAGATCTGCGCACGCTACCTAAACATGATGCTAGAAGGAGCAGCGCACATATGGCTGCAAAATTTGCCGCCCAACTCTATAAATACTTGGGAGGAACTGAAGGATGCCTTCGTTAAGAACTTCCAAGGAACTTGCAAGCGACTCTGCAATATAGAAGATTTAGAGCGTTGTGTCCAGAAGGAAGGCGAGTCAAGTCGCCATTGGATGAAAAGGGTGGCAGAAATAATACACTCCTCAGATAATATACCACCAAGCTCAGCGTCCTGGTGATGGAGAAAAACTGCAAGTTTGAGCCGCTGATTCATAAGCTGGGTCGCATGAAGGATAAAGTCAAAGCCTCAGCGAGGTAATGGCTGCGGCTATAAATATGCCAGCTCAGATAAAACCAGAGACGCGTCAGATGGAGAAGAAGAGGAGGTTGTTGCAAAAGGAAAGAAAAACTCCAACAAGCCCCAGCAGCAGCAAACGAGCCACAACAACACGAGTCAAAACAAACGCAAAAGCGAAGATGGTCACTCAGGGCTCGTCGCCAATACGCGTGGAGGATTCAGAGGCCAGCGTGGAAGGGGCCGAGGATACGGCTCCCGTCCAATCAATATGCAAGAAGTTTTCAACCGGCCATGCGACCTTCATGCGACAGGTGATGGACGGCCAGCGGACCATACCAAGGCGCAATGCCATTATTACAAAAAGTGGAAAGAAGAGAGCCAACACAACGGGGGGAATTCCCATGAAGGAAACCCTAGTGCGGCTCATAACACAACATTGGGCAGCACGGCGCGAGTAACCCCAGGCAGACGGGGCAGTATCACACAATAGTTATCGATACCTCCAAAAGAGAAGAGAAATTGAGCCGGAGAAGTCAGCAGGTGAACGCCGTGATACCAACAACCCGCTTGGTTAAGGTGGTCAGAATACGCGGTAACCTGGAGTCGCGACGACCACCCGCCACAGCGTCTAGGACTCAAGGATTCCAGCCTGCAGCCCACGTCAACAGTATTTCACGGCATTGTCCCAGGAAGGTCCGCGCGGCCAGTGGGGAAAATAACCCTAGGGGTAACTTTTGGAACAGAAGAGAACTTTAGAAGTGAATTCCTAAGCTTCGAAGTGGTAAAATTCCAAAGCCCATATCACGCCTTGTTTGGAAGAACGGCCTTTGCTAAGTTTATGGCCAGGCCATGCTACGTGTACCTACAGTTGAAGATACCAGGACCAAAAGGGGTCATCACAGTGTACGGAGATAGAGAAAAAGCAATAGAATGTGAGAAAGGAGATGCGGCTTTCGCAGAATCCGCCTGTGCCGCGGAAGAACTAAAAGGTTATAAGTCGCAGGTGGACCCAAACGATATGAGTGTGGTTACCACGCCATCTGCCGAGCCACCAATGAAATTCAAAGCGGCCCAGGACACTAAGCAGATAAATCTTGTTCCTGGCGACTCATCCAAGCAAACTAGCATTGGAGCACACATGGAAGAAGAGCAGGAGAAGGCCCTCGTTGCTTTTCTCCAGGAAAATAAAGACATCTTCGCATGGAAGCCGTCAGATATGCCAGGGGTACCAAGAGAATTAGCAGAACATAGCCTCAAAGTGAACCCTGCGGCTAAACCAGTGAAGCAGCCACTACGGCGTTTTCATGATGACAGGAGAAAGGCAATAGGAGAGGAAATAGCTCGCTTGCTGGCTGCAGGATTCATCACAGAGGTATACCATCCGGAATGGGTGGCAAATCCAGTATTGGTTATGAAAAAGAACGGTACGTGGCGAATGTGCGTTGATTACACCAGTCTTAACAAAGCTTGTCCAAAGGATCCATTTGCTTTGCCAAGAATCGACCAAGTAATTGATTCAACTGCTGGGTGCGAGCTGTTATGCTTTTTGGACGCCTATTCAGGCTACCATCAAATCAAGATGAAGAGGGAGGACCAAGAAAAGACGTCCTTCATCACACCCTTCGGAGCTTTTTGTTACGTCAGCATGCCCTTTGGGTTGAAGAACGCAGGTGCGACTTACCAAAGATGCATTCAGAATTGCCTACATGAGCAAATAGGTCGCAACGTTCATGCCTACGTGGATGATATTGTGATTAAATCGCAAGTTAGCCAGGATCTTATTGGTGATCTGGCAGAGACATTCACAAATCTCAGAAAATACAACATGAAGCTCAACCCCACAAAGTGCGTTTCGGAGTACCAGCAGGAAAGCTATTGGGATTCATAGTATCAGAAAGAGGCATTGAGGCCAATCCTGACAAGATAAAGGCCGTGATGGATCTCCAAAAGCCAGAAAAGATAAAAGATGTACAGCGGCTTACTGGTTGCGTAGCAGCTTTGAGTCGCTTTATATCAAGATTGGGAGAAAAGCACTACCTTTGTACAGACTGTTGAAAAAATCAGACACCTTCGTTTGGGACGCAGAGGCCGACGAAGCTCTGACAGCCTTGAAACATCAATTGACAAATGCTCCAGTTCTGGCGGCTCCAAAAGATAAAGAGCCAATGCTACTATACATAGCGGCAAATTCCCGCGCTGTGAGTGCTGTCATGGTTGTGGAGAGACAAGAAACGGGAAAGGAATACCCTGTCCAGAGACCAGTATACTACGTGAGCGAAGTCCTCACAGCTTCCAAACAGCGTTACCCACAGTGGCAGAAGTTGGTGTTTGGAGTGTTCATGGCGAGTCGCAAGCTGAAGCACTACTTCCAAGAGCATCCAATAACTGTGGTGAGTTCAGCACCATTGGCAGATATCATTCGTAATCGAGAAGCTACTGGAAGAGTCGCTAAGTGGGCGATCGAGTTGGGACCACATCACATCAGTTACGAGCCGCGCACATCAATTAAGTCGCAAGCCCTTGCAGATTTTATTAACGATTGGACAGAAATCCAAGTTGCTCCTAGCATGGCAGAAACCAAATACTGGACCATGCATTTTGATGGGTCAAGACAGTTGCAAGGCTCGGGGGCTGGAGTTGTTCTGACATCTCCCAAGGGAGACAAGCTGCGGTATGTGTTACAGATACACTTCAACTGCACAAATAACGTGGCGGAGTACGAGGCACTGCTTCATGGTCTACGTATAGCAAAGGAGATGAACATCAGTCGCATACGCTGTTTTGGCGATTCAGACTTGGTGGCACAGCAGGTCTCCGGAACGTGGGACAGCAAGGATGCGAACATGGCTGCATATAGGAGAGAGGTGGACAGAATTGCTGGACATTTCACTGGATACCAAGTTGAACATATTGATCGGAGACAAAATGAAGCTGCGGATGCCCTGTCTCGGCTTGGATCCAACAGACAGTCAGTCCCACCCAATGTTTTCCTGGATGAACTGCACAATCCATCAGTCAAACCTCCAGCAGAGATTGACATTGCAGAGCCAGAGGATGATTCAACTTTAGTCGCAGCCCTGCATGAACAGCCAGGATGGACAGAGCCATACATGGCATATTTAAGTCGCGGAGTGCTGCCGGACGATGAAATTGAGGCGCGCAAAATCATACGACGATCAAAGGCCTATACAATCATCAACAACGAATTATACAAGCGCAGCGTATCAGGAGCATTCAAAGATGTGTCTCACCAGAAGAGGGACGAAAAATCTTGCACGAAATTCATTCAGGCGATTGTGGCCATCATGCTTCGTCAAGATCTTTGGTGGCAAAGGCGTTCCGACATGGATTCTTCTGGTTAACAGCATTAGCAGACGCAGAGCAAATTGTCAGAGTGTGCGATGGATGTCAAAGATACGCTAGGCAAGATCATATGCCAGCCCAAGCACTTCGCACAATACCCATCACATGGCCTTTTGCCGTATGGGGTTTTGACATGGTAGGGCCTTTCAGACGGTCTTCAAACGGAAAAACTCACCTCTTAGTCATGGTGGATAGAAGCAGAACCTGTGGGAGATTGCGAGGCTGAAACAGCAGTCAAGTTCTTGAAGAAGGTCATATTCCGCTTCGGTTACCCCCATAGTATCATTACAGACAATGGGAGCAACACCTCTGAAGGGGCTACACAGATATTTTGCGCAGACAATGGGATAAGATTGGACCTCACGTCAGTAGCACACCCGCAGAGCAATGGACAAGCTGAGCGAGCTAACCAGGAAATTCTCCATGGAATTAAGCCGCGCCTTATTGAAAAGGTCGAAGCATCTCCAGGATGTTGGGTGGAAGAACTGCCAGCAGTACTGTGGAGCTTGAGAACAACCCCTAACAGATCCACAGGATTTACACCATATTTCATGGTCTATGGAGCAGAAGCAGTCATGCCCAGCGATATCATACATGATTCACCAAGAGTTGCGGCTTACATCGAGACAGATAATGAGATAGCTCGGCAAGACTCGGTGGACACATTAGAAGAGGTTAGAGACTTGGCAGCATCAAGGTCAGCAGTATATCAACAAGACTTGCGACGCTATCATGCCAGACGCATCAAAACCCGCACCTTTCAAGAAGGCGACCTAGTACTGCGACTTAAACAAGATCACAAGGGAATGCATAAGCTGTCCTCTCCATGGGAAGGACCCTACATCATCAGCAAGAAGCTAAACAATGGGTCGTACTACCTGCTGGATGTAAGGGAAGAAAGCAGCGAACGCCATGATTTCGAGGATCGTCTCGAGGCACCTCGCCCTTGGAACGTCGCACACCTGCGACCGTACTATACATAAGAAAAGGCTAATCAGAGCCAAGCATCATCCTTTCCAGCTTTATAGCTGAGTATCATCACAGCCACTCAGGGCTAGAACTTCAACTTTGGTCGCCACCTAGGCGCGACCTATGCAACATCTGATCGCCACCCAGGCGCGATCGACCCTTGTATCAGAAACCGGCTGCCACCTAGGCGCGGCCGTAAACTTTGTATCATCTCTGGTCGCCACCTAGGCGCGACCGACCCCATGTATCACCATGGATCGCCACCTACGCGCGATCCAACCCTATGTATAACACTCGGTTGCCACCTAGGCGCGACCTTATGTGTCATCATAATCAAAGCTTATCATAGCTTAGCCTATCATGGCAATATCATTATGTTTCTTGGGGTCTTTGTTACCCTGAAACAGCCGATTTATTGGCAATTATCAAATTTACCTTAAGTTGGATTGCTACTCGCATTATGTGGCCAAAGTACTGGGGTGTGGCGTCAATCGAGCTTGATTGCCTATCATGGCCGCTCTCGACCCTGAACACACATGTTCCTAGGAAATACTGAGTCGCGCGAGTGCCCACTTAAGGATTCAGATGGCCTAACTAGAGGTCGATGTACTGCTTATAGTACGGCAACACCAATTACAATTACTTGTAACTTAACAATTGTTTTATTCATGATATCAAGTTACAGGTGATGACCTTCAGAGTTCTCTGAGAAGAATTGAGATGATTACCACATAACATCCTCTCAATCCTTGGGGGCTATATCATATTATCATCAAAAATTTGAAGATAGATCGTCATCAAGTTCTGAAGCTATCAGGATACTCTAAAGCTCACGAAGTCAGATGATCTTCCAGGTGCGAGTCAAGGCCAAACTTGCACAATTATAAGCCGCGAAACAAGGAAAAGCGCGGCCTAAGCATTCAAGATCAAGAAATACTATGAAGTTCAGGCCACGCTTGGGGGCTAATGTCGGGGGAATACTTTCTGGATTAACCCGCGGCCCAGTGCGACTTAACTTACTCGCACGGACGAAGGCCCACTTGGGAGCAAGCCCAATATTGAACCGCCATAAGGGGAAAGATCTAGAAGACATATCCCGGAGGACGTGAAGACCAAGTAGTCTCCGAGTAGGCCTCTGTGGATGTATTCCTTATGGGGAAGTTTCCTTTTGTAACCTAGCGAGCCTCTGTGTATATAAAGAGGACTCGCAGGACTTAGAGCGGGTCAAGCTATCAAGCCCAAACCCTAGCTCATACGGCGAGTACCAGATCGGATCGCCTCCATTGTAACACCTCGATTATCATATCAATACCAATCTAGGGTAGGCAGGAAGTAGGTCTTTTACCTCACATTGAGGGGGCCGAACCTGGGTAAATCTGTGTTGATCTTTGTTCCTGCGATCCCAAGCTCGGAGATGCTTGACTCGCATAATCCCACACCTACGAAGTCATCTATGACACCTGACGTGACAAACCCACAGCT